>CM023863.1:42837293-43438543 GCA_013389735.1 Phaseolus lunatus | reverse complement strand
CACGATTTTGACACTGCGCCTCAAGCTGTTGAGCAATTCCGGGCTTGGATATAATCCTTTCAAAGCTAATGCAGTTCAACCATCTGGTAAATATGTCTACAAGTTGATTTTGAATGGACACATCGGGTGAAATCAAGCTATTGTCCAGCTTTTCCTTGATAAAATGTCTATCCACCTCAATATGTTTAGTTAGTTATATCATACTGCACTGGGTTGTGGCCTGTACTAATCGCAGATTTATTATCACAACATAACCTCATAGGTTTATCCCACTTTATCTTCAGATCTTCCAACATAATCTTCAACCATAGAAGTTCACATATTCTTTGGGCCACTGCTTGAAATTCTGCTTCAGCACTTGATCTAGCTACTACATTTTGTTTTTTGCTCCTCTAAGTCATTAGGTTTCCACGAAGGAAGGTGCAGTATCCACTAGCTGATCACCTATCCATAACTGACCCCACATACTTTGCATCTGTGTATGCTTCAAGACTTACACTTTAGTTTCGTTTAAATAAAATACCTCTTCCTGGAGCCCCTTTTAAATATTGAATAATTCTAAGAGCAGCTTGTAAATAAGCCTCCTTTGGTTGGTGCATAAATTGGCTTACTAGACTCACAACAAAAGCAATGTTTGGCCTAGTGTGAGATAAATGTTTAGATCAATTGGAGTACTAGTTGGTTTGCAGACTGTCTTCTTTGTTTCTCTAAGCAAGTCAATATTATACTTTTGTTGGGATATGGAGATTCCTTTTTTGGAATGAGCCACTTCAATTCCCAAAAAATATAAGTCTTCCTAATGTCTTAATCTCAAATTTTGTGGCAAGACATTGACTTAACATTTGCTGCTCCCTTCTGCCATCCTTAATTACTATAATATCATCAACATACACCAACAATATAGTTACTCCCCTTGAAACTGAATGTTCAATGAATAGAGTGTGATCTCCTTGACTTTGTTTGTAACCCAGACTAGTCATAACTTTGGTGAATTTACCAAACCATGCTTTTAGGGATTGTTTCAGCCTATACAAAGCCTTTCTTAGCTTGCAAATAGTTCTAGTAGCAACCTGTCCTTCATAGCTTGCATGCTACTCCATGTATATTTCTTCATCAAGGTCTTCATATAGCAATGCATTCTTCACATTGAACTGCAGCAGATCCCATGATTTGCTACTAATGACAATATTACTCTGTCCACGTTCATCTTAGCAATTGGGGCAGATGTCTCCAAGTAATCCACTCCATAGGTTTGAGTGAATCCTTTGGCCACTAACATTGTGTTAGATATTATTAGATATTATGAGATATTATAGTTATTATTTGATATTTCAAATTTATGTAATGGGCTTAGCCCATATGTTTATTTTTCCTATATAAACATAACCCTATGTGTTCAATATACACAAGAGATTTACCCTATTCTTTCTTTTCCTTAAATATGGTATCAGAACATAAGGTTAGGGTTCAAATTTTATTGGTGAACCCACTGTTCACTGGAATTTTTCAGCCACCGTCTCACCACCTTGCAAGAACTGCCACCGCTGCCGCCTCACCGGAGCCGCTGCCAGACCCTCGTCGGAGCCGCCGCCGGAATCTCGTCGGAACCGCAGCTGGAATAGCTGCTGCCGCCAATTGACTGGTGACTGGATTTAATTTTTGTCCTATATGACTTCTTCCGCTTCCACTGCCACTACGACTTCTTCCGCTACCACTGCCACTGTGACTCCTTCCACTGTCATAATGCCGGATCCGTCTATTTATACTAATTATGTCAATGTTCATCTCTCCATTGACAAATTGGATGGAACCAATTATGATACGTGGGCCTCAGATATTAAATTATGGCTTAAGAGTCAAGGTTATGTTGATCATCTTATCCGTCCTAATGTTGCTGAAAATGAGGTTTTTCGTTGGTTGAAAATTGATGCTCAATTATGCATTGTTATCAAATCTACCATTCATTCATCTTTAAAACAAATTTTTCGTACCTATGAGACTTGTTCAGAAGTTTGGGAACAAGCAAAATTATTATACACTAATGATACTCAACTTCTTTATGGTGTGTGTCAAAATCTCCTCACAATTGTTGCTCCCAAACGTCTTGATGGTACAATGGCGGAATATCTAGGTAAACTCCATGCTCTTCTTCATGATTTTAATGAGTTATTACCTCCTGCCTCCACTCCTTCTCAAGAATTAGAACAAATATCCAAGTTCTTCATGTTATTGGGTTTACATGGTCTTCCTGATGATTATTCTCATGTTCGTGATCAAATTTTGGGATCCCCTATCGTACCCAATTTTACTTCCACTTGTTCTACACTTCTGCGTGTGCCAAGTAAACAAACCACTGAATTAACATCTCATGTAGATGACTCTTCTGCTTTAGTCTCTCAGCATAATGATCGTACTCGTCCTCACAAGCCGGGCAAAGGGCGTCACAAGTGTGACCATTGTGGCAAACTTGGACACAAAATTGACAGATGTTATGTCTTACATGGTTGTCCTCCTAAATCTATTGCGGTTGCTCAAAGTGCTCCTGCGCAACCTTCTACTGTGGACCATACTTCAATTGATACCCCAGGCCAGCCTGCTATTTTCAATGAATTTCTTAAATGGTATGAGAATCGTCAGAACTCTAGTTTCACAGCTTCTGTTGCACATTCAAGTACATCTTTTGTTGGCCTCACTCACTCTACTTCCGTTGGCCCTTGGATTCTAGATTCAGGTGCCACAAATCACATTACTGGTAATAAATCTTTTTTCTCTTCTCTATCTACTACGGGTTATTTACCTTCAGTTACCATGGCCAATGGATATAGGATACCATCACATGGTGTTGGTACTATTAATCTTTTTTCCTTCTTTATCTATTGATAATGTTCTTTATGTCCCTGGGTCTCCATTTAACTTATTATCCATTAGTCGTCTCACTCGTTCCCTTGATTGTGTTATTTCTTTTACCAAAGATTTTGTTTCTGTATAGGACCGGAGTTCGGGACAGATGATTGACACCGGATGTGAGTCTCATGGACTTTATCACCTACAGATCTCTGCACATGTTGGCGCGATTATGGATTCTCCATCTCTCATTCATGCTTGATTGGGTCATCCTAGTCTTGCCAAGATGCAGCAGCTTGTTCCAAGTTTGTCTAAGGTGTCTAGTTTATCATGTAAGTCGTGTCAGTTAGGGAAACACATTCGTAGTTCTTTTCCTAGTAGTGTCTCACAACGTGTTTCATCTCCTTTTGCCTTAGTTCACTCTGACATTTGGGGACCAAGTCGTATTAAGTCTACTTTAGGATTTCAGTATTTTGTTACTTTTATTGATGATTATTCAAGATGTACTTGGGTGTTTTTAATGAAAAACCGTTCTGAGTTGTTTTCTACATTTCAAATATTTTACAATAAAATTAAAAATCAATTGGAATTTCCATTCGCGTTTTGCGTAGTGATAATGGACGTGAGTATCTTTCTCATTCTTTTAAAAATTTTATGGCTTCTCATGGTATTCTTCATCAAACTTCATGTGCTTATACACCTCAACAAAATGGGGTAGCTGAGCGCAAGAATAGACATGTTGTTGAAACAACTCGTACTATTTTAATCCATGGTCATGTTCCTCAGCGTTTTTGGGGTGATGCTGTTCTTAGTGCATGTTATCTCATTAATCGAATGCCATCTTCAGTTTTAAATAACAAAATTCCTCATTCTATTTTATTTCCACATGACCCTCTCCACTCTTTACCTCCCAAAGTTTTTGAGTCCACATGCTTTGTTCATAATTTTAGTCATGGTCTTGATAAATTATCTCAATCACACAAATGTGTCTTTTTAGGGTTCACTAGATCACAAAAAGGGTATAAATGTTTCTCCCCTTCTCTAAATCGTTATTTTATTTCAGCAGATGTCACCTTCAGTGAATCTTCCCTTTACTTTAAGTCTTGTCCTTCTCCTTCTGTGTCTTCATCTAATCAAGTTAATATCCCTCTTGTTGTACCTAGTGCACCTAAAGATTCACCACCGCCACCAACTCTTCAGGTGCATAGTCGTCGTTAAACGTCTCATCGTCCATCAGATGACTCTCTTCTAGTGCCAACACCTCATCCCCCTCCGGCTCCGACAGTTGAACCTCCGATAGTTGAACCTGATCTTCCTATTGCTATCCGAAAAGGTATACGTGCTACCCGTAATACCTCTCCACATTATACTGCTTTGAGTTATCATAGACTATCTCAACCCTTTTATACTTGCCTTTCGTCTATTTCTTCTGTATCTATTCCAAAATCTGTAGGTGATGCCTTAGCTCATCCTGGTTGGCGTCAGGCCATGCTTGATGAAATGAATGCACTTCAGAATAATGGAACTTGGGAACTTGTTCCTTTACCATCTAGGAAATCTGTTGTAGGTTGCAGGTGGATTTTTGCTATCAAAGTTGGTCCTAATGGTACTATTGATCGTCTCAAAGCTCGTCTTGTGGCTAAGGGTTATACCCAAATTTTTGGTTTAGATTATGGTGATACTTTTTCTCCAGTGGCAAAGATGGCTTCTGTTCGCTTATTCATAGCTATGGCTGCTCTTCAACAATGGCCTCTTTATCAACTGGATGTTAAAAATGCCTTTCTTAATGCGGATTTGCAGGAAGAAATTTATATGGAGCAACCTCCCGGTTTTGTTGCTCAGGGGGAGTCTTCTGGATTGGTATGTCGTCTTCGCAAATCCTTATATGGCCTCAAGCAGTCTCTTAGGGCATGGTTTGGAAAATTTAGCAATGTTGTTCAACAGTTTGGTATGACTCGCAGTAAAGCAGATCATTCAGTTTTTTATCGTCACTCGAGTGCGCCTTATAATGTTCAATGGTTACATCAATACGATATTTCACTGTATATACCCACTTACACCCCACCCCACTGGTTTTGCTTCCAATTGGTATGGTGACAAGTTCCTAGGTCCTATTCTTGTTTAACGCCTCCATTTCCACATCCATGGCTTGTTTCCATTTCCTGTCAGATAATGCTTCAGATATAGAGGAAGGTGTGGTTATAAAGTTTAGATTTGTGGGAAAGGTTTTGTGTGTAGGGGAGAACTTTTCAAAGGACAAAAAAATTGATAAAGGGTAAAGTGATTGTTGGGTATGTTAGGTGCATGTTCCAGTTCCCTTTCTGAGGGCAATGAGAATGTCAAGGATTTGGTCCACCTGGGCTTCTAAATTTTCATATAAAAACTCATTAGAATTATCAAAATTTATAGGATTAGAAATAGTTACCTCATGTAATGATGGTAGGTTGGATTCTCGGACATGGACATATTCTAGAATGGCCTTTTTCTCTCCTTGATTGAATAAACTAGGATTTTCCCAAATTCTCCACCCTCATTAGGTGCAGGTTGAGTATCTTAAAAAAAACACATTTGACAGCCCTAGGATCCAATTTTCCCCTTCCATTATATGGACATGCAGAAAGGATACACACCCAAATATTCTAGGTTAGAGCTTAATTGTAGGGTCTGTGTATGAGCAAAATGAGGATAGAACTTCCATGGGTTGATCCTAAGATTTTAGAGGGCAATCTATTGATGAGATAAGTGGTAATATAAAGGGCTTCCCCCAAAATTTTTTAGGAACATGATATTGAAAATGTAGAGCTATAGTTTGTTCTAGTAAGTGCCCATTTTTCCTTTCAACAAACCCTTTTTGTTGAGGTGTGTTGTTAACACATGAAAACTCATGGATTATCCCCTCTTTCGTAAAAAGAGTTGAACTCAAGATTAAAGCAGTCATTGGCATTATCAGACCTAATTCTCTTAATATTGACTCCAAATTGATTATTAATCATTGCGACAAACTGAATAAAAGCATAACTAACCTCAAATTTGTGTTTCAATAGGAAAACCCAAGTCACCCGGGTACAATCATCTATAAAGGCTATAGACCATTTAACACTTGAGATATTAGGGACATTAGCATGACCCCTTACACAAGTATGAACAAGATAAAAAGGGACATGACTCCTCTTATTGCTAATGGGAAAATTTACACACTTGTGTTTAACAAACCCACACACCTCACATTGGAGACTTTCCACCTTAAAATTCTAATACAAGGGAAAATCAATTTTATAACTTGAAATGAAGGATGTCCCAGCCGACAATGATATAGTTGAACTTTCTCTTTACTGGTTGTGGTGGATTCAAACATGAGGGAGTAGCACAGTTTTGACCGTATTTATTTCCCAGCTAAAAGTTACACAAGAAAAAGATGGAAATGGCAAAAGTAAACTTGGAAGACAATTCACCATTTAGCAATGGTCTACCCAATACCTACAACATGTGACAATTAAAGATCTATCACACAAATAAAAATAAACCCTTGAAAGAAATATTCATGCTTACCAGTGCGCATAAATTATGCTACCATAAATGACAGCATTTAAAGATGGCAGCATCTCTTTTGCCTCCTTAAACCAATGATCTGCAGCACTTCCAAAACAACATCAAATAGTTATCTCCGTGATAAAACACTCATGCATTACTCTGAACTCATTTATGAACAAGCCATCAAATTATTTCCCCATATTGAACTAATCAAAACTACAAGCACCAAGAAATGTGAAAGTGGGGTTATTTTAAGTGTGAAAAGGAAAAACTGAGGAAGAAACCAGAAAATTCAAAAATAACCAAAATATCAAATCACTTAGACATCAGAGAAAAACAACAAACCCAACCATAGCGGTTCACTTCAGTCTTCACACTTTGGTGGTTGGGTATGAGAAGACCAAGTGAGCTCAACAGTAAGTGTTGCAACTTAATAGTTTTACCAGGCTTTTATGGGGAAAAATAGAAGGGCCAATCAAATGGCCTAGTTACTGATGTCATTTAACATACATAAACAACTTTCACAATAAAGCATACAGGTCTGTGACTTCCTTAAAAACTGGAAAAAATAGGCATTCTACTTCTAAAGTCCGGTGGCAATCAGTTGCTACGATTCCATTCTGGAATTAGTTGACTATAAGTTTTGAAAGTTTTGTTGTTGTTTGGATTCAGTTTCTCCATTACACAATAAATACAAAGCTTTTCCACCAAAAGAAAAAAAATGGTATAGAAATTATCCTTTCAAGATTCATCCCAGTGCACTGAACTGACCAAAATGATAGTTTTGGACTAGTCACACAAGAGATGCACAAGAATCATCCTTGGCACCTTTCCTTTTTTCCCCTTTGGCATGGTATCAAAGCACAACAACCGAGTAGTATGAATTCAATCCTTGCAGGCTACATTGTTTATAAATTTATAATAAAATTTAAAATTTCAGCACATTTAAAGTGGGCATGCGTATTAACCATACATCAAGCCCAAGGTAATGAGGCAAGTTAGAAACAAAAAAACAATATATAACTTCACCTAATAGCTTAATCTTCAAGGATAGTGGGTACATGACCAAAAGATAGAAAAAACTAACAAGTAGAAAAAATACTTCAATAAAAAGATAAATTAATGGGAGAAATTTATCTGGTTTACTTACTCAGCATTGGCCATTCTAGCAAATCCTCCCACAACTATACTGTATGTCACTATAGTCATTTCAATGCCCTCTTCCTTCATCTTTCTAACACAATGTAAAGCTTCTTCCATGTCTCTACCAACTGCATAAGCATGAATCAGACTGCAAACATTTAACATGTATTAATTATTAAAGTCAGAAGAAACAATAAACATTGTGCTTTTAAAATTAATTTTGAAGAGAATAAAGAGTGCAAAAAATGGGGATAAATTCTCCTTAAACCAAAGAACAAAATAAAAATGAATAAACATAACAAATACAGAATTCCAAATGGAATCCCTAAAGAAGTATTAGAGTTAGAGAGAGAGAGAGAGAGAGAATAAAAGAGAAACAAAAAAAGGTCATTTGTATTGATGAAAAGTTACTTCCAGAATAACAAGGCTTCTCTCTATATAGAGAAAGAAAAGAAACAAAGTTGTAAGAGAAAAAATGTGGGATTTCCAACACACCACCTCACATTGAAAACTGGATATCTCAAGTGTGATACTAGATTTGTGGGTGATTCAATAATGACCTAATAGTGGGTAATACGATAAACCCAACAAATTTCGCTACAATAGACTTTGATACCATCTTAGAAAATAGATTTTAAGTCTAACTCAACCTCACATAACCCACTTGTAAAGTCAGGTTTATACCTACTTATATATTATAATTTAGTCATATTTTTAGTAGATATGGGATCTCAACCAAGGACCTTGTTTGAAGGGTGAAAATTTGAAATATCAAAGACTCAACAGTTATATATTATTTTTCGTAATCAATATTCAATAATATTCAACTTTGCAAAGAAAAATTGATTCATTCTCCTACTCATCTCTGAAAAGATAACACCTGACAATCATAATGTAGCTATAGCTTAAAAGCTTAAAACAATTTTAGCTGATGCTGATATTCAAAGTATACCCAGATCTAGTGCAAAATATTTAAAGAATTTACCTACTATACACATGTGAAGAAGGCTCTATTCCCCTTGCTCGCATACTCTCAAATGTTTGGCGTGCATGATGCATGTCCCCTCGTCGTGCATAATATTTAACCATTAAACCATATTCTTTTCTAGCAGGCTGAAAAATTAATGACAAAGAAATGAATCCAAGAACAATTACTTATAATTCAAATTACCGAAGATGCACACTAAAATTTTCCTTGCAACCTTTATGTGTATGCAGAAAAAAATATAACTACCTTTTCTCAAAATAAAAGGAAGCATTATTATAAATATAAAAGTATTGGCTTTGACCTAAAACATAGATTTTATTTTCTTTTATTTCACACAAGAAATAGACAAACTTAATAATTAAAGGTAAACAAGCATTTTTAACCAATAACAAAAAATGTAGCATTTACCATAATGCTTACTCCCTTATCTCAATGATTTTTATGTTTATCATTAACTATGAGACTTTAGATTTAGACACATACTATTGCATACATTAGGGTGTGAAAAATCAAACAGAACATGCTGGCATAACTGAAGAAAATCAAGATATCTATTATCTATCCTCTCTAGTTACCCTCAAGACCCACCTATTCAACAAGAAAAATACAAAAAAAAAATCTCTTAGCAATTGCCCTTTAGTAATTGGAACTCGAGGCCAAAAAAAAATGCTTTTGTCTTCAAAATTGCAACTTTAATTCCTTACACATTCATTGATGATATGAGTCTAATATAAATTTTTCTCTTTAATTTCTAAACCATCATATTCAAGCCCCCTTGTTATGATATAACTTTTACCAATATGTCACTTGTGTTATTATTTAGGTACACAGGACACATAATTTATGGATGAACCTTACAAATTGCAATTGCGGGAAGTTTGGTTTCAGAAAACATTCCATTTTTACTTTATTTCCTACTTCGAGAAGTATGTATAGTAGCAATACCGAACAACTCTTCATGATTTTTTAATTTCGTTTACTGTTTTCACTGCTACCTAAAGGTTCATGTAATGTCAAAATGTCAGTCAGTGTATCACCTTAAAAATCAACCAATTTAACTTTTATGCCTTGTCCTTGTAATGCCAAGGAATTAGAAACCATAACAAGTTCTACTTTTAAGATGTTATTGAAAAAAAGAAGTCTCCTCAAAGTGAAATAGTTGTACAATCAAAATTGTCCTCTGCAAATAACTACTTCTCTACTTTACTGAAAAAAACTACACAATTAACCAATGAATAAACCATCCATTTCATCCCTAAAGTATTACTCTCTCTTGTGTAGTCCTTTAAATAAACAAATTATAAAGAACCTCTCCAGATTAGAACTTGGAGGTTAGTAAAATATACACTTTCTTGCATTTTTTTTTAATGTGCCTCAAAGTCCTATCTAATTCATTGCTTATATATTTGAAAGGATTGATCTCTGGTAAGTGTTATGTATTTATGATATTGTAGTTGAGTCTGGGGGAGGAGACTAGATTGATGGATATTCCTTGGAATGTGATAAGGAGGATATTTATCCCATGGTAGTTAGAAGATTACCAAAAAAGGTTTTTGGATATCTTTAATTTGCAGAAAATTTGCATTCTCATGCCTTCACACATTTTTTTCCAGTCAAAAAAGCCTGTTCCACAATATACAGGACAACCTTCATCTTCTAAGTCAATTTTGTGAGATTAACTCTAAACTCGCATTGTAAGATGAAATTAAAACCTAGTGGAAGAGAACATAAGTAAGGGACAGCTCTAACCTCACAGTTAGGTAGGTCTAAATCTACATTCTATGAATTCCTATACTAAAAGGATATGAAAGTTATATTTACATGGAAATGTAAGAAGTTATCAACTAACCCCACTATAACATCTATTTTCTTACTTTTCCTTTTTGAAGTATTTTAAAATTCAAAATGTATTCCTAGAATCCTTAAATGCTATCCAAAGACATTTTTAGACATATATAACAATCTTGAGAGTGTAATTTGTCATAATGCAACAGCATAACTTGAAACAAACCTCTTTAGGAACTACTTATATAAGAAAGTTTATATACATAAAAAAGAAGATGATAAACCTTCTTAATTTTCTCGAAGGCTGTCACAACGGCCTGCCAATTCTCGGGCTGGGTTTCCAGAACCTTCTGGAACCCCTTCCTCGATCCGTCCCTCTCCTCATGCCACGAGGATGGATGCTCTCCCTTGTCGCCATTCCCTTCCAACCACCGCGCCCGCTCCTGACGCTTCTCCCTCATCCTCTTACCGTCGTCCAGCTTCACCGTTAGCACTCTCCCGTGAAACTCTACGCCGTCAAACTCCACCGCTCGCATTGCCGCCTTGTCCGCCACCTCGTCCTCGCCGTCGTATATAACGAACGCGAACCCCGCGTTCCGCTCCATCTCGTGGTGCCCCTTGATCACAATGACGCTCCGTATCGCCCCGAACTGCCGGAAGAACTCCGCCACCAGGGGCTTCTTCACCCACGCCGGAAGGTTCCCCACGAAGATCTTTCCCGGCTGTCGGAAATCGGTTGAGGAATCGGAATTGGAGCCTTCGTCGCCACCGCTATCTTCCGCGATGGTTCCGGTTTCATCTACGGGCGGCGGTGGTGGCGGAGGAGGGGGAGGGGAGAGTTTGCTTGTTAGCCATAGCTTGTTGGCGAGGGGGTTTGAGGTTGGAGTGGTTTTGAGGGGTTTGGAGGGGCGACGAGGGGTGGCGGAATCTGAGGGAGGTTTGAGAGAGAAGGAGACGGTGGTGGTGGTGACGGTGGCGGAGGTAGGGTGGTGTTTGGGGGAGAAAATGGTGGTGTTAGTGGGTATGGATAAGTGTGAGGTGCAGAAAGAGAAGGGTTCCATTGTTATCGATTATGGTTTGTTTGTCGCAGTGAGTGAGCAACTCAAGCACAGAACCTCGCAACTCTCTCCATTGCCACGGGTAATACATAAGATATTTATTATGTTTTTTTTTTATAAGGTAAAAAAATGTATAAATATTATAATATATGGATTAAAATTATAAAATATTTTTGGTTGATTATAATTTTATTCTTTATATTTTAAAAAAACTAATTTTGGTTCTGCTTTTTTAATAATTTTTAATTCTTTAATTTATAATTATCCATAATATTATTACATTATCTTAAATATGAAAAAATAGTCATTCATTTACATAATAGTCACTATTGACATATCATTCACCAATAATAACCTTTTCAGTTGTTAAACTCATTTATAACGTTTTAATATTTTAATATTGTGACATATTTACCATGATACCCAATATTGTCATAATAGAACAATAATCATAATTGACTTTTATATTAATAACATCAAGTACGTATAGATGAAAATCAACATGGAAATTTGTTTAAAGTTTATGGTCATTGATAATTCTCATTTAACAATCAAATTAAAATAATTTTAGTAGAAATATATAACACAGTATTAGACCGTCTAACACAAAAGAGATGATAATAAATAATGTTATATGATCCTAAGTTATCTTCCAACGAATCTAATCAAATATGTTAGAAATAATAATGAAAATAAAATGGAGATTGAGATTATTATGCGGAAAAAATAAAATAGACAATTAAAAACAATAAAAAAAACATGTTTACTCTAAAGTTTGTTCGACAATATTTATTATTGATTTTCTTAAGATTTTCATTCTTTTAATCCACACACAAGAATCAAACTTAATCAAATAAGCATAAATCAAATTCAACATAATATTTTCAGCAAAACAAACGTCCACTTATGTCTTTAGTATATCTCACTAGTTCCAATGCCAGCTCATAAGATGTCTATCTTCTAAATTAGCGTTCAAAAACAATTATTTTGATTGAAACCAATCTACTACAAAAAATTCAAGAATAAAACTTTATTAAAAAAAACCTCAAAATTCATTGCGAAATCATAAGAGTATCAATTATAAGGAGTTTAGTCTTCCATACAGAAGAAAAACGAGATGAGTACAACAAAGAAAATAAAAAACTAAGAAAAACCTAATGCGACGATGTTGCCAAGCTCTGAAGCTTGATAATTTCTCCTTGAAGTTTATATTTTTTTATAAGTTTTTCTACATCAAGGATTTTAGGAAAATATTATGATTCAGATTTTGTTAACGGTTTCTCAGTTTCCAACTTTCTAAAATTCTCGAATTTTATTTCCAGTTTTTTCATAATTTTGTTTCTTAGTATTTTGTTGAAGATATGCTTTCAATTTTGTTTCTTAGTATAATGATACTTGAGATTATGAAAGATATGAAACTTAGCATTCTGAAACTCTCCCCCATGGTCACTTCGAATCTGTTTTATGCAATATCCATTTTCATTATGTAAAACTCTAGCTAGTTTCTTAAAGCTTTTGTAAGCATCATGTTTAGCAGCAAGAAAAAGAGTCAATGTATATCTTAAGAAATCATCAACAACTACTAGAGCATATAAGTTTCCAGCCAAGCTAGCAGTTCTAGACGGTCCAAACAGATCCATATGCAGAACAACCAAAGGTTGTTTAGTAGAAACTATTTCTTTAGATTTAAAGGAAGTTCTGATTTGTTTACCTTTAACACATGCATCACATAATCTGTCATTTTGAAACTTAATGTTTGGTAAACCAGAAACGAGATTCTTTGATTTTAGCTTATTCAAATGTTCTGTATGGATATGTGCCAACCTTCTATGCCAAAGTCAAGACTCATCACTTTTTGATAAGAGACGTTCAGTTTCAGTGTTATTGTTCATGATATCTAAGAGGTAGATATTATTCACCCTTTTACCTGTGAACAATACCTTACCAAATTCCTTATCTGATATTGTGTATTTGTTGGTTTCAAAGTTGATGTTGTAACCTTTGTCACATAGTTGACTGATGCTCAGGAGATTGTGTTTCAATCCTTCCACATATAACACATTTTCAATCAAGGTTGATCCTTTGGTTCCTACATTTCCTCTTCCAAGTATTCTTCCTTTGTTATTGTCCCCATAGGTAACATACCCTTCAGCTTTGAGTTTTAAATCTGTAAACTGTGTGAGATCTCCAGTCATATGTTTGGAGCATCCGCTGTCCAAATACCATTTATTCACTTTTCTGCAAAATAAACAACAACAATATTTGGTACCTTTTAGTTTTTGGGTCCAGACAGATTATGACCTTTCCTTAGGAAGCCATTTAACTAAACCTTTTGGAACAAGATACTTTCTAATTTTGCATGTTCTAGATGTATGACCAGACTTCATACAATAAAAGCAAGAAACAGGATATATCTTTTTAACATTGTTGAAAGAGGAAAAACTTGTTTTTGAGGGAACAAAGAAACTGGACAACTTTTTAACATTGTTTTTCTTTCCAGGATTATAACCAATTCCATTTTTGTTAAAGACAACATTTTGTGACCCTAAAAGAGTCTCAAGATAATCTCTTCCTTTAGTGAAATTAGACAATGTTTTTAGCAGATAATCAACCTGTTTTTCCAGTTTTTTTACAGTTTTCACAGGTTTTTATAGATTCATGCAAACAGTTTTAGCTTTATGCAACTCTTCCTCAAGAGACTTCACCTTAGGTTCAAAATGATTATTTGCATTTCTCAACTTATTACATATTACAACCAACCTATTTGCTTCATCATGGGTTTCTTTAAATGCAATTAGCAATTGATCATAGCTTTCAGAATCAGTAGAGAAATCACTTATTGAATTAGAGATTTATCCTTCACCATTCACCATGAAGCAAAGGTTTGCTTCTTCACTTACAGTTGATGAATCACTTGTGGATGAAACTTCATTATCTTCCCATGAGATGTAAGCCCTTTTTCCTTTTCTTTTATCAACCTTCTTTCTGATTGGTTTCTCCTTCACTTGATTGTTTGGACAATCAATCTTGATATGACCTGTCTTGCCACAACCAAAACATGTGTAGTTAGAGGAATTTAGTTCATTTGGTTTAGAATACCTCTTCTTTTGTTGAGTCCTTTCTCTGCCCTTCTTCTTCAGAAATCTACTGAACTTTCTTGTGAGTAGACTCAATGTTTCATCATGTTCTGTGTTTCCTTCTTCATCACTGCTGTCATTCTGTACAGCTGTTTTTAAGGCTAGTCCTTTTGTTTTCCTCTCTACTGTCTCTTGCTCTTTCAGCCTTTTGAGCTCTAGCTCGTGTTCCATCAATTTACCAAATAATGCAGCAGTAGACAACTTGGACAGATCTTTACTTTCTAAAATTGCAGTGACTTTAGGTTGCCAATTTCTATCAAGGCACTTCAACACTTTTATATTGAGTTCTTCTCTGTCAAACAATTTTCCTAATCCAGTAAGATGGTTTACAATATGAGTAAACCTCTTTTGTACATCAGTTATGCTTTCTTCGGGTTGCATCTTGAACATCTCATACTTTTGGATAAGTGAATGTTTCCTTGATCTTTTCACATCATCCATGCCTTCATGGGATACCTCCAGAATCTCCCATATTTCCTTAGCCGAATTGCACTGAGATATTCTGAAGAATTCATCCATTGTCAATGCAGAAGTTATGATGTTTTTGGCAACATAATCATATTGAGCTTTTTTTCTTTCACTATCACTCCATTCAGACCATGGTTTCTTCACTGTTTCTTCCTTGACAACCTGCATAGGCACAAACAGTCCATTGACCACAGCATCCCAAATACCAAGGTCAATGGATTCCATGAAAATTTTCATTCTTATTTTCCAGAAAGCATAATTCACTCCAGTAAACATAGGGGGTCTATTAATAGACGAACCCTCTGCAAAAGGCATCTTAAACTTAAACATATTGCACACAAACTTGAGTAAAATTCAAGTCCTAGCTCTTGATACCAATTGTTGGGTTTAGCAATGCCTAAGTTCAAGAGGGGGGTGAATTGAGCTTATAAAATTTTCCAGAAATCAAAACTGTTTTCACAAACCCTGAGAAAAGAACAGATTGATTCTTAAAAGAACATATTTATTTTCTGATTCTAATATCAAGACCTGAACGTTAAGCAGATTAGGTTGTGATTAAAAAGGATTTTCCAGTACAGAAAAGATGTTCTTGCACCACCAAAGATAACAAGAATCACAGCAAGAAATTAAACCTTGAAATTTTTAATTTGAAGACTTGAATTTCTTTAGAACTTTGTATATGTTCAGTTTTACTTGTCTTATTATCCTCTTCAGGAACAACAAACAGCTTTAAGACTTTGATAAGCACTTAAAGAACATTTTTCAAATCTTTAAAGAACAATGTGTATAGTTCCAGAAACAACAGATTCAATATCAAAAGAACAAATTTATATTATAGCAGATTTCAGATTTTAAGGATACTTAGCACAGATTAGAATGAGATAAGTGCACACAAGAATTATACTGGTTCACTCTATAAGAGCTACATCCAGTCTCACCTCACACCAAGGTGGTTTCCACTAGAACAAATCAACACAATTACAAAAACTTGTTGTTCTTGAACACTACATGAACACTTACAAAACCAGTGCTGAAAAACCCTATTTCAGCAGTTAACACACCTCAAGAAAACCTATCAAGAGATGTCAAACCTATCACTATTAACCAAGAAGAGAATAGGAATGAAAGCACCTGGAAGATTGAACAAAAAGCCCTAAAACTAGTTGCCACCAGATTGTAGCACCACCATGACAGCACTTACAATCTTAACCAAAATAACCAAAGAACAAACACTTGAAAATCTTTGTGAAAAATTCTTACAAAAGCAATCAACTTTTTGATCTCAACTGGGAAAATGTTTTTGCTCACTTGAAACTGTGTAATCTCTGTGTTTTCTAAAAGAGAAGTGTCTCACTTTATAAAGAAAACCAGTCTATAACAACTTTTAGAAAAACAGTTAAAGGTTGTTATAAAAAGAACAGGTTGAATTTAGAAAGAGTGAATTGTTTTTCAAACTTCCTTCAGCTCAGCATACCAGAAGCAAGAAAAGTTGAGTCAAACATCTTGGTGCTAAACAGACTTTGAAAACACTTCAAAAAGGTAATGATACTGTTTAGAAAGAATCTGTTGATTTTCAGAACAACAGATTTATTTTCTTGCAGAAAAACAATTTTGAGAAAACTTTAAGTGCTTGATCTTATTACCTTGATGAGACATATCAGGTAGGTCATGCAACAAAAGGCTACCTTAAACACACTCTACCCTATATACAAGCAACCTAATTACAATTAAGCAAGCTTCAAAGCAAAGCACAACATTTGCTATATCAAACACATAAATGGTCTTCAAGGAGCATCATCCATCTCTAACAAAGTTAACATACCAAATAATAAAATTCGAATTATTTATCTTTTTGTATGAATTATTTTTGTACATAACTATTTATTATTACTAACTTTTCTAAAAAATTATGTCGTCAAAGTTCAATATTCTTGGGAGGGTTTGGGAAATGAATCATCGATCTAAATCACCATGTTTGCGTAGTTACAATTTATGAAAAGAACAGTCACTACCCGAGCACAATAAAGGAAACATTTTGGGTTTGTGCATGCAAGCCTCCTTCATTTGCTTTGGATCATATCAGGAGCAAGAACATCAAACTCTTCTTTTCCAATGAACAAGGTTCTACAACTTTCACTTCGATATCTTTCAAATCTTAAACCTGTTGAGTAATGGTAAAAGCTGATTCTAGAGAATTCCCGAAGTGATGAATTCAAAAGTATACATAAATCTCCATTTTCATTTTAAGTGTGGCGTGTGAGGTTGTACCACAGAACTAAACAAATTTAATCAATATTTAAAAAGTTAGTAAAATTTGTCATTTTTCAAATCTCAATGGGATGAAGACACGTGAAGGGAAAGTGGAGTGTCGTAGTTTTATGTGAGTTAATGTTTTACGTTGTCGCAGTTAAAGGAAAGAGCAACATCGGGATCATTCTTTAATTTTCAGGCTCAAAATCCGAGACTGTAGGATTATGTAATGTCATGGTTTTAGACCGATCTCAACAACTCTTCATTGGATCGTTAGTTAACTTGAAAGAAAGCGATGTCAGAATCATTTTTAATGCTTTGAACTCAAAAGTCAAAGACTCGAGGGATTTATAGTGTCATGATCTTTTCTGATGACGTTCCCATCATATTATTGAGTAATTTGAACAAAATTTAAAGATTAATCTAATTAATTAAATAAATGTAGATAATATTGTTGAAATGTTTAACCTATGTTAAGGAATACAACATACAAATCATGATATTAATGGAAACATATTTATTAATAAATTTCATAAATAAAGGTCTAAATACAGAGTATTTGTATGTAAAGGAGGCAATACCTCTCATTTATCACTTTTATTTTATTAATGTAACACTTAAGAATTATTCATAATATATATATATATATATATATATATATATATATATATATTATTTGAATCGTGAACCATATTAATAATGTTATAATCTATATTTTTTTATTAAAACTCAATGTTTTAAAAGATTAATACTAATCATATTTGAGTAGGGATATAAACAAACACACGCTACACATTCTTTTTCATCCCATTACAAAATTCAAATTCCTCTCTGCATTCAGGGTGATTTCCGCCACTCGTTAATTCTTTGTTTTATTTCTTTTACTGATGACTAACATCATCAACCTTTGGAACGTAGGCTAACCGTTAGAAGTCAAGTTTTTACTTCTGAAGCAAAGATCACAACTCTCGCGCTGCGTTTATCTCCAAAAAGTAAGTTCTTGTCTTTTGGCTGTTATATATAACCTTATGCATGTAATTACTAAAATAGTGTTGCGTTTACCTCCAAGAAGTTCTTTAAAATCTTGTTGTCAGGATTTTTTGTGTGACTATTATCCGTATAATATTACTAAAATAGCGTTGCGTTTACCTCCAAGAAGTAAGTTCAAAGTATAAGATTATGTTTGCAAAAAGAAAGAAAAATGTTGATGAAGTACTAACATCAATGTATCAATGTGATTCCAAAAAAGATGAGTCTTTGATATAGTGTTTTAATTGATACTATTTCAATAAAAAGTGTCAAAACAACTCAAGAGTCTACCCAAACTGCTGCAAAATCAATTAGCAAAAACACAACCACCATGTCAAATACTCAAAGAAAGAACTAGAAGACAGCAGTAAAAATGAAATTTTCTTCCCGAATCAACTGAAACAGAAAATGAAATTGAAGAAGAATAGGATAAGAGAGTAGAAGAAAACGAACCCAACATTTCTTGGAGAAAATGGTATCCATTAACTGTAAAAACTGGAAATATGAATATGTTAGAAAAATACTGAATATAATGTTAAAAAAATGAATATGTGGTCTATTATGATTGGGAATATCCAAGTAGTTGGGAAATCATTTAAATATGCACCAAGTATACAATGATGGAGGTTCAATACACAAAAGAGAACAACTTTTCTCATATCTTAACCTTGTTTACTTTATCCTACCCCACCCTCTTTCCTTTCTTAAATTCATCCCTAATCAAAGCATAAATCATTCAAAAGTGATACATGGCATTGCATGGTCTAGATAACCAGAGAATGGAGGATAAGGATCTTTGTTATATTATCTGAATATTTGCTTTATTAGCATATTAAAACAATTAAAAATCATAAGAGAAATTCGGGGAATTACAAAAAAACTTCATAATTCTCAAACCTAGTCACATGAAGATCACTGGAGCACACTTCTGCAAATGAAGATATCAAGAGAGTACTGCAAAGTTTTGATTTGATTTGGTTGCCAGTTATGACAAAAAAATCTCATACTATGTGCTGAATGCTGCTACAGATGAAATTGAAAAAGGATTTAAGGTTGAAGTTTGAATTGGACGTGGAGACTCAGACCTCATAGTCTTTCTTTTTCACCAACAAGTCTAGAGATTATACTGACAATTTTAAATATTTTTACTTATATTTTTTATATATTATTATTAATTAAATATATAAATAAAATATAATAATAAAATATTTATATTTTTATGTTTATAAATTTATTTTTTACACTCCAACTAAAAAATCTTATCAAAACATTGTGATTACATGATTTTAGAATTACCTTAACTATAAAAATATAATTATTTTTTCAATAATTACAAATATAATTATTTATTTTTTCAACTTTATCATTTTATTTTGTTTAACTGTATGTACATATACACTATATTAATTATAAAATCTCTTTCTGTTACCTCACTCGCTATCTTATACATTTAAACTAAAGATTTTTTATTAACTTAGACATATAAAGATTTTTCTTAACTTAGATATATAGTACATAATAGTAAGAATGTTGTGAGTATTCCACATTCATATGATTCATATGAAGTAAAAAAAAACATGATTATTTATTTATTTATTTATTTTTATATAGATATTTAAAAGTTGTAAACTACAAATATCTACTTGCTTATAATCAACTATATGTTAATTTGATTATTCAAAAAAATTAAATTATTCATTATATATAAGATTTAGAAGAAATGACATTTCCAACAATGATTAGGTTTATAATTTATTAAAAGTAGAAAAGCACATTACATAATATCTGTCTTTTAGTTTATAATTTATTAAAAGTAGAAAAGCACATTACATAATATCTGTCATTTAGTTGTATATATTCACAGATTGATCCATCACCGATGTGGGATTCCTTTATTATTTTATAATGTTAACTGCAGAAAGTTTAAATGAAATAAATCACTTATTATGAATTCAATTACTGCTGAGTGCAATCTGTGTTTCTAAAGGACACTGAATTCTGCTGAAGGTCATAGCCAACCAAAATGTTTTGCTGAGCAAGTTCCCAAAAACAGGACCAGTTTGACTTGCCATGAAAGCCAAACACAACCTCCTCAGCAACCTGAGTAAAGGTGTTGACAGCATATAAAGGAACATCTACAATACTCTTCCTCTGTTTCTTGTATGGAGAGCAGAGGACGCACCGTTAAGAGGCATGGTGATCAAGGGTACTCAAATGTCTTTACAACGTTTTTCTTCTCGAACTTTCCAAATGGGTTTGGTTAAATGGACATGCTCAAGGTGTTCCAAAGATGGGCTAGGGTGAAAGAGGTCTTTATCTCACGCAGATTAAATAAATGGGGGAGGAGGTTTGGTTTTGTGAGATTCTTAAGTGTAAGCAATGTGGGGGTGTTTGGAGAGGGAGTTAGATCAGATTTATATCGGAAACATGAAGCTCAATGTGAATATTCCGAAATATCGTAGATCTCATCCAGAACTTTATAGGGCAGAGAGGAGGAAACCGAGGGTTATACACACAGAGAGACGAAGGGAAACCGGGAAGAGGCAACTGAAGGAAAATGAGTTTCATGGGAATAAGAGTAGAGAGGAGACTTGGGTGGAGAAGAAAGGGAAAATGTCCTATGTTGATGCTATAAAAGGAGAATCTTATGAGAAGTGGAGAGGTCCAGTTTTTAAAACACAACATGTTTTGTCATGGATGGAAAAAAGTGTTGTTGGTAGACTCAATGAAGATATGGACCTCGAACAGTTGGGAGAGGAAATTGTGAAAGGGGGTTTGAACATGATTAGAGTGAGTTTTTTAGGGGACAACTTAGTTCTGCTTACTCCAAGAGAAGGGATTTATATGGAGGATTTAATAAAGCTTAACAAAGAGTGGTTTGATAGTGTTTTTGCCCACATTGAGCCTTGGTTGTCAAATACTGTTGTTAATCACAAAATCATCTGGGTGAGGTGTTATGGACTACCGTTATCCTTCTGGAGCAAGGATTGTTTTTCTAAAGTGATTGGAGAAGTGGCTACGTCGGCTACGTTGGTATCTATTGATAAATCTACGTGAATGTGGGAGAACTTGGAGTATGCTAGGTTACAAATCCGCCTTCTAAATATCAGTAATGCTTCTTTGGCAAAAAGCATGGGGGTTGATAACCAAGTGTGGGACATTGTCATTAAAGAGGAGTTCCCAGTTTTGTGTGGAGGAAGGTGCAAGGATGATATCTATTGCGTGGATTCTTCTGATAGTGTATCCTCCTCGGAAACCTATGTAGAAGGAACAGACTTCTCTGAGAAGAGTGGTGAGGAGGAGGTCAGTCTATTGGGTGGGGAGGAACGTCAGTCAAATGGGGAGGAGGACGGAGGACAGGCGGCGGTGGGAGAAGGTGAACAACATTCGCAAATGACAAATATGCTTCTTCAGGGCTCTTTTTCGAAAAGCAAAGAATGCCAGAAGAAAGAAAAAAAATCTTTCACGAATGAAGGAAGAAAGGGACAAAACGCATATGAAGGCTTTGACTTAGACATCTTTTCTGGTCAAGTCTGCAATTATACCTGTATGAGTAATCCCGTACATGCAGAGTTGGCTAAAGTTGTTGTGGATATTGAGTGCAAAAATTCCCAACAGGAACCATCTTTGGCTCTGGCCCAACAAAGAAAGAAGGAGGCCCATATAAGTGAAGGTTGGGACTATTTTTCAGCCCAAATGGATAAGGGAGGTGGTAGGTCAGTGTGCGGTTCAAGGGGTGTTGTAAGTAAAGTCTCTAATAGTAGCCAAGTTCTTTTAGGAAGCCAGGAGGTGGGTGAGTGCGAGAAGGACCGAAACGATAGCCATGAGGAGAGTTTTTCAGGAGACACTGTACCAGAGGAAGGATCGTCGTCGAAGATGAGGGAGGAAAATGGGGTGCAGTTTTGCTGCACTAGGCAGGGAGTTAGTGAAGTTGATGGCACTCGGGGGGCAGCAATACCAGGTAAGCTTTTGGCACTATTGCCAGGAGAGGAGGGAGCAACTGCGAGAAGCATGTCCAACTCGCCACCAAGCCGACGCAAGAAGAAAGGGCTATCTGAATTGGGAGAATCCTTATCTCATCCGAGGCGGTCTATGAGATTAATTGCAAGAATTTCTCAGTCAGGGACTGCCTCTCACCATAGTGACGGTACGTGTCTAGCCTCAATCTCTGATGGGGATATAGTTAACTGTAATTCACGCCTATGTGAACATGGTAATTTGGTGGAACCGTCTAGGTTATGGGAGATTTGTAAGCAAGTAGGGATAACTTGTAGAGGGAACGAAGAGGAGATAGTTAAAGAATATCATCGTATGGAAGAGAGAGACTTGGAGGTTGTGAAAGGCTCTAAGGAGGGTAACAAGAACGGTTTATTATGTTAATAGTAAGCCTGAATATTAGAGGGTTGGGGGGAAGTACCAAAGCTAGGTACTTGAGACAAATTATAGCATGCGAGGGAGCGGAATTTGTATGTCTTCAAGAAACAAAATCTAAGGCCTTTACGGAAACCAAGTGTTTTTCTTTGTGGGGGGATAACAAAGTAGGATGGGTACACTACGAAGGAGATAATGGAAGTGGATGTATGCTATCAATGTGGCACAAAGAAGCTTTTACTTATGATAGTCATGTGATGGGGAAGGGGTTCATTGCTGTGTTCGGTGTACATTACAAATCTAATCTGAGATGTGTAGTGGTAAACGTCTATGCTGCATGTTCTATGAGAGAAAAGAAGATTCTTTGGGAGGAGTTATCTAATATTAAAGTGGCATCCCAGGAACTGGTATGGTGCTTCTGTGGAGACTTTGATGCCGTCAGAAACCGTAGTGAAAGGAAAGGTGTCAGGGATAGGGATGACCAATCAAGGGAGATAAAAGGTTTTAATAGTTTCATCGATGCCAATTTCTTACTTGACTTGCCCATTGTAGGTAAGAAGTTCACTTGGTTTAATTCATCTGGTTCGGCTAAGAGTAGGATAGATAGAGTGCTTGTCTTTGAAGAGTGGCTGCAGAAATGGCCAATGTGCAAACAGTATGTGCAACGAAGAGAAGTTTCTGACCACTGCGCTATTGTGATAAAGTCCACGGATAAAGACTGGGGTCCCAAACCTTTTAGAACCATTGATGCTTGGTTATTGGAGAGGGGTTTTTGCGAGATGGTGAAGGATAAATGGAAATCCTATTCTGTTCAGGGGAGTATTTTCACAAAGATCAAAGAGAAGCTGAAAAAGTTGAAAGGTGACCTAAAAGTATGGAATAGAGATGTGTTTGGTAACATTGTTACTACCAAGAAGAGGATTGTGCAGGAAATAGAGGATCTAGATTGCCAAGACTGCAATGGTGCCTTATCGAAAAGTGACAGGCTGAAAAGGATTGAATTGGTAAGTCGCATGAGGGATACTAATAAAAAGTTAGAATCTCTTATCAGCCAAAAGGCTAAAATAAGCTGGTTCAAGAATGGGGACTCCTGTACAAAATTCTTTCATTCTTCTGTGAGGTGGAGAAGGCTCAGGAATGAAGTAAAAGGTGTTAAGGTCGGAGGCCAGTGGGGTGAGGAACCTAGTACTATTCGTCTAGAAGTGAAGAAACTCTTTGATAATAGATTTAAAACAACGAAAGACTACGAAGTAAGACTTGACGCGGTTGAGTTTAAGTCTTTATCCATGGAGGACTATTTGAGTCTTATAGCTGATTTTTCTGAGAAAGAGATAAGGGATGCAGTGTGGCAATGTGAAGGCTCAAAGAGTCCAGGGCCTGATGGATTCAATTTCAATTTCATCAAGAAAAGCTGGGAGTTCTTAAAAGATGACTTTGTGGCAGCGGTGACTCTTTTTCATGAAACAGGGAGTATACCAAAGGGGTGCAATGCTTCATTCATAGCATTAGTTCCTAAGTAAGGGACCCTGCTAATCTGGAGCAATATAGACCTATTTCTTTAGTAGGTGCTATGTACAAAATAATATCAAAGGTGTTGGCTGGTAGGATCAAGAGTGTCCTGTCCTCAATTATTGATGACAACCAATTGGCTTTCTTAAAGGACAGAGGGATTCTAGACAGTGCTCTTATGGCTAATGAAGCGGTAGAGGATCTAAGGAGGGGAGGGAGGAGTGGCTTATGTTTAAAGGTGGACTTTGAGAAAGCATATGACTCGGTTAGATGGGATTTCCTATATGATATGCTTCTTAGGATGGGATTCCATAGTAGGTGGATTATGTGGATTAAAGGATGTTTGGAAAGTGCCACAATTTCAGTGCTAGTTAATGGGAGCCCCACGGAGGAATTTAAACCTACAAGAGGGTTGAGGCAGGGTGACCCCTTAGCTCCTTTCCTCTTTATAGTGGTAGCTAAAGGTATCGCCGGGCTAGTAAGACATGCTGTGAAGGCCAATTTGTTATCTGGTCTTAAAATTGGTATTAAGGAGGTTGAGCTGAACATCCTACAATTTGCAGATGATACTTTATTTTTATGTGAGGACTCCTTTACCAATGTGGTGACGCTGAAGGCTATTCTTAGGGGTTTTGAGCTAGCCTCAAGTCTGAAGATTAATTTTCATAAGTCAAAGCTAGCAAACATTAATATCCAAAGTAACAATCTTGATTGCTACACAAAGACGTTGAACTGTGCTCAGATGGGTATACCTTTTAAATACCTGGGTCTAGAAGTAGGAGGAAACCCAAGGAAGAAAAAGTTCTGGGAGTCTGTTTTGAACAAGTTAAATTCTAGGCTCAATGTGTGGAAAGGGAGATTCTTATCCATGGCAGGGAGAATTTGCCTAATCAAATATGTTATCACTTCCATCCCGCTTTATTACCTGTCTCTATTTAGAGCGTCGATTTCGGTTTGTAAAAGTATTACTAGTATCCAGAGGAGGTTTCTGTGGGGTTGGGGGAAGGAGAAGAGACCGATATCATGGGTAAGTTGGAAAGTCTTGTGTAAGACAAGAGAAGAGGGAGGTATGGGTCTTAGAGACATCCGAAAATTTAATGTTACACTTTTGGCTAAGTGGAGATGGTGTTGTATATCAAATGAGAAAGGGAGGTGGAAGAAGTTTTTGGATTCAAAATATGGCTTGGTCGGCGATTCCACTCAAACACCAGCAAAACTCCAATCCTAGTGGTGGAGAGACTTGTCTAAGGTCTGTAGGGAGGGAGGAGGACACGGGTGGTTTGAAGAAGGAATAGGATGGAAACTAGGAGGTGGAGACAAAGTAAGATTTTGGGAGGACGTGTGGGTTGGTAATACTAATCTTAAAACCTTGTTCCCTAGACTGTTCTCTTTGTTGCTAAATAGGGGTCAAAAGGGGGAAGAGGTAGGTGTGTGGGAAGAATCAGTTTGGAGGTGGAATTTAAGGTGGAGGAGAGTCAGATTCGAGTGGGAAACCAAGTTGGAAGCAGACCTTGTTATGCTCATTTCCAGGGCCAAAGTTATTCGGGAAGAGAAGGATGTCCAGGTGTGGAGGAATGATGGAACAGGGCGTTTCTCGGTGAAATCTGCATATGACTATCTAGCTAAGAATGAAAGGGGTCCTCACATTGATGTCTTCAAGTATCTATGGAAGGCAAAGGCGTTCCCTAATGTGACGATCACAGCATGGAGGTATTGGTGGGTAGAATACCAACTAGAGAGTGTTTGAGTAGGAAAGCGGTGACGTTGAACACTACTTTATGCTCGTTATGCCAGATCAACGAAGAATCTTGCCAACATCTCTTCTTGGAATGCAAATATGCTCTGTATGCTTGGTCCTTGTGCTTCAAATGGATTGGAATCCTGTTTGTCCAACATTAAAAATGCACTTTGAGAGCTTCCATCTATTCCAGGTTAGCAATAAACAAAATCTGGTCTGGAAAGGTGTATGGGCAGCTATAGTCAGATGTATTTGGGAGCAAAGAAATTCGGTTGTGTTCAATCAAGGGATAGTTGATGTGGAAGAGGTGTTTCAAAAGGCCCAGCTCAAATCGTGGTTATGGATGAAGCATAAGGCGTCCAATTTTAACCACTCCTTTGTAGACTGGGTCTTGAACCCAATGTCATGCATCAGAAGCTATAAGTAAGGGGAATTGGTGAAGTCAAACTGTCTTAGAGGAGGAAGGAGGGCACTGTATTTTTGCAGGCAGCAGCAAGAGGAAGTAAGACTGCCTTAGTAGTCAAAATAGAAGACAGAATTGGTGGAAGATGCGGCCATTTACAATAGCTTCTAAAGGCAATCTGATGCAGATCCTGTGTGGCAGGTGAAGGTGTTTTATGCACAAAAAACAAGTGACTATGTGAATATTAGAGGCCAAGATGCACTGGGTATGAGGTGATGTTTCAGTCATTGATTTTTCAACATTGCTTTAGAAGGAGGGAGTGAGGAAAACTTATGCAGGTTTAGGAACGTTTATGCAGATTTAGGCTTTAGTAAGTTGTCAAAGTTGGTCAAACAGAAGCATGGGCAATAGGTGGGCAGCAGGTTTCGTGCTGGGTTAAGCATGTTCTGTCTTCTAGTCAAGGACGTTTAATGCATAGCTAATCTGTAGCAGTTGAGGAATTTTAAGTTTGCAGGTTTGAGGGGTGTGCCCGAGAGGAAGCAGAACCAATGTAGTTTTGTTTTATGGCCTTTGTTATGGCCTGTGTTGGTTGCAGCTGTCAATGTTGCAGATTTATCTCTAATTAGGCTTTTTGTTTAGGAGGAAATTTTAAAACTTCATTTGTAGTGAGGTGAGTCTCTCTTTTTTTTTTTTACATGGTTGGGATACCCCTAAAGTATCCCTTTATTCATTATATTATTTGCTGATAAAAAAAAATGAATTCAATTCACTTTAAGAACTTCTTTTATTATTAATTAAGGTTATTATGAATTCAATTCACTTTAAGATTTTTTTTTTATTAATTAAGGTATGATTAATAAATTATTGTTATTAAATAAAATATATGAAATGAATGGTAATTTAGTGAGAGAGAATTAATATTTATTAAACCATATTAGTTATGTGTACAAGAAGGTCCAAACAAGCAATTGAATACATACTAATACAGCAAACATGTTTTATGATATTAAAATATATATTTTTATATCGATTTTAGAATCACCATAGATACATATGATATAGAAAATATGTATCTTCTATGACAGTGTAGAATCATCATAAAAAGTATTATGATAGACTTAAAAGATCTTTAATGGAAAATTCACTTTTTATGACTGATTTGCTTTCAATCATCTTAGAAAATAACATTTTATGACGATTAAAATTTTACATGTCATAGAAAATATAACTTTCTATAACAAATAATATTTTAACCATTATAAAATATGTTATTCAAATAATGTTTTAACTATCATAGAATGTGTTACTTTTTATGATGGTTAAATACAAATTAATTATAGAAAATAATATTTTTTTATAATAAATTTAACAATAACTGTGATAAAAAAGTGTATTTTTTCTTTTTAAATTTGTGATATATTTATTTTCTTACATAACATACCATGCATAATAAGCATAATTCTAAAACAAGTATTTTTAAAATAAAATCTAACAATCTAGTACATAAATAACTATAAACTTTAAGTTAATATGTTCAACTTCATACAAAATTATTTCAAGAACCTCATATGAAAATCATGTTTAAAAAAGCTAGTCCCTGAATAAAATGATTCCTAAACAATTCAACCCTTGATTTTGCATACTTCAACATCTAATTGTTAATGTAACGTTTATTTTCTATTTCTAAATCCAATGTCCTTCCTAGTGTTGTTGTGACATTCATAATTACTTCAAATTCTCATGCTAAGTAAAAAGAAAAATGATAATGAAGACTAAAGAAGATGAGTAATATGTCATAATTTTAACCATTTCATTGCCTGTTATAGCTTCATAAGAAATGGTTTACAATTTCCAACTTAGTGTTCATACAAATAAATTCACATAGACCACATCACAAAACCTATACACGGAGCATGACATTGGTAAAGAGGAAAGACCAAAGTGTTATGAGAATGATCAAGTCTTACCATGCACACTTATTATCTAGAATTTGAACCACATACATGTTTAGAGAGCAATAATAACCAATTGCACCAAACTGAAGAAACAACATTTGTGATGTGATTATCAGAAGCAACACTCTTCTAGCACACAATAGAAGCAAAGTGCTACCAAGCTACACAAGTAAATGAAGGATTCTTACTCTTATTACTGTCACATAAACTAACAAGAGATGAGTTAGAGAACATAAACTAAGAAAAAATTTCACGCAACCCTATAGAACTTCATTAACGATCCATCAGCAAAGTTAATTGAAGAATATGTACACAAAACATTTAGGGCATTGCCTGTATGTGAGAAAGAATTGGTAAATTTTGCAAAAAATTATGAGGAAATGTTTCTTTCTAACAAGTTGGTAATGTGTACAATTGCAACTTCTAAGCCCAACCCAAGGCAAGGCCATGAATGGCAGCAACTAATGGTTTCCTAGCCACAGAAATAAAGCGAACAAATTTAACATAGCACAAAATGAAAATAAATAAAAAATAAAGAATTTTGTAAAAATAAAGTACCTTCAATAGTATTAGTGATAATTTCTATTGATGTCCAACCAGGTTTTAAACGTTTTATAAAAATAGAATCTGATATTTTATTAAATTACCAAAATCAACATATTAAAAAGCAAGCTCATACCCTAATTTGTTCTTGAATCCAAATAAAACTCTACTGCTTTAACACGCACTGAGGTATCACATCACATGAAAAAGAATCAGCATGTCATTAATAATAAAGACATACAAATTTATAACAAATTGGAAATTGAATACCACACCCCTCCCACGAAAAAAAGTCCATACAATGTTAATTGATCTCTAGTAAGCCTCTTCAACAATACAAGTTCTCACCCTTGCTTTCTTATTTTTCTATATATGTACGAAAATTGCATTAATTTTTTTATTCTTTAGGTTTTTATCTACTTAAAATTGTATTAACTAATTTTATCAGAATGATATCTTGATTTTACTTATTTAAAATATAAACTATAATGAATTATCATTTTTATTCCTATTTTAGATGGAAAAAATAATTATTTACTAACAATTATTCTTTTATATAGGTTAGCTACTTACCAATTTTTCCCATAAAATAATTTCTAAATAATAATAATAATAACATTATGATTTTTTTTTTCGTTTTCTGATGACTTTATCATATATTATTAACAACAATAAGTTTATCACCTTTTAAAATAAATTTATTAGAACAATCTTATTCTTTCTACAAATTCCTCACTTTAAATAAAAAATAATTTAAAAGCATGCTAGAAAAATAATTATAAGAATTATGATATAAATTTTAATTTATTTTTGTGAGAATTATTTTTAAGATCATCTTGTTGTGACTTTTATTTTAACCGAAGACTACATACTAGTTAATATCTTATTTTATTGATGTTTCAAAACAAATTCTATTTTGTAATTGAATCTTATATAATAAAAAAAAATTATAATATGTAACTAGTTGAAAAAGATTTATTTAGGTCATAATTTCAAGTTGACTAAAAGTTAAGAAAGAAATGTATATGACACTTTTATAAATAAAGACAAACTTTTATATGGATTAAACCAAGAATCACTGCTGCAACCCCATTTGTGCAGCACCCCACCATCCACCGCTGCATGTTCTTGTCCACCACTACAATCCACAGTTCACCTCCTTATTCCATTTATTTTTATATGTATATATATTTTGTACTGTATTTTTAAATCTACTAAATTGAGAATGATAGAACACATGAATAAATATCAAATTTGTAGTTTTACAGTTCCGGAAAATTTCTAATTTCTCTAATCTTTTTTAAGTATTTAAGATAGATACCTAATAGATTTATATACATGCAGTTGCTTTTCATGTGATGACACAATTGTTAGGGTTTTATACAGTGTTTAACATTATATAGTTTAGGTTAGTTCTTATATTAATCGGCATAAAATATTTATTTATTTTTAAAATAATTATTATTATAGAAGTCAACTATATTCACAAAAGTTCCGATTTCTTAAAATGTGTGCCCTTTGTCATTTTATTTTATTTAACTGTATCTACATATACAGTATATTAAAATCCTTATTTTATAAATATATTTTATCTATTTCTCACCGAGTGGTTATTTATCATTAAGTTAACGAAGTTAGCAGAACAACATTTCATAGAAAACATGTGATTATAAGACTACTATCTTGTTTAAATGCCTCTATCAACAAAATAAAGTAAAAAAGTTTAAATGATCTTTTATAATTCCCATATCATGCTTTCAAATATATTTTGAAAAAAGTTATTATAAATAAGACTAAAACCTTCTAAAAATTATTTTAAAGTGGATTATGAACATATCATTTAAATCAAAATTGAATGATAAAAAGTATGTTTAACCTAACTTAGTGCCAGGAAGAGAAATTATAAAAGACTAAACTATGGTGAATTGAAAATGCAATTACTGGAAAAGATGAATGAAGAAGTATAAACATGAAATCATAAGTGATGTCTTGGTTCTTTAACGGGTTTGGAGTTGCTTTTATCAAACTATCTTTGAATAATCTCAAGATGGATATGAACATTTTGGATTAAGTCAACCAACCGAAAAAGAATTAGTAGTAATTAATATATATTAAAACAGAATTGAAATTATCATTAATATGTTTGAGATTTTCAAGACTAATAAATGTTTCTCTGATATGAATTCACGTGACTTCCTATACATATTTCGTTTCATTGGCTAAGCAATAAGTGATACCTTCTTCCATAAATCTTTTTGTTATTATGCAGCAGTTTCACTTCTTCCATAAATCGTTTGTCATTATGCAGCAGTTTCCCTGATGAATAAATCCATTCCAAAGTTGATCTGTCACTCCATAGTCCACATGATTGTTACATTGTTCAAGAAAAACATACTTATCTCTCTCCATAAATAGAGCTTTTAGAGTGACTCAGGTTTTATAAGAATAACACGAAGAAGGTCAAGTGAACATACTTGCTTTCATCTTCATTCAAGTACTTCCATTGCATGCATATTTATGTTGCTTGTTAACTATGTTCATTTAATTATATTGCAGGTGCTATGGCTGGTGTGAGGGAACAAGATCAGTACATGCCAATCGCAAATGTGCTAAGGATCATGCGAAGGATTTTGCCACCGCATGCAAAGATTTCTGATGAGGCAAAGGAGACCGTCCAAGAATGTGTGTCTGAGTACATCAGTTTCATCACAGCTGAAGCAAATGATCGCTGTCAGCGTGAACAGCGCAAGACTGTGACTGCTGAAGATGTGTTGTGGGCTATGGGAAAGCTTGGCTTTGATGAATATGCTCAATCTCTTTCTGTTTACCTCACTCGCTATCGCCAGAGTGAAGGAGAACGTTTGTCTGTGAGACGTGCTTCAACTTCTGCTCCTCCATTTGAGATGAACCCACCTTATCCACCTTACCCTCATGGTTTTGGAATGTTTGACTATGATCCATCACAATCCATAGCTTCTTCTTCAAGATCAGGTGGATTTGTTCCCAACTTTGATCCTTATGCTAATGCACCAAAACCTACTGATGATAACATGTGAATGTGTTTGTGCATGCAGCTATATCCAAGAGTTCAATGATCCTGGTATGATAATAAAACATGCAAAGACTTAATAATGATGCAACTGTGCTTTTTCTTTCCTGTGTTTTGTTTGGTTTAGTTATGTTTCATGATTTCCCAGTTTGTACTCATTGTAGACTCCTTACATGGTTCACAAACTTTTGTATCCTGTACTACAATGATGAATAAAGATGTGTGTCTTAATAAAGATTATGATATGATCTTGTTATTTAAATATAAAACTACATTACAAAAACTAAAGTTTTGATTAACTTAGACATATATAGTATATAATAACAAGAATGTTGTGGGTATTCCACATCCATATGATTCATATGAAGCAAGAAAAAACATTATTAAATATTTTTTTTTTATATATAGATATTTTAAAAGTTGTAAACTACAAATATCTACTTGTTTATAATCAAACACAATTAAATTTATTTTATTTTATATAAGATTTAGAAGAAACAACATTAGGCAATTTTTTCCAACAATGATTAGGTTTATAATTTATTAAAAGTAGAAAAGTTCATTTCAGAATATCTGTCATAGTGATGTTTAGTTGTATATATTCACAAATTGATGGATGTGGGATTCCTTTATTATTTTAATTTTAACTGCAGCAGACAGTTTAAATGAAATAAATCACTTACAATGAAAATTTAAGAACTTGGTTTTATTATTAATTAACATATGATTAATAAGTTATTGTTATTAATAAAACATATGAAATGAATGGAAATTTAGTGAGAGAGAATTAATATTTATTAAATCATATTAATTATGTGTACACTAGCCTCCAAACAAGCAATTGCATTTTGTTTAAATGCAATTTTGTTCATCTTTTACTCAATCCACCAACACCATCTTCCTATTTTAAAAAAAGAGAAACATTGAATCCCTCAATTTTAAAAAATATATAATTAGTTTTACATACTTTTTTGTTTATTTCTTTTAATTCAATAGCCCTAAACTTAACATATCAATTTTAGGTTATTATGAAAATAGTTTAAATTAATTAAAATGCAAGAAATAAAAAAATTTCAAGATTGTAAAACAGAGAGATTAAATAGTAGATTAAGCAAAATTTTATTTAAACTTTTATTTTGAAGTAATTATGAAGGTATATATAAACTTATTTAACAAAAACATGTCATTATAGATACTAGGATATACCTAGGAGAAAATAATCTTCAAATATTCAGTTATGTGTGAACTGAGTGTAACATCCCGCCAAAATACTATACAAATGTATATAATGAAAATAAAGGTAACAAATAGATTCTATGAACAAAATAATATATATATGAAATGAAGTTGCTCCTCTTGGGGAGTTTAATACAAATTCGGTCAAATTTTCCAGAAACATAAACAAAATACAGTAAAAAAAACAAAGCAGGCGATCTCCTATCGGAAGAAACCGATCTCCTATCGGAGGAGCCAAAACAGCCGATCACCTATCAGGACAGAAACAAAACAGGCGATCACCCGATAGAGGCAGAAACAGGCGATCACCCGATAGAGACAGAAGAAAACCGGCGATCTCCTCCTCGGCAATCACTCACTAAGGAGCTCTTCTTCCTGGAAGATCATCTGCTCCCGTGTAACAATTACACGATCATCACAGTTTTGAGAAAACAACCACAATAACAGATAAAAGGGTAAGCTAGATAATTTAAAAGAAGTTTAAATCAAGAACATGAAAATCCAAGTAAACCAAGTTCCAAAATATCCATGTAAAACGTAGAGCTGCTCATAGCATTCAGCTGATCGCCCAAAATCACAAACTTCACAACATTCACCCATAGTCATTCCATTTCACAATACAGCATCAAGTGTCTATCAATATTCAAGTTTCTCATTTCACATGTCAGACTTTCCACTGACTCACCACACAAGACACTTGACACTACTTCCGGATTGACTCGTGCGTTGATTAGACTCAGAGATCTGCACCTGTCATACCACACCACTGTGAAATCCACACAGGGTCGCTGTGAATCCACACAGCATGCGCATATATCATCTCGATGTTACCATAGTTCTCCTGGTATGACAGGGTTAATCCATAGGACAGACGGAGCTCGTTCTTTTTCACACGAGACGCCCATCATATAGACCTCCTTCGACTCTCAACAACTGAGTAACTTCCTCTACGTGATTCCATTACCTCAGCAGAGTCAGGATATCCCCTTAGGAATCACCGATCAATGCACCTACCACAAGATCTTACACGGTATTTTCTTTCCTGAAAATACTATGCCTCGATCCCACATTCACAGCATTCAAGACGTCATGCCATACAAAGGAATATTTCAAATCACAGCAACAACCATTTCAGCGTTTCAAACTTTCGAATATCACATATATATTGTATTTAAATCCCAAACAGTTTCAAACAATGTCAAACACAGGGGAGTTCGAAACTCGTATTTAAAACCGGCGACCACGTCGCCCAAACGCATAAAACAGAGCATTTCGAAAAGAAACAGAGAACCGGCGACCACGTCGCCCTCACTTCAGAAACAGCAAACTATGGCTTGTATGGAAAAAGAGGTCTAGCTTCCCTTACCTGGACTTGCGCAACCACCAGGAGCTTCGAAATCCAACGAAGCTTGCAGAATACCTTGGCTCTGTTTTTCGCGTCTGGTCTGAAGAACTTGCAGAGGATTACCCAAGTGCTCCAATGGTGTTGCTTCTCGTCGTACTCTTGTGTGGAGAGGCTGAAATCGCAACGCGGAGGAGGGAACTCACTCTTTCTCTCTTCGACTACAACAACGTTTTCTTCCTCTTCAGTAGTGGATTTCAGTAACTTAAACCAACTTATCCCTCCAAAAGCAGCTGCCACCACCCACTCTGCAGGGAAGTTTGCGTGTACGCTTCCCTGCACAGTACTACTAAGCATGCCTCTGCGCAGGCTACGCTATGAGGTCACTATTCTGAACCACTTTTTCGTCTACGTGGCGCGCGTGCAGAACGTCTCTTGCTGGGAGTCTGGGGCCCACGTTCTCTGGGTGTAACTCAATGTCGCGCGATGACCTTTCGCCGATGACTACCAGCTCGAAGAGAAACCACTGATGACCTCTCGCGCGAAGACGATCCACCGATGACCTCGCGCGAAGACCACCACCGATGACCTCGCGCGAAGACTACCACCGATGACCCCGCGCGAAGACTACCACCGATGACCCCGCGCGAAGACAACCACCGATGACCTCTTCCTGGCGAACGACCGATGTCTTCCTCTGGGAGACAACCGATGTCTTCCCTGGCGACGCCCTCATAACTCTCGCGCCTTGGCCACGTCCACATGCATCGCGCCCTGGCAATGCCCGCGTGCCTCGCGCCCGCGCGATGCCCGCATGCCCCTCGCGCCCGCGCGATGCCTGCATGCCTCTCGCGCCTGCGCGGTGCCTGCATGCCTCTCACGCCCGCGCGATGCCTGCATGCCTCTCACGCCCGCGCGATGCCGTGTAGTCTAGGCGACCGGCGATGATGTATAAACAAGGAACTCTTTCATTCCAATAAATTTCAGGTCCTTACATTCTCCCTAACAACAAAATTTTCGTCCTCGAAAATTGGATTACAAGGAAAAGAGGTATGGATAAGCCTCCCTCATGGGTTCTTCTAGCTCCCAAGTAGAATCCCCCGATTTCTCATCCCACACCACTTTCACCATGTCGATGGTCTTGCCCCTGAGCTGTTTACATTGCCGATCGTCAATCCTGACTGGTTTTGCTTCAAAGGACAAGTCATCTCTGATCTGCACGTCGTCTACATCCAGCACATGACTAGGGTCTGCCATGTACTTCCTCAGCTGTGACACGTGAAACACATTGTGCAGATTCGCCAGATGGGGAGGTAGGGCGATCTCATACGCCACTGGGCCAATCCTTCTTAAGATCTGATATGGTCCCACGAACTTAGGGGACAACTTCTTTGACCTGATCGCCCGCCCTACACCCTTGGTTGGTGTCACTTTCATGAACACGTGATCTCCAGCAGCAAACTCCAAAGGCTTTCTCCTCTGATCTGCATAGGACTTCTGCCTACTCTGAGAGGCTTTCATTCTGCTTTGTATCTGCTTCACCTTCTCGGTCGTCTGCTGAATCAACTCTGGCCCAACCAAGACTGCCTCGCCCTCCTGGTACCAACATAAGGGAGTTCTGCATTTCCTCCCATACAGGGCTTCATATGGTGCCATCCCAATGCTGGCGTGGTAGCTATTGTTATAGGTAAACTCCACTAGTGGCAACACCTCCTCCCAACCTCCCAATTTATCCAAAACGCATGCCCTCAGCAGATCTTCCAAAGATTGGATCGTCCTCTCTGACTGACCATCTGTTTGGGGATGATATGCAGAGCTCATCCTCAACTTGGTTCCCAAACACTCTTGCAAGGTCTGCCAAAACCGTGAAGTGAACCTGGGATCTCTATCTGAAATGATGCTGGAAGGCACTCCATGCAACCTCACAATCTCCTTGATGTACAGCTGTGCCAACTTGGCCATGGGCATCTTCATATTTACTAGGAGGAAGTGGGCACTCTTCGTCAGCCTATCAATGATGACCCAGATTGCATCATGACCCTTTACCGATCTGGGTAAATGGGTGACAAAATCCATGGCAATGCTGTCCCACTTCCACTCGGGGATATCCAGTTGCTGCAACAGCCCGCCAGGTCTTTGATGCTCTACCTTCGCCTTTTGACACGTTAAGCAGGTTGCCACGTACTGGGCGACGTCCCTCTTCATGCCCGACCACCAAAATGACTCCTTCAAGTCATGGTACATCTTGTTCATGCCTGGATGAAGGTTAAGGCGACTCTTATGACCTTCCTCTAGGATCATCTTCTTCAACTCTTCATTTGCAGGTATGCAAATTCTGCCATCAAACCTCAAGATCCCATCATCGCCCATCTCAAAGCCTCTCGCCTGATCTGTCCCTAGTGACTCCATAGTGCGCTTCAGGCTAGGGTCCTCCAATTGTTTATCCTTCAACATCCCAAGGAAGTCATTAGTTATAGTCAGCTTACTACAACTAATGTGATTCACGTGAAATTCCACTCCAAGGTTTAAGTCTCTGAACTGCTCGATCAGTTTCTGCTCTTCCATCATCATGGTGGCGACTTGTATAGACTTCCTACTTAAGGCATCTGCCACTACATTGGCCTTCCCCGGGTGATACATGAGTTGAAAGTCGTAGTCCTTTAGGAATTCCATCCACCTTCTTTGTCTCATGTTTAGTTCCTTCTGATCGAACAGGTACTTCAAGCTCTTGTGGTCACTGAATACCTGGAACCGAGCTCCATAAAGATAATGCCTCCAGATCTTCAAGGCAAACACTACCGCTGCCAACTCCAAATCATGAGTAGGGTAGTTTCTCTCATGCACCTTGAGTTGCCTTGAAGCATATGCAACCACTCTCTTCTCTTGCATCAAGACGCATCCCAAGCCTTGATGTGAGGCATCACAGAAGACATCAAAAGGTCTTCCTACTTCTGGAATCACTAGCACTGGAGCACTGGTCAACCTCTCCTTTAGTTCCCTGAAGCTCTGCTCACATCGGTCGGTCCAAGCAAAGGGTTGGTCCTTGCGGGTCAGTTGTGTTAAAGGAGCCACTACTTTGGAAAAATCCTCAATAAACCTCCGATAGTAGCCCGCCAACCCCACAAAGCTCCTTATCTCAGTCACTGTCTTAGGACGTTCCCATTGCAGCACTGCCTCTACCTTGGCTGGATCTACCGAGATCCCCTGGGCAGATATCACGTGTCCTAAGAAGTTGACTTCCCTTAGCCAGAACTCACACTTAGAGAACTTGGCATAGAGCTGCTTCTCCCTCAGTATTTCCAATACTGTCCTCAGGTGTTCCTCATGCTCTTTCTCGGTCCTTGAATAAATGAGGATGTCATCTATGAAGACCACCACAAACTTATCCAAGAAAGGGCGAAAGATCCTATTTATGTAGTCCATGAATAGAGCTGGAGCATTGGTGACTCCAAATGGCATCACTACATACTCGTAGTGTCCATATCGAGACCTAAAAGCTGTCTTCTGAACATCTTCAGCTTTTACCAAGATTTGGTGATACCTCGATCTCAGGTCAATCTTGGAGAACACCGAGGCCCCATGAATTTGGTCCATCAAATCATCAATCCGAGGTAGGGGGTACTTGTTCTTGATGGTCAATTTGTTCAATTGCCTGTAGTCTATACACAGCCGAGACCCTCCATCCTTCTTCTTGACTAGGAGCACTGGAGCTCCCCATGGAGATACGCTGGGTCTGATGAACTGCTTCTCCAGCAACTCTTCCACTTGCTTCTTTAACTCCACTAACTCGGCTGGTGCCATCCTGTAAGGTGCCATTGACACTGGTCCAGCTCCCGGTACCAAGTCAATAGAGAATTCCACTTCTCTCTTAGGGGGTAACCCAGGCACCTCTTCTGGGAATACATCTGTGAAATCTTTCACCACTTGTATTCTGTTTACGTCCCCTTTATTCTCCACTTCCAACCGGGCGAGCACTACGAAGCACCTCGCCTCTCCTTCCAGCTCTGATCGCCCTTGTTGAACTGACAACACATCCGGTTCTTGGGGGTCTGGAAACGCTACCTTCTGCCTACCACAGTCTATGAGAACGTGATTGGCAGCTAACCAATCCATTCCCAGGATGACATCCAGGTCCTGAAGAGGTAGGCAGATCAAGTTCACCTTGAATCTGCGTCCTTCTACAATCACTGGACATTCAGGGCACACTGTAGAGGTCGACACCTGTCCTGACGCAGGTGTAGAGACCAACAGCTCGAAAGGTAACTCCTTCACTAGGAGGCCCAACTCGGCTACACACAGGCTTGACACAAAGGAGTGTGTCGCTCTAGAATCAAACAAGGCCCTTACACCTCTACCAGCAATAAAACAAACACCTTGGATGAGGTTACCTGACTGAGCTGCCTCTGCTCCAGACATGGCGAACACCCTCCCTGTTGCCTGAGGTCTGCCGCCCTCGTTTCTCAACTGTTGGGAGCCACTGGGTTGGGTCGCCCCATTCCTGCTAGGGCACTCTCTAGCAACGTGCCCCATCTTTTGGCAGACAAAACATCTCCTCTCTGAAATCTTCTTGAAACAAGCATTGGAGGCGTGTGGTCCACCACAGTGAAGACACTTAGGTTTCCAAGGTTGTTGCTGTTGGAACTGGGAAGGTGCTGCTCCTGCCCGATGTGGTGGAGGTCTCGCATAGGGTTTGTTTTGTGGGTGCTGTGTGATGGCATTTTCATGTGTTCTTCTTGAATCAAAGTAGAAATAGATGGAGCGGAAGCAATGGGTGAGTGAAACAAGACCCTCCTAGGAGTTGTGTTGGTCTTGAAGGTGCATGGTGAGTATGGGTTGAGTGGTTAGGCCAGCTCAAGGGAGAAGGTGAAAGGATTGAAGTTTATAGCCTAGATTTCTAGGAGGAGTAAAGCTTGTGCACAAAAATGGCAGCATAACATTACTCAAAATAAACTTGAAAATACATGAGGTAGGCCTCCTTATTTATAGATTTAGGAGCCTTGGTGAGCAAGCTTAAAGGGTAGGGATGGAAATACAAAAAGTGGGGCTGCCTAGGGTATTGACTTTAGTCAAACCACACCATCATCCTAATATTCTAGAAGATAGGTCAAAAATGCAACATTTGATAGTACACCCCTCCTTCTTTTGCTAAAGGCACCTATTTGCTAGCACACCCCTCCTTCTATTGCTAAGGGCACCTTTTTGATAGCACACCCCTAAGTGAGCAAGTTTTGCTTTCTACACTACACTAATCTACTAAGCACCCCCTCCCCCTTTGGGCCTTTATGAAACATGTACAAGGATCTCTCTCTTCCATCCGTGGCTTCTTCTATGTGTGCTTGGATATGTTTAGCCATGGATCTTGTGAGAGGTCCTAGACGGTCTAGCTCCATGGATAGCCTCCCTCCTTCACGTTCTAGACGCTCACTTCCTGGAGCTAGACGCTCCTCTTGGTCTAGACGGTCTTCTTGGTTTGGGCCTTGGCTTCCTTGGCTAGATGTGCTTGGCCCTCCTCCATCATCCCCTCCCCCTTGGAAAGGATTTGTCCTCAAATCCAGTTCGTCATCGTCATTGGTACCTACAAATGGAGAAAGATCAATTACATTAAATGTGTCATGTACTCCATATTCAAGAGGTAGGTCCAATTTATACGCATTGTTGTTGACTCGCTTAAGGACTTGGAAGGGTCCATCACCTCGGGGACTTAGTTTGGACTTCCTTTGATTTGGAAATCTATCTTTTCGAAGATGAAGCCAAACTAAGTCTCCTTCCTCAAAAATTATTTCTCTCTTCCCTTTGTTGTTGTGTTTTGTGTACTTCTCATTTTGTTGTTGTATTTGAATTTTAATCTTCTCATGCATTTTCTTGACAAAATCAGCCTTGATTACTCCTTCCTTATGCACAAAATCTTGTGGATTAGGAAGGGGAATTAAATCCATGGGCGTGAGAGGATTAAAACCATATACTACCTCAAAAGGAGAAGCATTAGTAGTCTTGTGAACTACTCTATTGTAAGCAAATTCAATGTGGGGAAGGTACTCATCCCAAGATTTGTGGCTGCCCTTCATGATAGCCCTAAGCATAGTTCCAAGAGATCTATTGACTACTTCGGTTTGCCCATCCGTTTGAGGATGACAAGAAGTTGAAAATTGTAGTCTTGTTCCAAGTTTACCCCAAAGAGTTTTCCAAAAGTGACTTATAAACTTGGGATCTCTATCGGACACTATACTTCTAGGGAGACCATGGAGTCTCACCACTTCTCTAAAGAAGAGTTTAGAAATATTTTGAGCATCATCTACTTTGTGGCATGGAATAAAGTGAGACATTTTGCTAAAACGGTCCACTACCACAAAGATAGAGTCATGGCCTCTTGCAGTCCTAGGAAGTCCTAAAATGAAATCCATGCTAATGTCTTCCCAAGGAGCATTTGCAATCGGCAAAGGGGTGTAGAGTCCATGCGGCATTGTTCTAGACTTTGCTTTTAAACATGAGATACATCTAGAGCAATGGCGTTGGACATCTTTCCTCATGTGTGGCCAACAAAATTTGGCTTTCAAAAGATCTAGAGTCTTATCAACTCCAAAATGGCCCATGAGTCCCCCTTCATGTGATTCTTTGACAAGGAGTTTTCTATGTGTTCCTTGAGGAATGCAAAGTTTTCCTTCTTTAAAAGATATCCCTCGGACACATAGTAACCTCCTTGCGCTCTATGTAGACATTGGGCATAGATGGATGAAAGTTCTTGATCTTCTTGGTAAAGCTCTCTTATGTGGTCAAATCCAAGAATTTGGGCACCCAATTTTGAAAAGAGTGTGTGGCGTCTTGAAAGAGCATCGGCCACTATATTGGTGCTTCCTTTCTTGTATTTGATTACATAAGGAAATTGTTCAAGAAATTCCATCCATTTTGCATGTCTCTTATTGAGCTTGTGTTGGCCCTTTAAATATTTTAAAGACTCGTGATCACTATGGATAACAAATTCTTTGGACACAAGATAGTGTTCCCAAGTCTTTAGGGCTCTCACAAGAGCATAGAGCTCTTTGTCATAAGTGGGGTAGTTGAGGGTGGCACCATGGAGTTTTTCACTAAAATAAGCAATGGGGTGTCCACCTTGCAACAATACCGCGCCTATGCCTACTCCCGATGCATCACACTCTATCTCAAAAGTTTTGGAAAAATTTGGGAGAGATAGGATGGGTGCATTGGTGAGTTGAGCTTTTAGCCTTTGAAAGGCTTGCTCATGCTTTTCATTCCAACAAAAGGCAACATCTTTTTTAACAAGTTCATTCAAAGGCGAAGCTAGGCTAGAAAAATTAGGCACAAACCTTCTATAGAAGCTAGCTAACCCATGAAAACTTCTTACATCACTTACATTTTGTGGAGTTGGCCACTCTTGGATGGCTTTGATTTTCTCGGGATCTACATGCACCCCCTTTTTGTTTACTATAAAGCCTAAAAAGACTACACTATCTACACCAAAGGTACACTTATCCCTATTTGCAAAAAGACTATTTTTCCTAAGAACTAGAAAGACTTCCCTAAGGTGACTTAGATGGTCTTCTAGGGTTTTACTATATACTAAGATATCATCAAAGTAAACTACTACATATTTACCTATACAATCCCTCAAGGTGTGATTCATAAGCCTCATGAATGTGCTTGGAGCGTTAGTGAGTCCAAAGGGCATCACCAACCACTCATATAATCCAAATTTGGTCTTAAAAGCGGTTTTCCACTCATCACCCTCCTTGATTCGAATTTGGTGATATCCACTTTTAAGGTCAATTTTGGAGAATAGAGTTGACCCATGCAATTCATCAAGCATATCATCAAGCCTTGGGATTGGATGCCTATACTTGATGGTGATGTTGTTGATTGCTCTACAATCACAACACATGCGCCATTTTCCATCTTTTTTGGGCACCAACAAGACAGGTACAGCACAAGGGCTTAGACTCTTTTGAACCCAACCCTTCTCCAACAAGTCTTGAACTTGTGATTCTATCTCCTTTGTTTCCTCGGGGTTGGTTCTATAAGCAGGCCTATTTGGTAGGCTTGCCCCCGGAATGAAGTCAATTTGATGTTCTATCCCCCTAAGAGGAGGAAGCCCATTGGGTCCTTCTTGTGAGAATAGATCGTCAAATTCACTCAAAAGGTTTTCTATTTGAGGAGGTAAAACCATGAGTTCATTACTTGTGGCAGTGCATGTAAGTGCTCCTTTACAAAAGATAAGGCTTGGTTGTTCAACAAGAAGCAAGTTTTCTAAAACATTTTCAAAAGGCTTTTCTTGTAGACCAACCTTGTGGGAAGGAACACTCTTCTCCCACGCCTTCCTATCCCTAAGGATTTTCTCTTTTTCTAGCACTCTTTTTTTTTTGTTTTCCTCATCCCTCTTTTGTTTCATTTGTATTTGGTCTTTCACCACTTGAGAATGTGGTAAAGGACTAAGTACAAACTTCTTATATTTATGGGTGAAGGAAATCTCGTTAGTGAGACCATCATGCAAGGTTTTCTTGTCAAATTGCCATGGCCTCCCTAATAAGATATGGCAAGCTTCCATAGGCACTACATCACATAAAACTTTATCTTTGTAGTTCCCTATGGAAAACTTGATTTCCACTTGCTTATCTACATGTAGTTCCCCATTTTCATTAAGCCATTGAAGTTTGTAAGGTTTTGGGTGAGGAACCACTTGTAGCTTAAGCTTTTCAACCATCCTAGCACTACAACAATTACAACTAGATCCACTATCCACAATGAGGGAACATATATTTTCTAAAACATTGCATCTTGTATGAAATATGTTCTCCCTTTGTGTTTCAATGGATGTGCTAGGGTGATTGTTGAGGGTTCTCCTAATCATAAGCAATTCTCCCTCTAATGGAGCTACCCTCTCATCCTCTCCCCCTTCCTCTTTCTCACTAAGCTCATCCTCGCCACTAGTGTATTCGTCTACACCTTTAAGAAACAAAGTCCTTTGGTTTGGACATTGTGCTTGCACATGCCCCCTACCATAGCACTTAAAACATTTAACATCTCTAGCTCGGATGGGTGGGGTTGAGGTTTCTTTGGTGAAGGGTTTGGTAGGTTCTTTTGGTTTTTCCTTAGATGTACTACCCTCCCTTTTAAACTCTCTCTTGGGATAAAAGTTAGAATAGGGGCTCACCTTTTGACTTGATGTTTTGCGCAAATTTTGTTGCTCAACTTTAATGCAAAGTTGAACCAAATCATTCAAGTCTTGATAAGGTAAGAGCTCTACTCTATCTCTTATCTCAAGTGATAGGCCACTAAGGAACCTAGATATGGTGGTTTCCTCTTCCTCTCTAATAGAGGCTCTCATCATATAGAGCTCCATCTTTTGCCTATACTCTTCTACACTCATATTCTTTTGTTGGAGTCTTTGGAGCTTGTCCATCAACTCCCTATGGTAGTAAGAAGGTATATGTCGACGTCTTAGGGCTCCCTAAGGTCATTCCAATATTCTATGGGAGGGTCCCTATGAAGACGTCGGTCTCTTTCTAAAGAGGTCCACCAATACATGGCATTTCCTTGGAAACTAAGGGTGGCTAAGGGTACTTTTCGTTCCTCACTTACCCTATGGCAAGCAAAGAGTTGCTCTACCTTCATCTCCCAATCTAGATATATTTCTACATTTTCCTTTCCATGAAAATGAGGTAGGTCTACTCTAGTTTCCCTTGGCACCTCTTGTTCCCTTTGCCTAGTTCTTCTAGGGGGTGGTTGGTAGTAGTCATTAATTCTAAGGCTTCCCTCCCCTAGAGTTGCAATGCTTTGTGATGCATGAGTATTTGTTTTTTTTGATTTTTGAGATTTTTGGGATTTCTCTTCTTGAGCTCTAGCCAACTCATTAATCTTGTTTTCATTCTCCACTTGCCTAAAAGAGATTAATTGTACCGCTTGGGATACCTCTTTCAAAAGGGTTTTCAAAGATTTTACTTCACATTTTATAGACTTTGGAGAATTAGAAGAAGAAGACATGGCTATACCTTTGTGTATTTAGGCGTTTTTACTTTGAGAAAGATTAGGGAAGATAAAGAAGGTAGTTTTCCAGGTAAGGGAGGTGAGTCTCAAAGGACTACTTAAGTACCAAGCCTTTTCCTTGCCAAAAACTAGTCTCCAATGCCTTCACACAAAAATTTCTCTTAGTGAAACACTTAAAACACAAGAAGTTGAGAAATCAAAAAGCAATAAAACTATGTAAGCTAAAAAAAAATATGCAACAAACTAGTCGGTTTTAGCACAAAATTAAACTAAACTAATCATGCAAAACGTTTCTACCAAAACAATAGAAAACAAGTTCAAACAAGCAACAAATTACTAAGTAAAAATTTACTATGCTATTCGGCCCTAGGTGAGGCTTCTTGGACACTTTGAGCCCTTGAAGACACACTCACCGTCTAAACGTAATTAAAGAGGTAATTAACAATAAACCAAGTTGCAAAGGAAAAGAAGACTCCCTTTGTTGATCCTCTTTTGGGTTAGTGCACTTCCTTGTTGTCTTGAATTTTTGATCTTCTAGGTGTTTGTATTGTTTGTTTCAAGCAACCTTGTTTCGGCTTTAGCTTTGTCTCCTCCTTAAAATGATGGCTTTAATTCTCCAATTTCCAGCACCTATTCACAAGAGCTAAACCTAAACCAAGTCAAGTTCCATGCACATATGCACCAAGGAGAATTAAATTCCAGCACCCAAAAGAGAGGTCAAGAAACAAAAGCAAGAAACAAATTTAATTGAATAAAAACAGTACCACCAAAAGGATTTATAATATGACAACTTAGAAAGAGAGTCAAGAAATTAAAGCAAACAATTAAAGGTACTCAATAAAAGTTGGCACACAAAAGGAATACCTAAAGAAAAGCACTAGATTAGATGACCAAATAAAAAAAACAGCACCACTGAAAATTGTTGTGGGCCAGAAAACGTGTTTGTTCCCCGATTTATGCTGAGCTGTATTTTTAAAATTTGTCTCTGAAATTTATATGCAAGAAAAATTCAGGATCTTATCTAAACAATGGCTTTGGAATCACCTAAAACGCATGCACCATTTTTTTTTAATAATTTTTGCAAATTTGGTGTGCAGTTAGGCCAGCTGGAGCGCTCAAGGTTTGCACTCTGATTTTGTAAGATTTATCATATCTTTTCTGTTGCCTTTTTTGATCTGATTCTTTTTTTGTCCTTTTTGTAACACTTCAAACTTGCATTTTCCAGAGAATCACAAATTTCCTATGAGTGGAAATAATTTTTGAAACAAAAAAACAGCCAGACAGAGAGAAACAGGGGAAATCTGGAAAACTGGAAAAAAAAAACAGCAAGATACCAAAATTTATCACAAAGGAAATGTAAGAAGGAAATTGTGTAAGAACTAAGACACAATTATGAACTCAAACTAAAATTAAAAAGGCAGCAAAGGATCAAAAATAACAGCAGATTAAGGCAACTTAAAGAGACCCAAAAACAAGAAACAATCAAGCCAAAGAATAGGACTACTAAGAATTGATGACAATTATGGATTCACATGACTTGACACAACATTTATAGATTCAGAAAATAAAGACTCAAAGCATAAAATGAAGCAATTATAAGAAAGCAATAAAGACTCAAATTTCTAAAAGAAAACAGCCACTCAATGTGTAAGGAATCCTATCACAATTGCACAAGAAAATGTTCAAGATCAATTGAACACATGTGCTTCGGTTGGATCTTCCATAAGCACACCAAGAACAATTTAAAATGTAAAAAACAGCAAGACAATTATGGAATTGAAATGACAAGATGAAAATAAAGAAGAACTGAAAATTTAAAAAGACAAGCTACTCATCTTGAAGAACCAAAAGCTCATGATACCAAATGATGGCATTTTCATGTGTTCTTCTTGAATCAAAGTAGAAATAGATGGAGCGGAAGCAATGGGTGAGTGAAACAAGACCCTCCTAGGAGTTGTGTTGGTCTTGAAGGTGCATGGTGAGTATGGGTTGAGTGGTTAGGCCAGCTCAAGGGAGAAGGTGAAAGGATTGAAGTTTATAGCCTAGATTTCTAGGAGGAGTAAAGCTTGTGCACAAAAATGGCAGCATAACATTACTCAAAATAAACTTGAAAATACATGAGGTAGGCCTCCTTATTTATAGATTTAGGAGCCTTGGTGAGCAAGCTTAAAGGGTAGGGATGGAAATACAAAAAGTGGGGCTGCCTAGGGTATTGACTTTAGTCAAACCACACCATCATCCTAATATTCTAGAAGATAGGTCAAAAATGCAACATTTGATAGTACACCCCTCCTTCTTTTGCTAAAGGCACCTATTTGCTAGCACACCCCTCCTTCTATTGCTAAGGGCACCTTTTTGATAGCACACCCCTAAGTGAGCAAGTTTTGCTTTCTACACTACACTAATCTACTAAGCACCCCCTCCCCCTTTGGGCCTTTATGAAACATGTACAAGGATCTCTCTCTCCCATCCGTGGCTTCTTCTATGTGTGCTTGGATATGTTTAGCCATGGATCTTGTGAGAGGTCCTAGACGGTCTAGCTCCATGGATAGCCTCCCTCCTTCACGTTCTAGACGCTCACTTCCTGGAGCTAGACGCTCCTCTTGGTCTAGACGGTCTTCTTGGTTTAGGCCTTGGCTTCCTTGGCTAGATGTGCTTGGCCCTCCTCCATCACTGTGCCTTAGCTCTCCCACTGGAAGGACCTCCTGGGTGTGACCTGATCACCCGAGACTCACCCTTTTCCAGGGTCTCCACCATCTTCGCCTTCTCCACTAAGGCGTGGAACTCCCTGATGCACATCGGGGCTATGGTCTTCTTCAGCCCATGCTTCAGCCCTTCCTCGAACTTCCTACACCTCCAGGCCTCGGAGGTCGCCTGGGTATAGAACCGGACGAGGTACTCAAAACGGGCAGCATAGGCGTTTACTGACATGTCCCCCTGCTCCAACTTTAAGAACTCAGCTTCCCTTGCAAACTTGGCGCTGTCTGGGAAGTATTTCTCCAAGAACTTCACCCTGAAGCTCTCCCAATCCAGAACATCCTCTCGGGCCTCCATCATCTGCTGAGCTCCCATCCACCAGAACTCAGCTTCTCCTGATAGCAGATACGTGGCAAACAACAGCTTCTTCTCTTCAGGGCAGGAGGTCGCCCTAAAGATTTTCTCCACCTCCCCGACCCACTGATCTGCCTGGTCAGGGGTAGCATTCCCACTGAACTTAGGTGGGTTGTGCCTCATGAACTCGGCCAGTCCCATCTGTTCTTGGGGCTGACCGACGTGGGAGTTTGTCTCAGCAGATCGGGCAGTTTCCCAGTGCTGCATTGTGGCTTGATGGTTCTGAGCCATCGCCGCATTCTGCTGCTGAATGGCAGTCGCCATCATCTCGATGGCCTTGGCGATCTGACTCATCTCTGAGGAAGGTTGGGGTGGGGTAGCAGGTCTACGTGCCATCTTCTGAATCTATTGACTTCTATATTCCCTACAACTATAAGAATGAAATCGATAAGAATCAATTCATTCAAGGGGTAACAGCTAGACCTTACAAAGGTCAGCATCTCAAAGTCATCTAGAATTTGAGTTCATCAACAGAATCATAACACTTATAACTTCACACAAAACACCAGAACAGTTACTGGTGTGCAAACATCAGTCCAAACTACCACCTCAGTCAAATTCAAGAACACTCAAAAATCACACCAGAATTCAATGTAGGCTAAACATCAAACCTTTGGAATTAAGATTAAGAATTATCTTGATCCAGTTATGAGTGTGCACCCTCACCACTTTATCAAGAACTTCTTATTCTTAATACTAAGATTTTCAGTTAGGCACACGTTCACCCAAGCACACGCAAGAGTTCAAAACTAAAACGTTTGAAAAACCTTCCACTATAGTGGTTATTTAAAACTCAAATAAATTTATGAGCAGAAGAAACACAATGGATCCACAGCCCTCAGGTCATCCTAAGGCGAACTGCTCTGATACCATTAATGTAACATCCCGCCAAAATACTATACAAATGTATATAATGAAAATAAAGGTAACAAATAGATTCTATGAACAAAAATAATATATATATGAAATGAAGTTGCTCCTCTTGGGGAGTTAATACAAATTCGGTCAATTTTCCAGAAAAATAAACAAAATACAGTAAAAAAAACAAAGCAGGCGATCTCCTATCGAAGAAGAAACCGATCTCCTATCGGAGGAGCCAAAACAGCCGATCACCTATCAGGACAGAAACAAAACAGGCGATCACCCGATAGAGGCAGAGAAACAGGCGATCACCGATATAGAGACAGAAGAAAACCGGCGATCTCCTCTCGGCAATCACTCACTAAGGAGCTCTTCTTCCTGGAAGATCATCTGCTCCGTGTAACAATTACACGATCATCACAGTTTTGAGAAAACAACCACAATAACAGATAAAAGGGTAAGCTAGATATTTAAAAGAAGTTTAAATCAAGAACATGAAAATCCAAGTAAACCAAGTTCCAAAATATCCATGTAAAACGTAGAGCTGCTCATAGCATTCAGCTGATCGCCCAAAATCACAAACTTCACAAACATCACCATAGTCATTCCATTTCACAATACAGCATCAAGTGTCTATCAATATTCAAGTTTCTCATTTCACATGTCAGACTTTCCACTGACTCACCACACAAGACACTTACACTACTTCCGGATTGACTCGTGCGTTGATTAGACTCAGAGATCTGCACCTGTCATACCACACCACTGTGAAATCCACACAGGTCGCTGTGAATCCACACAGCATGCGCATATATCATCTCAATGTTACCATAGTTCTCCTGGTATGACAGGGTTAATCCATAGGACAGACGGAGCTCGTTCTTTTTCACACGAGACGCCCATCATATAGACCTCCTTCGACTCTCAACAACTGAGTAACTTCCTCTACGTGATTCCATTACCTCAGCAGAGTCAGGATATCCCCTTAGGAATCACCGATCAATGCACCTACCAAAGATCTTACACGGTATTTTCTTTCCTGAAAATACTATGCCTCGATCCCACATTCACAGCATTCAAGACGTCATGCCATACAAAGGAATATTTCAAATCACAGCAACAACCATTTCAGCGTTTCAAACTTTCGAATATCACATATATATTGTATTTAAATCCCAAACAGTTTCAAACAATGTCAAACACAGGGGAGTTCGAAACTCGTATTTAAAACCGGCGACCACGTCGCCCAAACGCATAAAACAGAGCATTTCGAAAAGAAAACAGAGAACCGGCGACCACGTCGCCCTCACTTCAGAAACAGCAAACTATGGCTTGTATGGAAAAAGAGGTCTAGCTTCCCTTACCTGGACTTGCGCAACCACCAAGAGCTTCGAAATCCAACGAAGCTTGCAGAATACCTTGGCTCTGTTTTTCGCGTCTGGTCTGAAGAACTTGCAGAGGATTACCCAAGTGCTCCAATGGTGTTGCTTCTCGTCGTACTCTTGTGTGGAGAGGCTGAAATCGCAACGCGGAGGAGGGAACTCACTCTTTCTCTCTTCGACTACAACAACGTTTTCTTCCTCTTCAGTAGTGGATTTCAGTAACTTAAACCAACTTATCCCTCCAAAAGCAGCTGCCACCACCCACTCTGCAGGGAAGTTTGCGTGTACGCTTCCCTGCACAGTACTACTAAGCATGCCTCTGCGCAGGCTACGCTATGAGGTCACTATTCTGAACCACTTTTTCGTCTACGTGGCGCGCGTGCAGAACGTCTCTTGCTGGGAGTCTGGGGCCCACGTTCTCTGGGTGTAACTCAACGTCGCGCGATGACCTTTCGCCGATGACTACCAGCTCGAAGAGAAACCACTGATGACCTCTCGCGCGAAGACGATCCACCGATGACCTCGCGCGAAGACTACCACCGATGACCTCGCGCGAAGAGACCACCACCGATGACCTCGCGCGAAGACTACCACCGATGACCCCGCGCGAAGACTACCACGATGACCCGCGCGAAGACAACCACCGATGACCTCTTCTGGCGAACGACCGATGTCTTCCTCTGGGAGACAACCGATGTCTTCCCTGGCGACGCCCTCATAACTCTCGCGCCTTGGCCACGTCCACATGCATCGCGCCCTGGCAATGCCCGCGTGCCTCGCGCCCAGCGCGATGCCCGCATGCCCTCGCGCCCGCGCGATGCCTGCATGCCTCTCGCGCCTGCGCGGGGCCTGCATGCCTCTCACGCCGCGCGATGCCTGCATGCCTACTCACGCCGCGCGATGCCGTGTAGTCTAGGCGACCGGCGATGATGTATAAACAAGGAACTCTTTCATTCCAATAAATTTCAGGTCCTTACACTGAGAATGTATATTTGGATACCTAGAATATGTTTGTACAGAACATAAAATATAACAAACTATTATCTTTTAAAGCTTATAATAAACTTCTTTAGTTTCATTCTTTAAACACTTTACCTACATTATTATATGTTTTCATATCACCATACAAATCATTATAAAACAAAAAAAAAAAACACATAATGTAAACTAACTTAAATTTAATAAATCAAATTTCACATATCACAAAATATGTATGTGCATATAATAGGAAATGAAATATTTCCAATTCATTAAACATATTTTTTTTTTTATCTTTATAACACAAGAAGAGTAGAACATCATATTAATCCCTTAATTGATTTAAGGATTAAATAATTATAATTATTATATGAAAATATTAAATTATTTTTTAAATAATAATATTGGTTAAAATGTGATATTACTTATATAAAAAAGATAAATTTTTATTAAGGTTAGAAGGCATAATTTTTTCTAAAATTTAATTTTATATTATGTAAGTACAAGATAGATCATAGGGAGCCAAAAAAATATTTCGAAAGCTTCAGGATGAGTGGAGTTAAGGAAAGCATTAATTAGATATGGGGCAGAGTGTGGATAACTGTTGTAGAAGAGTTGTAGCTCCATAGGAACAAGAGAATATTCAAAAGTGGCAGGATAGATCACATTAAAATTTTCTCTCTGGCACAGATGAAGGCGGGCTTGGTCATGGGTTCTGACTAAAAACGCGTGGTGTAAGTTTTTCTTACTCAGATTGGTATCTTGGCCCTTGATTTGCATTTGGTCAGTAAATGTTTCTAGGAGATAACTGCTTGTAGGTTTTTCAGTTCTTGTTACGAGGTTTAGGGTTTAGGGTTTAGAGCCTCAGACATATCTTTTATATAAGGGTTGAGGTATCCCCGAAATACTTCTTATTTATTCATTTATTTTCTCTGATAAAAAAAATAAAAAATAAATTCAGTTTAACGAACTTTAAGTTGAAGTTAAATTTTTAATAAATAAAAGTATTTATATTCGTGTCATATTAATGTTGTCTTAACCAACACTAATATAGTTCACTTAAATGCTAGACACTGATATTAAATTTATTTAATAAATAAAATATTTGTTAGTGTTAAATTAGTTTTGGCTTATCCAAAACTAATTGAAATAAATATTAAAAATAAATAAAGTTAGCATTGACTTAATATGTTTAAATTATTTATTTTAAGTATTTATATTTATTTAAGTTAGAGTCAATTAGGTGATACTCATATAATATATTTTTAATATTTATTTAATTTAAAATTGGATAAGTTGATGTTAATTTATATGTTGTGAATTTGTGTGTCTTCTATGAATTGTAAATTATTTAATCAATAACACAAATTTAAAGATGACAAATCTCCTCACTTATCTTTTTTATAAATATCCTCACACTCATCTCCTTCATTCACACCCATTTTCTTCATCCCACATCTCCTTTATCAAAGGTATTTTTATTACTTAATATACAAATCAAACAATGGTTTATATTATCATCTCAAATTTATGACCCTGAATTTATACAAATATTGTCATTCTTAACAACCATTTTTATACAACATAACTCATTTAAACAAAATCACAAATTAATATTTTATTTACATTTATATTTATATTTAATATTCATATCAAATTCATTAAAGAGATAAAAAGAAAAAAAAAAAAAAGAATTAGCTCTGAGCTCCAAAGTGGACAATACCTTGGATGTAGTATGTGAGAATTGAACCCAAGGTGGACACCAATTGTACTTGTATGGGGCCTAGACAGTACTTGCTAATGGTTGAACTATTGAATCTTCTCCTTCGATCATGCTTCCTTCCTCTCCTGATTGTGTTCGGGTTTTAGCTTTCAGTCAGGAGTACACTTGTAAAATGTTCTTTGATGTTTAAGTAAATATTCAGTATTCAAGTGTGGTTAATGTAGTAATAGAGACATACCTTATTCTTGTATATAATGTTTATTTATAGAGTTTGTAATAAACTTTATCACTAATGAGTCGTGTTAAATGTGTATCATAATAAAAAGGGATTACCCTGACCGGTTAGACGACCATCAATACCGAATATTACCGGCTCATCCAATCGATACAATAAAAATAAATATAAAAATTATTATATAAATTTTAATTTATTTTTGTGAGAATTCTTCCTAAAATCATCTTGTTGTGACTATTATTTTAAAGCAAGACTACATACTAGTTAATATCTTATTTTATTGATCTTTCAAAACAAATTCTTTTTTATAATTGACTCTTATATAATAAAAAAAAACTTTTAATTTTATAATATGTAACTAATTGAAAAAAATTAATTTACGTCATAATTTAAAGTTGACTAAAAGTTGACAACAAATATATATGACACTTCTATAAATAAAGACAAACTTTTACATGGTTTAAACAGAGAATCACTACCCTGCTATAACCCCACCATCCACCTGCATGTCCACCACTACAACCCTCCACTGTTCACCTTCTCCTTCAATGTGCTTCCTCTGAAAAATTTATTATCACTCATTCATTCATTTTTATATGTATGTACATTTTGTACTGTGTTTTAAAATCTACTAAACTTAGAATGATAGAACATATGAAATGATTAACATATATATATGATTTTTTGATTGATGATGTTGTTGTTGTTATAATTATACACAGAGTGTAAATTTTAAATAAATATCAAATCTGTAGTTTTTGAAGACTTATAACCAGCAACTAAATGGTTTTTGTGTCTTAATAGATTTACTTGAAAATTTCTATAGTATTTTTTAACTATTTAAGATAGATACCTAATATGTTCATAAACATGCAGTTGTTGTTCATGTGATGACACAATTGCTAGTGTTTTATACATTGTTTAACATTGTATAATTTAGGTTAGTTCTTTATATTAATCGGCATAAAATATTTTTTTTTTCTCATTTTTCAATTACAAAATGTAAAAAAAAAAAAAATTAATTTTGAATACTATCAAACTTTTTAATATGATGTGTATTTACATAGATTATTAAAATAAAGTGATTTATTTTAGATAATCAACAATATTTTTTTACTAGTACACTCCAACTAAAAAATCTTATCAGACCTAAATTTTAAACTTATAATCTTATCTACCACACTCTTGAAATGAAGATATGTGGAATATTAATTATAATTTTAACTATTTTTTATTAGACCATACTATTTTAAAATGGAGGAATATCTGCCTTAAATATAAAAATATAATTTATCTAATAATTATAATAATTAAAAATAAAATTTATTATTAAAAAAAATTAATAATTATTATAGAAGTCAACAATAGTCACAAAAGTTCGATTTCGTGCCATTGTCATTTTATTTTGTTTAACTGTATCAACCTATACAGTATATTAAAATCTTTATTTTAAATGTATTTTATCTTATTAATATTTATTATTGATATATTTCTCACTGTATGATTATAAGACTATTATCTTGTTTAAATGCATGTCTCAACAAAATAAAGTAAATATAAAATAAATATAAAGTTTAAATGGTATTTTATAATTTCCATAGTCATGCTTTTAAATATTTAAAAAAACATGCAAATTAATATTTTAATATTTAGTAGAAATATAAAAAATATATTTTTGAATTTTTTTATTATAAATAAGTAAGACTAAAACTTTCTTAAAATTATTTAAAAGTGGATTACGAAGATATCACTTAAATCAAAATTGAATAATAAAAAGTATGTTTAACCTAACTTAGTGTCAGGAAGAGAAATTATAAAAGACTATAAACTATGGTGAATTGAAAATGCAATTACTGGAAAAGATGAATGAAGAAGTATAAACATGAAATCATAAGTGATGTCTTGGTTCTTTAACGGGTTTGGAGTTGCTTTTATCAAACTATCTTTGAATAATCTCATGTTGGATATGAACATTATGGATTAAGTCAACTAAACGAAAATGAATTAGTAGTAATTAATATATATTAAAACAGAATTGAAATTATCATTAATATGTTTGAGATTTTCAAGACTAATAAATGTTTCACGGGTATGAATTCACATGCCTTCCTATTCATATCAAAATATTAAATAATTGTTTCATTTGATTGGCTAGTTAAATACATAATAAATGATACCTTCTTCTATAAATCTTTTGTCATTATGCACCAGTTTCATCTGATGAATAAATCCACTCCAAAGTTGATTTGTTACTCCATAGTCCACGTGATTGTTCCACTGTTTAAGAAAAACATACTCAGGTCAAGTGAACACACCTTGCTTTTATCTTCATTCATGTACTTCCATTGCATGCATATTCATGTTGTTTGTTAATTATGTTAAATTTAACTTTCTCTCTTCTAGATTTCATATTCTAGAAACATTATTTGTTCATCGAACCTTTATTTTAGAAATACCTTTTGTTTATGGAATTCTTATTTTGGAATCACCCAAAATTATAAAGGGTAATTTCGGTATTCTAGATAATATAGGAGTGTTGGAAGAAAAATGTAGAGGTACAAGAAGAAACACCCAAAAATTTATTTATTTTTTTGTTGAATTTAGACTTTTTTTTTTTGCGCACCTTTTTGTTATTTGTATCTTCTAGTTTTACAATGCCATTGAGATCTTCAACAATGACTTTGACATCGTGACCATCGTTGTTATGCGTGCTAAGGGTTGGTAATCGGGTTTTATTAGTACAAAAGTTCAAGTTTGGAACGTTGCTCAGCTAATATACAACATTACCATGTGTAGATGGTAATGGTGGTGTTTAGGAAGTGGTTGAGGAAGATGAAAGAGGAAGAGGACAAAAACCTAAATGTATTGAGAGGGGAAAAATTGACACGAGAAAAACTGAAGAGATCGAAAATAATGTGTCTATAAAAAAAATTATATGTAAAAATATTTACTATAATAGATTATTTTTAACAGATATAACAACTATTTATTATGTCACTTAAAAAAATAACTAACATAAAAAGTAATTTATTTTATATGTCACTTATTATGACGAATAAATTATACTATCATAATAAGTGAATTCATAATTACAATTTTGTCATCGTTTCATTTACTAGGACAAATAGATTATAATTGTTCTAATAAGTAGTTATAAAATCATAAATTTTCATTATATAGTCCAAAGAAGTCAAAAAAACTAAAAAAAAACGATACATAAATATAACTGACTCGTGATAATTTAATATGGGACAAAATTGACATGAGACAATAGCTCAAGAATCTATAAAAATATATATTATTTAAATAAATAAAAAGAAAAAGAAAAAATATTCAAATAAATAAAATTATTATAGAAATAAATAAATTATATCTAGGAACCTTTCTTACTTTTTTTATATGTTAAAGTATTGTTAACATATTATAATCTTCTTATTAACTAAATTTCATGTTAATGTTTGTAGTAAAATATATTTAAGTTATTCAATTTAACTTCATAAAAATTATTTGATGATAAAAAATATATCAAATGAGGTGTTAAATGGAATATTTGAAAATTTTTTATTGATTTTTGTTTAAATGCAATTTTGATCATCTTTTACTCAATCCATCAACACCGTCTTCCTATTTTAAAAAAAGAGAAACATTAAATCCCTCAATTTTAAAAAATATATAATTGGTTGTACATACTTTTTTTTTTAATTCAATAGCCGTAAACTTAACATGTCCATTTTAGGTTATTATGAAAATAGTTTAAATTAATTAAAATGCAAGAAATAAAAAAAGTTTAGATAATGTTATAGATTAGAAAAATTGCAGATTCTAAAACAGAGAGATTAAATAGTGGATTAAGCAAAATTTTATTTAAACTTTTATTTTGAAGTAATTATCAAGGTATATATTAAACTTATTTAACAAAAACATGTCATCATAAATGCTAGGATATACCTAGGAGAAAGGAATCTTCAGTTCAGTTATGGGTGAACTGAGAATGTATATTTGGATAGCTAGAATATGTTTGTACAGAACATAAAATATAATAAACTTCTTTAGTTTCATTCTTTAAAGAGTTTACCTACATTATTATATGTTTTCATATCACCATTACAAATCATTATAAACCAAAAAAACACATAATGGAAACTAACTTAAGTTTAATAAATCACATTTCACAAAATATGTATATACATATGATAGGAAATGAAATATTTCCAATTCATTAAACATAAAACATTTTTATCTTTATAACACAAGAAGAGTAATAACATTCTCATATTAATCCCTTACTTAATTCAAGGATTAAAGAATTAATAATTTTTATATAAAAATATTATATTAATTTTTAAATAATAATATTAATTAAAATGTGATATTACTTTTTTTAAAATAAAAGCTTTCATGTTAGACATCACTATGCAACCTGACATTTCAAGTAGATTGACACTTCAAACAATAACAATCATCTGTCATCATATAAAAAAATTATTATTAAAAAAAAATTATGATATTACTTAAAGATAACTTTTATTAAAGTTAGAAACCGTAATTTTTTTTAAAATTTAATTACACCTCAACGTATTTCAAACTCTCAACAAAAACTACAATTTTTTACTCAATATAATCCAAACAAGTCGCATTTGACAATAAATAAAATATAACAAAAATTAAAATTCAAAATACATAAAGAAACATTTATTAGATTATATTTTAAATAAAAACTCAACCGTAATCATTTCCACATGTTCTGCTATCAAACCCTAAACACAAAATTAATGTTACCTAGAAAACACAGATGACGAAATCACATATGGAAAAGAAAGAAAGAAATCCTAAATGAAGATTAGTGGTGATTTGAAGTTGCTAAAGATGATGATAGAAGGTTGGTTTAATTCAATCGAAACTTGCTAAACATGTATAATTATTTAAAATTCATGAAGCTTAATAATTTAATTTATGAAACACTTGCATGCTTAATTCTCCTATAATTAAGTTCATGATAAAACTTTCTTTGTTCATATACTTCAACCGTGTAATGATTGCAATATAAGTTTATTTTACACAGATTAAAAAAAAAGTAGATATATTATTTTTAAATCGTTTTTATTCAGACAATTTATTTTTTTAATAAATGCATTATTTTGATAGAAATAAAGAGAACAATTAATTTAAAAATAAATTAAGAAAAAAGATAACATCAACAATGAATTCGAAATTTTTTTAGAATAATAAAACTATGTCGTTCATTATGGAAGAGAGAGTAACAAGTTAATAAGTTGATCATGCCTTGTCTTTAACGTAAATCAATTTTTCTATATTATAACATGAGACAATCAGGTATGATAATGAAAATTATAAAAGAAAAATTGAAACTTTTTATTAGTTAAAAGTAGTGTTATTTTGTATAACACAATTATTAAGTATAATTGTACCATCGGTATCAATGGTCGAGTGTTCCATCGATTATTTGAACGAATATTTCTCTGATGATGTGGCTGGATACGTTATGGATGACGAAGTCCAAACCAATTTTTAGGAAATACTAGAGAAAAATAATTAAATAAAAACTAATTTTAGAGTAATTAGTTATTATTTAACTAAATTAGAGACCATTTTATAAACTAAAAAAATTATTAGTATTTAAATTTGTTTGTTATTTAATGATTTTCTTGTAATGGGATTAACGATTAACATTTTGTATGACGTAATTAGCTTAATCAAATGTACAAAATCTTACTTTAACACCAAAATTAACTTTACGACTTACCCTAATCCAGACCCAGAATTGAGAGTCGAATATGATCATATAAATATACACTACACCTAAGATAAAGATACGCACAATTGAACAATATTTATTACTTTCACCTACTAAATACTAAATTTCTAACCTAAATATCAGAATACCTATACCTTTTTACAGAGACAACACCATGCCTATTAGAGATTAGATCTAGTGTAACAAAGATGACTAGAAACATTAAGAAAAACAAGAATAATATTTCACAACCCGAACAATAATAATAAAAATAAAAAAATAATAATAAAAATCAAAAAGAAAACTTGAAACTCTCAATTATGTAAAGGAGTATAATTGTTTTGTGTAAATATAATAATAACAATAATAAGTTAATGGATATATATGGGTTACAATTACTTGTATATATCTTTTTATGCATCTAAATAAATAAAAAAACAGATAGAATATGCGTTAAGACAATTATTTATAATGTGAGAAATATGAAGAAATATATTATATATAGTAGTGCAATAATTTGAATTAAATCACGTCATTTTTAGACACAATGTAGATATGAAAAACTTCAAATAAAGTCGATCAAAACATGTTTGGGTGAAAAAAATTACTTAATAACAAGAAGAATTTCTTAACACAGTACAACAGTAAGATACTGGGGAGATCTTCTCTATCCACATCTTTCTGATATGAGTATTATAAAAATTAAATTTTAAAAAAGAGGTAAACTTTTTACGTCATAAAAATAAAAATTTAGTTTTATATCGAATACATTAATAATTGATTGACATAAAATTTGCATTTTACATCATATCCTTATATAATTAACATAAAAATCTGCATTTATATATCTAAATACTATGGCTATATATGGTGCATTTTTTTCGTATCCTTTTACCAATCAATATTGAAACTGTGATGTAAATGATTTTTTTAGTAGTGATAATAATTATCTGTAACTCATATCAGTGTTTTTTTCCTAAGATGTTGCAACATCTTAAGAAAAATCTGGCACAGCATGTTAAAAATTCAAGAAAATGCCACGTCATTTCTTAGCCATCTTCTGTTGCATTTCTAAAAGCCGACAAATTGTATGCAATATCATCTATTTTGTCATGTTATTTCTGAAAGTGAAAACCATGGTTTTATATATGTATATGAGCCATTTTCCATGTTCTTCAAACTTGTCATCTTATTACAGGACTATCTATTTATGTAAGCATGATTTGGACATTCTAAATGTAGAAGAAAGCCAACTTTTGGAATGAATTAGAAGTTAGAAGAGAAACACAAAGAGACACATTTGAAGAACATTCACATGCTGTTATTAGTATTTTATTCGATTTAGTGAATCATTATTCCATCAATCATTCAAGGATTATTATTATTCCTATGCTTGATCTCCTCGAGATTAGACAAAAGAAAAGCCAATCAACAACCACTGTTCACTGTCCATTCAAACAGACAGACCGTCCTCTCCTCTTTTTCTTCACTACCTCGTTATTGGCAGAACAACCTCCTTTTATACACTTCCCTCTTTTCTTTTTTTCACCTTCTTTTCTCTTTGTCTTTCCATCATCAAGTTTTGAGCTTATTTGTGACAAAAGCAATTATTCCATTCACTGTGATTAAAGCTAGCTTGTTGCTTTGCAACATATTTTATAGTACCACAAGATTGAATAGAAGCAGCTTTTGATAATCCACATAACTTTACATACATATACCAAAGAGAGAGAGAGAGAGAAAGTTGCATCACATGCAATCCACTTTCACATGCAAAGCCAAAATTTCCCTCAGAAACAAGAAAGGCACAAAACCCTCATCATATCAATGGCGCAGACACTAGTCTTGGTGTCCTCAAATGCACTAGTATAAGCTACCACTATATATAAATATATATCTGCATCTTCCTCATACTACCAATATCTCACCACTAAAATCTTATTATTGCTTTCCACCCAAAAATTTATGAACCTCGTTGAACCAAACTCCACTTAAGTTGTTTCTTCTAAACACAACATCTAGTCAAGAGTCTTCAAAATACTGAGATCTACTAAGTTAGTTTTAATCAAAACTCCAAATTCTCTTTGTGGTAGAAGCAACAAATTGGAAAGATGAGAGCAGGAGTTTGCAGCATACAGCTACAGGCTTTGACACCAGAAGCTGCAACCCTAGTTAAGCAAGCTGTTACTCTTGCCACAAGAAGAGGACATGCTCAAGTGACCCCTCTTCATATTGCTACTGTCATGCTTGCTACTTCCACTGGCCTTCTCCGCAAAGCTTGCCTTCAATGCCACTCTCACCCTCTCCAATATAAGGCATTAGAACTTTGCTTCAATGTTTCCCTCAACCGTTTGCCAGCCTCCACTCCAAGCCCTCTTTTGAGTCCTTCATATTCCACCACTCCCTCACTCTCCAATGCCTTGGTTGCAGCCTTCAAGCGAGCTCAAGCTCACCAACGCCGTGGGTCCACTGAGAACCAGCAGCAGCCCATTTTGGCCTTGAAGATTGAGGTGGAGCAGCTCATAGTCTCTATCCTTGATGACCCAAGTATTAGCAGGGTCATGAGAGAAGCTGGTTTCTCTAGTGCCCTCGTTAAAACCAGGGTTGAACAAGCTGTTTCAATGGAAGTTTGTTCACAAGAACAAGCTTCCGAGGAAAACACCACCAAGCTTCAAGTTCTTGGTGGTAGGAACATGTCCCCACCAAGATCTTTTAGTCAATTTGGGGGCTCATTCATCAAATCTATGGACCATGTTAGTGATGAAGTTGCTGGTGTAGATGATGTAATTAGTGCTTTGAATGCACTTGTGAGCAAGAGGAGAAACACAGTAATTGTTGGGGAGAGTCTTGCTAGTGCTGAGGGAGTAGCTAGGGGAGTGATGCAAAGGTTGGAGAGAGGGAATCCTCAAGGAGAGTTGAGGTTTGTGCAATTTGTGAGTCTTCCTCTTTTCTCCTTCAGGAACATTAGCAAGGAGGAGGTTGAAAGGAAGCTTCTAGAGCTTAGAAGCCTAGTAAAAAGTCACGTTGGAAGAGGGTTTATTCTATACTTGGGTGATCTCAAGTGGTTGTTTGAGTTCTGGTCAAGTTATTGTGAGCAAAGAACAAACTATTACAGTTCTGTGGAGCATATGGTGATGGAGCTCAAAAAACTGATTAGTGGAAATGGTGAGAATGGTAGATTGTGGCTTATGGGGATATCAACTTTTAGAACATACATGAAGGGCAAAGCATGTCACCCTTCTCTTGAAACTATTTGGGATCTTCACCCTTTTACCGTTCCAGTTGGTAGCCTCAGCCTGGGTTTAAATTTTGATAGGTAACTAATTATCATTCTTCTTTATACATTACTCTGCTTGGAATGCTTTTACTATTATTATTATTACTACTAGTGAATGCCTCGTAGTGATACTTTGGTTTTGTTTTTCTTTGTTTCAGTGATTTTCATGTTCAAGAGAGAAGCAAGGCAAGATTCAAGGACGAATCTTTTGAAGAACGGGCCAAAGTGCGCAAACATTTAACTTGCTGCAGAGACTGCGCGTTGAATTTTGAAAAAGAAGCTAAAAGCATCGCCAGTACTATAAGCAAGAGAGATTGCGCTACCAGCTTGCCAACATGGCTCAAAAATTGCAAGGAAGAGAGAAGTCACGTGATGGATGATCAGGTTAATTATCATCACAATTAGTTAATCACTCTTAATCAAAATACTTAATGATAACGTATTAATTTATGGTCAAAAGTCTTGACACTGATGTTTATGCGTTTTTGTTTTGAACCAGGAAAATGCTAAGCTTAAGGATATCTGCAAGAAATGGAACTCATTTTGCAGTTCAGCACATGGTTATCCCTCCAATCTTGAGAAACAATTTTTGTTCATTTCATCCTCACCTTCATCCCCTACTTCAATCTCTTCAGATGAAAGAAAGTCTAGCTTGAATCTTACCCACCTAAATTGGCCAGTCATTTCTGAACCAAAAGAAGTACCTAAAGAATGTGAGTTATACACTGAGACTACTGTTAGTGATGAGTGTTATGAAGGAAACTTGATAATGTTCATGCCAGAGAGAAACATCCCTAAGCCAGATCTTTTGTCTAATCCAAATTCTAGCCCCAATTCTGCTTCTTCGAGTGAGGCAGCGGAAGGTTTGGACAGCACTCAAATGTTCAAGGAGCATAATGACGAGAATCTAATGATTCTCAGTGATGCATTGCAGAAAAAGGTTCCACAAAATAAAGAAATGGCTAAGGATATTGCTAGCGCTTTGCTTCTTTGCAGGTCAGGAATGAAAAAAGGAGAGAATCACTTAGTGAAGAGAGAAGATAGACAAGAAACTTGGTTTTTCTTTCTAGGTATGGATTCTCAAGCGAAAGAAATGGTCTCAAAAGAGCTAGCTAAAGTTGTCTTTGGCTCTTACAGTAACTTTGTCTCCATTGGTGTAAGCAGTTTCTCGACCTCAAGAGGTGGTGATTCCACGAATGAGGCGTCCAAAAATAAAAGACCAAGAGATGAGTTTGGTGGCAGTTATATTCAGAGATTTGGGGAAGCTGTGAATGAGAATCCTCATAGGGTGTTCTTCATGGAAGATTTGGAGCAAGTTGATCACTTTTCAAAAAAGGGTGTTAAGAAAGCAATTGAAAATGGAACCATAACCCTTCCCGGGGGTGAATCTGTGCCTCTCAAGGATGCCGTTGTCATTTTCAGCTGCGAAAACTTTAGTTCAGTGTCAAAAGCCTCTTCTCCTGCAAGAACTACTTCTCCATCTTCTGATGAAAACATGGAGAAAGAGAATATTAATAACTCAGAAGAGAAAATTCCATACCTTTCTTTGGATCTGAACATGGCCATTGAAGCTGATGCGCAGAAAAATATGCATTTAGATGAGGTCACTGCTGAGATCCTGGAGTTAGTTGACAAGCAAATTAAGTTTCAAGTATGAATGGAGAAATAGTTTTCTATGTTTTTTTTTGGGGTGCGATAATTTGGTTCTACATATATTTTCAACTTGTGTAGTGTTGCTTAGTTTTTTTCTTATATCAGCAATAAGTTTAGTGTTGCTTAGTTAGAGAATGGTGAGGAAAATTAAAGCAATATAGGTACAGTTTTATGTGTAATTTCCACTTTTGGATGGTGTTGGTAAACTTAGGGGATGCATCTGTATATATGTTAAGTAATCTGATCTTAATTTTTCATCTGATACTGTGCCTATTGTTTTATGTTAATTAATAACTGAATAAATTATGCATTTTCATTAATTTTATCATATTATATATATATATATATATATATATATATATATATATATGTGTGTGTGTGTGTGTGTATATTATATGTGTGTGAATCGATGATCATATATAACTCTTACAGAAAGTTAAAAATCAGTTCCAAAAGCAAAGTAGTTGTATGATCGTATGTAACCATTGGTGCTTAATTAGCATATACAGAAAGTTAAAAAAAATTTGTTCCAATATTAAAATTTCATTTTCTATTTCTAGATAATTCAGAGTGCCTCAGCATGTGAATGCATTATTTTGATCACTTAATCATATAAATATGGCTAAGATAAGTTTTAATTATTCACGTGTTTGAATAACAAAAAATATGAACTTTTACGTTTTGTTTCTTTAATAACTCTTTTTATTAATTACAATAAACTATTATTTTAATAGTTTTTACATCATTTAATTCCAAATACACTTTATTAAATATATATAAATTATTAAATAAAAACTAATTTTAAAAATCAAAATAATTAGTTACTATACACTAAAAAAAATTATTAAATAGTAACCAAATTTAAAAATAAAAAATAATTAATCACTATATTGACTAAATTATATATTAATTTAAAGATTAAAAAAATTATTGATATCTAAATGTGATTTCTATTATTAATAAAATATTATAAAATATTTTCTAAATTGCTATCTAAATTAGCTACTAATATTTTAAATTATTAATTAGTCTCTAAAAGACTAATTTAGAACATAAATAATTAGTAACTAAAATCTTGACAGCTAATAGTTAGATACTAATTTAAAAATTATTTTATAAATTTTTATAAATAATCAAAACTATTTTAAATACCAATAATTTTTTAAGTTTATAAAATGGTCTTTAATCTAGTCAATACTAATTTTTTGTCTTTAAAATTAGTTTCTATTTGATGATTTTTTTGTAGTGATATTTATTAAATTAAAAACTATTTTATAAACTAAAAAAATATTGGTATTTAAAATTATTTTTATTATTAATAAAAGTTTATAAAATGGTTTCTAAATTTTCTATTATTAATAAAAATTTATAAAATAATTTCTAAATTTGTATCTAAATTAGCTACCAAGATTTTAGCTTATAATATTTTAGATTCTAAATTAGTCTCTATATCGTAAATTAATATAGAATCTAAAAAAGTAGCAGTTAAAATCTTGATAGTTAATGGTTAGTTGAAACCAATTTAGAAACTAATTTATAAATTTTTATTAATAACAGAAATCACCTTAAATATCGATAATTTTTTACTCTCTAAAATAATATATAATTTATTTAATATAGTGATTAATTATTTTTTGTCTCTAAATTTAGTTGTTATTTAATGATTTTCTTGTAATAATAATTTTTTTATTAAAATAATCACATCTAGAGTCCTATAACTCCCACTTGTCAAAATACCATTTACCTAAAAATAATCCTAATCAATAGCTCATATAAAGATTTTGCTATCAGTGACGAAGAGAAAGATGAAAAAAAAAGATTTTGTAAGATAAAAACTACCTTCTTGATTATGTTTGTGTGTTTTTGGAGAGGAGATAATCTATTTACTAGCCAAGATAATATAAATTTTAGAACTATTAATTAAGGAAGCTTATTTTGAGTATTTTCTGTTTTTTTTAAAGTATATGTTTAATTAAAAAAATTTCAAGCATTTTTCAAAAACAGGTTAAATATTGAAAATAGAAAAGTACATATCATTTTCATTTTATATTATATTTTTCCTTTTTTTTTTGTAGGTGAAAATATTTTAAAAAACTAAACAAGAGATAGTTTTGGTTGTTAAGTTCGTTTATATTAGTTTTATTGAATTTGTTGAATCCTTTAAAATTATGAAATTGTGGATAATGTAGATTCATATTAGGGATATATATATATATATATATATATATATATATATATATATATATATATAATGAAATCTAATTTTTGATGTAATACATTTTTTATAAGGGTTTCTGTATTTCTTTAACTTTTTCTTTGTTTATTGTTTATTTACTGATAAAAAAAAGTCTTAATAATTATTGATAATAATTAAAATATAAAAAAGTTTTAAAAATAGTTTATAAAAGTAGATGATTCTAATTAATACCCTGAATTGGTTAATAACCTAATCTTTTGTTGACAAAAAGTAGTTAATACTAAAGAAGAAGTTGAGAAGAAGTGGGAAGATGAGATATGCAAAGCCATGTTATTCCTTGGCACTTTATCTTATAGAGAGTTGAAACAAGTCTTTTAAGGAAATGAGACTTGTCAAAAGGTTAAAGCTTCATCGAAGCTATATATATGCATGAAAGAATGATTCATAGCGTAAGCATTCAGCAAAGGAAAAGGGTTGCTAACTTCTCAAAGTACATAAAAAAAAAAAAAAGCACTTTTCACAATGAATAAGTCAAAAGTTCAAATACGAACCAAATTGCAGAATTAACATCATTAAGAGTAATAATGTAACATAATAAAATTTTCAAAAATTAAAATATCACAAAATAACTCTTGTAATAAAGATATTCTTCTAGTGTCAAAAAACTAATATATTATAAATTTATTTTTACATATTAAGACTAAATCATAATTCGTCCATTTTAAGATGCATTCTCTCCCTTTAAGACAACCATCGCCCTTTATGATTCTTGATGTACCGAAATAACCTTACAACAATTTTATGTACTCAATTTTTTTTCTTTGGTGCTATGGAAATTGCCAAAACTACCCTCTCCCAGTTACTAAGAAAAAAAAAAAAAAATATATATATATATATATATATATATATATATATATATATATATATATATTAAAGATTATAAAGTTTTAAATTATGTTGTAGGGATATGCGTCAAATTTCTGGTGATCTTTATTCATCCAAGAATTATAACATAATTAAGTAAAAAGATGTGCATTTTAATTGTTAATTGTAGTATTTAGTATAATGTGTAATACTTTAAAATAAATAATAAAATATGAAAATTTGGAGAAAAAACAATTCACATATATTATTTTCCTCAGATAAAAAAAATTAAACAAAATACTTAGATCAATTGTCTTTACAAGTTTTTAATAATATAAATCACAAATCAAAATAAAATTGTAAACAAAATGTAAAAAAAAAAAAAATAGTTAAACTAATATATTTTTTTTTATCAACAAGAAAGAATGAATAAATAGAACTATTTCAAGAGTGGTTCAAACCAATGTTATCCCTAATCAAAAACATTATAAAATATATATATATATATATATATATATATATATATATAGGTCAACACGATCAAGACTATGACTTAACATTCAGTCAAAATCGACCGGCATGATCAATCACAAGATTAATTAATGATCTAAAGTTTGTTAATTTTCTTTTATTAGATCCATTAATAACAATGGATTCACAACAATTATATAAATTAACACAAATCTCAAAAGATCAAGTACGTAATCATCTAATCTTAAATACTGATGGCCAAGTGTTGAGACCTGACTTAAACATCGGAGTACTTGTAAACCGACCGACCAAAGAACAACTCAAAATGCTCCTTTGATTCCAACCCGTATATATATATATATATATATATATATATATATATATATATATATATATATATAACGAAACTTTCTTGCCAAATATTACAATAAAATGATAAAAATTTAAGATTAATTTAACTTTATAAAATCTATTCAATAAATAAATTAAAATTTATCTTTAATTACATATTATAAATTAATTTTATCTCTAATTCTAATATAATTAATCAGAATATTACAATGAATTATGATGTTAACTCATGACAGAAATTCCTGATATAAAATTTCCAAATAAAATAAAAAACCATAAAAGTTCTCGTACATAAACTCACATCTATCTCTTAAAGAAAATATAAATTTATAAAACATGTACATATGAATGCATAATACACAAAACCATTACTTATTATATATCTCAAATAACAAATAATAACTTTCACTATTGAGTCATTAAACTTCCAACACACAATTCTCAGAATATTTTACACACATAAATTATACATTTGAAAATGTATTTGAAGATGTATTTTTATAGTCTCTTAATATTTATCTTTGCATTAATAAAAGAAGAGTGTGAAAGAAACACTACAATATGGTTGTGGGGAATAATTGTTACAGGGTTTGAAGCAGAAGGCACTTTTACTATGCATCATAAGAACTTTTTTTTAACTAATTTGGAGAAATCTATCACATACAAAATATAATTCCTTTTCTTCTTTTTAAAGTTACCCTTTAAGTTACTTTAACTTGTAAAATAAATAAAAAAACGAAATAGTATTATTTTTCTCCAAAAAAGGGATCGGGAAAACTAAAGCTAAAAAAAGTAATTATAATGAATTAAGTGACCCGATTCGTAATTAGTAGCATGCATTAACCAAATTTTATTTATTTAATCCTTTCTCTTTGAGAGACAAAAAGAGCAAAAGAAATAACATAAAATAAAATAAAAATGATCTTTAAGCTTTTAAATTTTCCATAATTTAATGCAAAGGTAAGTTCCTTACCTATCTTACAAGAAACCTAGACTTTCTTCCTTTTCCCCAAGATTGTGGAACTTCTCAGTTCAATATTCTAAGGTTTATTAAGATTTTTACCAACAATATAAAACAAATTTATTTATTTATTTATATATGACTCAACTATAGAGAAAATTGTCTTGAGAAATTTATTCAGGCTTTATTTTCCCTATTTAATTGAATAATTAAGTACAAATTGAAAAATCATTGACACTGAAAAGTTGAGCATTGAAAAATCAAAAGTGATAATTTTGTAAATCAAGGTAGTGTTCAGCAAAATTAAGTGACTAAAAACTTATAAAATCATGTAAAAAAAGACACATTTATCAATACATGAGTATACAGCAGTTAAAAATTAAAAATTTATGTATAAATATTTATTATCGTTGCTAATAATCATATTATGTAAAGTATAGTTAATAATAAACACTAAAAAGGAAATTATTATTATCCGCACACACAAAAAGTTATTAAAAATAAAAAATAATTATATTTGGATTCTCATTTGTTTAAAAGTAACAACACTGCAAAATAGGTAAAAAAATAAAAATAAAAAAGGAGGCAGCTTATTATGACTTATAAGTCTTCATTCATCAAGTGAGAAATTTTTATGGTTAATACTTTAAAAGATTAAACATATTTTCTAATTTTAAATAATATTTTTTATTTTATTTTATTCATTTCAAAAACTTTCATTCTTAAGATCTTATCATGGTGTTGAAAAGTTCTTATTGAAAAGTACACAATTGCAAAGCAACTTCAACAACATATCACTTGATCATCAAATTAAATTTATATGTTAAACAAAACAATTGCGATTGCGTACATGATTATCAAACTCACAATTATGAAATAAACTATTTAATAATAATAGAAATTAATTTAGAAATAAAAAAAAATTTAAAATGGATTCTAATTTAGTCAATATAGCAACTAATTATTTTTTGTCTCTAAGATTAGTTTCTATTTAATGATTTTCTTGTAGTGCACACCTAGTAATTTTTGAAAGATCTCATGCATACCAGAGACTCAAGACACTAATAGGAATACAAAAAACCTACACTGCGGATTTTGGATCGCACCCATGATACTTTGAGCTGCACCATTGTGAAAATTTCAATGTGGTCTATCACGTTGCTTTTAAAAATCTTCTTATTCCTATGATTCCACAATTCAACTACCACAACTATCCATACACAACCCCAAATTTAGTTAACACTTTTGTTCGCCTCACTAATCTTAAAATTTAAAAAATGCATTTTTGATTCTCAATGATTCATCAAAGTCAACTCATTCACTCGTAACACTTGAACCATTCGTATTCTTAATAGCGTTTAAAAAAACATTCACCAAATTTTTTTTAGCATATATATAAGTTTAGTAACCTTCAAAAATCCATTCTGATTTATACAGTAACTCATCTATTTTGTTCCTAACAATACTTAATAATATAGTTTCTACTACAAATAACAGGGTTGACAAAAAAATATTGTTATTTTAGGTTTAAAACCATGATTCAAATTAGAAGTAAATTTCGTTTTTGTTAGAGCAACATAATGTAATAACATTTTAATTCACATAGCAAAACATTAAACACAAGACTTAAGAATATTAAGCCAAAAGCCTATGCTTAAAAAATTGTGTTAGATATAATATGAAGCATGGGATTCACACTAGCCATGCATTCAACGCATTTCCATTCTCAACTCCTAAAACATTTTGAAGAATAAGTAATAAGAAAATTGTTGAAATGAATATGTGGTGTGTAGAAGTTGTTATGATTGAAGTGTTCATCCCGAGAAGAGAAAAAAGGTATGAAGATATTGAAAGAAGACGATCCAAAGATGATTAGAATGGGAATTTGAAAAGCACATGACCCCACTAGTTTCCTTCTTTTTAGGGCTTAATAAAGCTTTTACAATTACCACCACATTTTAAAACAATTCAAAATCTTCACACTCCTAATCAAAAGGCAATGCAACTTTTCCTCTTTTTTCTCTCAGTGGGAAATTAGGGTTTGGCATGGAGACAAGGTTTCCACCCATTGAGCTTTTGCAGTCTTTAGGAAAAGAGAGGGAAAATAAATATAAAGCCAAAATGGGTGTTTTATATTCAAAGAATTTTGTGCATAAAAGTAAGGGTTTTCTTGGATCTCCAACTCTCAATAATCAATTCTTCTCTCACACTCACTTCCAATCTTTACTAACTATATTAATTTAAATATCAACAATTAAATAAAAGACTAATTAAAGTGTGAATTTTACCTTATTTTTCCAACAGTAAAAGAAACTGAAGATTGGAACTTAAAAACTAAATTAACACATTATACAATAACTTTTCTAATAAAGATATCGGGTAAAGGTGTTAAGGTTTGATGAAAAAAAAGCTAATTATGAGTAAAGTTTATAGATATTCCATACTTAATTAAAAAAATTATTAATCTACTTTGAAACTAAATTTTTGAATTTTCTTATCATTTCATTGAATTTCTTTAATCAATTTATTATTTCGTTCCCATCCCCGATATAATTAAGTGATAATAATAACAATACATGTTAAGAAATTAAAATAGAAAAATTAATTTAATCTACAAAGTTTCATAGTATTAAATTTTTATACTTTCGGAAATACGATGATGTGATACAATTTTAAAAATTAAATTAATTATTTATTCGTTATAACATTATTCACAAATTACATTTAAATATCCTGAAATTTATATTTCATAAGCGGGTTGTGTAATAAATACTCAATTCTATTCTTTATATAGTTTGACATTAATACTCAATTTTATCAATTTTATTCTTTTATTTTTATTAAAATATTAATAATTTTATTAATGTGTGTTATCTCTATTTATTGTTTGACATTTAGACATTGTTGTGTTTTGTTTCTTTGATAAGGGTATAATTAGAAAAAATGTGATATAAAGTTTTTGAAAATAATAGATAATAAAAATGAAACAATTATTGAAAAGTGAGAAAGAAAATGATTTGTAGAAGGGTGTGTGTAAGAGTGGGCAGTGAGAAAGGATATGAGCAGTGAAAAAGAGAATTTTCCATGAAAAGATAATCATAATAACACATATGCTTTCTGAACAACCAGCCACCATGTGAATTAAATCGAATAAATTCCAATAATATTATTTTATTCTTTGCAGCAATTCAAAATTTAACAATTCAAATAATATTATTTTATATATATCAGCAGAGGATGTTTTCAATATATATTTGGAAATAACTAATTGAATTGGAGTAACACGTGATTTTTACAGACTTTGAACTACTTTATAATTTCTATCTTTAACTTTAAAGCAAGATTGTAACTTAATACCAAAAAATTGTGAGCATTGAATGTGCACGATTATGCTTCTCACTAAGTAATATATATATATATATATATATATATATATATATATATATATATATATAATTATCTAAACACACAAAAACATACAATAATTTCACAAGTCTAGTTTTTAAGAATTTTTAATTAATTATATCATATTTTTTTAAGTGTTCTTTATAGAATGTGTAGGCTAAACAATAAAATTATAACCTAAAAGTAGTCACAAATATATAAATATATCTTAAAAGTTATCACAAACATTTAAGGATGATCTAAAATGAAAAAGACAACATTTTTTTTACAAATATAACTTATAAATCATTATAACCCTTTTTTTTTATTATGGATGTTTAAACCACAATAAACCACAATTTTGTGGCAATGATTTTTTTTAAAAAAATCACATTAAAAAATGGTGACCTAAAATAATAAAATGTGACATTTAATTGTTAGTATTTTAAATTATATTTAATTAAAGTTCTCTTTTCATATAAACCGTTATTAAAACGTGGTTATTTTAATCCAAATTTTTTAAATTATGGATATCTTAAATCATATTTAATTAATTAAATGATAGTATTAAAAAATTTATGCTTTATTATTCCAAATTTACAATACGTTTTGTTTTGTTTTTTATTTTTTTTTTAATACATTAAGTTTATATCACAAGCTTTCAAAGGTTTACAAATTAAAATCCAAACTAAATCCTAATTCTAAAATTAAAATTATTAATATTATTATTAATATTATTATTTTTATTATTAATAATATTTTTTTATTTTTTTATTTTTTTTAATAAAATTAATAATAATATTACTATTATTCATATTAATAATGATAATAGTAATATTAATAATTATTATTATTATAATAATCATAATAATAATAACAATCATCATCATATAATCATAATAATAGTCATAATTAGAATAATAATAGAATTGGTTTTGAACATACTAATTATTTATAGTATCGATTAGACCAATTAACACTATTTATTTTATATTTATCTTTTGCAGCGTGGACTATTGTGAAGATATATTTACTTAATATTTTGTTGACTTAGCATTGGTGTCTATTGATAATAATTAAAATTTATAACTTTTAAATCAGATATCTCATAATTAATTATTGTTTAATATATTATAGGGAGCTAAGTTGACACTAGTACCTAATCAATTAGATAAGCGTATTTTCTAGAAAGTAAAAGAAAAAAAGTTTTATTATATTATAATAGTGATAATATAATGCAAAGTTCTAATGTAATTTATTAGAAAAAATGTAATCAATTAAATTGTTTAACAATCCTAATAAGCCTTATTAGGTTTGATATATTTTTAAAAAAAAACTATTTGATTGTTTTCATTCTTTTAAAAATCTCATTCACTTTAGGTTTTTTATTTTCTTTCTTTATCTCAAAAAATATTTAGTTAAAGAGATATTCTTCTCATGACCTATAAGAACTTTAGACTCGAGTAATCCTAACTCTTGTTGAAACATCCAAGAAACCAAAATTATCCTCAAAACTACTCTGACCACTGTAATTTCATCTGTTGCTATTTGTAACAAAATAAAAATATATTTTTGCATGAGATAAGAGAAAATCATTAGAAAAATATTTAACCTTAATATCAAAGAAATATTCAAGATTGTAAGTTGCTTCAAGGAAAAATAATAGAGAAACTAAGATTAAAAATTGGAACAAATTTGGAGTTGAGCTTATAAAGACTATATCATCCACAAATATAACATAAAGACAACGTGATGTGTAGTTTTGAGTACCAAGGGTGATGCATCTCATTTGTTTTAAACAAAAGCAAAATCAATAAGTTTTAGTGAACCTTTGTTTTAATCCATGAATCTTGTGACTCAACTAGTACTTGAACTAGGTAAACATCCTCCTTTAATAATCAGATTAAAAATGCATTGTGTTACACCAACATGAAAAGACCTTTTATGTGTAAATGTTAAGGTTAGAATAAGTCTAACAATTACAAGCTTTACCATTAAAGAGAAAGTCTCTCAATGGTCACATTTTCTTAATTCAAAACACCCGTTTTCATCCAATTGCAATTTGGCTAAATGGGAAAAAAGGTGAGATGTTTTGTCATCTTATTTAGCTTGAATGTCTTGATTCCAACTTGGAGAGGACAAAACTTGATTTACAGTGGATGGTTCTACATTAAAAAGGAGTAAGGTGAGATTAAGACTAGGTTGGACAATATCAGATTTAAAATGTGTTTGCATATAGTGATTAGAATTAGGAGGTAATAGGAAAGAAGGTGAAGATGAGGTAGTATTTAAAGCTATTGAAGGAACATATTAAGAGGAAGTAGTTGATTAAGGGGTAGTATGTCAAATGGTAGAATGGGGAAAGGTAGTGTTGTGATCACTTGTTGGGAATGTTCAAAAGGGAAGTATGAGATAGAAAAAATGAATTAGAGTGTTTTGGGAACGAAATGAAGTCTTTTTCATAAAATATAAGAAATATTCTTTTTTCCTTGTTTATCAACAAATTACCAAAAACAAAATATTTTTTTTTTATAAGGAACTAGCCTGAAACATGTTTACTAGGATTACCCATTCTTCCAAATATAAATTTAAGGGCTAGTATCCAAAATTTCACATAAATTTGTTTCTATACAGACAAAATTTAGCCCCATCTTTCTGTATCTATATGACAAAAAGGTACTCATGTCAACACCACAGACTCCCTACAACAAGGCCGTACTCATGGGATTGCTGAAGAAATGCTCTCGGCAAACAACCTTCGGTTGGCTGGATTTGCTTCCAATAAGATCCTGAAGTAGAGTGGGTCCCCCATTAAATATATTTTGATGCATCTTCTTCACAATGAGATGTTTATCTAGAACCATCATTTCCAAGAGAGTTCGACAGTTCTGTAAGAAACTCGAAACAGCGTATACACTTAAAACCAACATGGTAACACAAACAGTGTCGACATACAAAATCATATCCACGTTTAGGATCACAATCAAAATGAAAAATAAAAAAGAGTAGATTACAACTACACTGAGATTTTTTCAAATTTCACTTGCATACTGTTTTCACCATAGCACATAACTCCTTTACCAAGGCCTACCGGGAATGCAAGTGTAAAATTTTTAAAATTTAAGGAGGTAAATGTATAATGTGAAAATGGACGACAATATAATTCTTTAAAACGAAAGGAAGGTTTGTGTAGAATTTTCTTAAAAACAAAACTGGAGTTCCAATGTAATTTGAGAAAACCCAAGGGGTGTTAGTGTAATTTACTAAAAAAAATAGTATAAAAGCCTTATATAATGTCTATGATCTCTCCTATTATATTTCTTTAGCTCTATCCGATAAATGACATTGTAATTGTTAAAGATATAAATTGATTGTTAGAGGTATGATTCGATTATTATAGTATAATATGATATGATTTGACAGGAAAATATCATATCAAATATTTTATATCATTAGACATTGATTTTGTTCATTATTATTGTATCTCTTCTTCGTTATAAATAAGAATATTCTTATGTGTTCCCAATAGACGGAATCCATTATATTTCTTGGTTTCTCTCTTTTCGAAATGGTACATGAGCAGGACTACCCTCAACTTATAAGTTGTTGTCTTAGAAAGGGAATTTACGGTTAACTCTACTTTATAAAATTGGTTTATATAGTGAGATTTGTATCCACTGTAATTTGATGTCGTTCCCCTCACGTCAAGGATTAGATATAGTGTAATTTGTAAATGGTTTGATTGCATGTGACATGATACCATGTTCAAAGGATTAACATCGAAACAGGCCACGGAGGATTGTACTGCCCTGGTATGGTGTTGAGAATAGAGAAATCAAGAAATATAATGAATTTTGTGTTGGATACACATGAATATTCTTATTTATAATAAAGAAGCAATACAATAATAATGAACAAACTCAATATCTACTAATAGAAAACATTTGGTAAGATATTTCCCTATCAAATCATAACATGACGTTTCTCTAGAAATAAGACAAGCTTGTTATAATATCATCAACCAATTGGTAGTCGAGGCTGACAAACTAAATAATAACAAGGCTATAATAGATATTTTCTAGACATGAATTTCTCTCTGTCAAAGTAACCACCAATCTTAAATATGTTTCATCCTTTCCAATCATATCTTTAACAGTAATAAATTGAGTTATGCATTAAGAAACTTCTCTAGTTTCATATTGTACATAAATTATCCCTAGTCAGCTTATTTTCACCTAGTATGGAATAAAATCTGTGATTGCAAAATACACATGCTCACACACCGGGTGCATGTAGATATAGATTTTGCAAGTCATTGGAGTTTATTGCATAATTTTAATCTAGAGGGGTGGAGGCATATTTCAATAATACCTCGGGAAAAGGATTATTGACTCAGACTTGTCTTAACATTATTCTTTAAAGAAAAAAATGGAGATAAGAGTCCAGAAATATTTCAGAATAGAAGTCAGCACGTGACTAGACTACTAACTAGCAATTTCATAATATAAGGCAGAATTTTGAAAATTTAGTAGAATACCTGCGGATTCAACACGTGCATGTGACGTAGAATATCATCCTAGCATACAAATGAAATTGTCAGTAGATTTTTCCATTTAGTAATGAAGGATTAAAAATTACAAAACTTGATTTGCATTGCATCTCAAGTTATTATTTACTATGTAATCACTTCTTTTTAATACAAGTACTGCCATTAATCTGCATCAGAACTTCTATTTCAATATTTTCCATTATAATATTTATATAACGATTCTTGCAAACAGGTGGTTTGCTCTGTTATTACATTACTGTTTTTCTTATCATTTTCCATTTGCAACAAGTAATGATGCAGGATTCGGAGTAATTATAAAGAAAACAATTAGCAGCATGCATAAAATTATCAAAACTTTAAGTAAAGATTGATCTGAACTTTTGTCCATCCTTTTGTCTTTCTTCAATGAAATAAAGAATCAAATTGGAAAATTTGTTACAATTCTTTGTAGTGACAAGACAAGCCAAAGAATATTTTTGCGCTAATTTCTCCTCTTTTGGTAATGATGGAAACATTTGTATAGAAGGTTATTAGTGGCAGGATGACTTAAGTGGAGAAAGCATAGAAAGATATTAGTGATCGCATAATACCCGACAGGGTGAAATGCAAGTTTTATTGCATGGCTATGTCTAACTACACTATATGGCAGTGAATTCTAGGCTTTAAAGGGACATGATAGAAAAGTAGTTCTAGCCAGTACGTATGATGGTGAATGAGTCAAGTGAGGTTGATTTCTGCACTGCCATCTCTGACATTGCAGTCACTGATGTGAAGCCACTCTCTTGGCCCACTACTAGCCTCAACAATGACAATGTTGACAGTAGAGAGGGTGGTAACTCCTATGTATGGCAGCTGAAGAAAACAGGCAAAGCTATGTCGGACCAGGAGCTCCGTGCCAAGTTGAAAGGGAACAGTGATCTTATTAATTTTTTATGTTAATTACATGATTCAATGTCCTTTTACATAATTTTAGGGGAACAATTGTCCCTTAAATAGAAAACAAGTAAACGCTGATAAATAAGAAAATAAGGTAAAATTTCCCAAGATATTTTATTATTACAATATGTTGCAACCAAAAAAATAAGTTAGAGGACCAAATTGACTAAGGACACAAAGTTAAGGAAGGAATTGAAGCTTTAAAATAAACAGACAGAGTATATTTTAGTTTTAAATAAACAGGACGCAGATCATTATGATAAAAATGTTAACATCACACTATCCAAATTATTGCAATTAAAGAAATTGAATTAGTCTCAATCCCTACAAAATTGAGTTAATAGGAGAAAGAAAGTATGCAGGGAAGAATGTTAAGACCTAAGATGTTGCTAGTGTTCCATGTCAATAAAATAAAGTCCCATATTTTCTGAATAAGTTAACCTAATTCGTTTGTAAAGGATAAAAACCCAGGTTGTAAAAGAAGGATAAGAAAAAAACAAATCATGTTTCATTATTCCTTAGGCCCCTCTTAATATTTATTTGCAAGAACACTCACAGCAGAGCTGATCATGTTCCAAAGTTTTATGAAATTTTTAAAATATTAAATAAAAAAACATTGTAGTGTTTGCATACCTCCAACATCCCTGGGTTTTGCATCACTATCCCAAGAACACGCCGTCTAAGTCCTCTATAAACAATGTTGTTGATGGTCCCATCTCCATTGATCCATGGCAATATTGGCATGCACGACTCACCCAAAGAAAATTTGAGAGTTTCTTTCTCATGATTGACTCTGGATAAGCCAAGTCTGTCTTGCTTACAGCTTTCATTCCTATCACAAGCTTGATTTTCAGGATCCAAATCCACACATGGAAGATTGAGTATTGTCACTCTGTGCATGTTATCAATAGTAATCTTTCTATTGCTCAGAGTATGAAGAGAAGAAGTATCCCTCTTATCTGATTCATAATGCTCACATGTAAGATCACTTTTCTCAATAGTTTTTGTTGAGGAAGGTTGTACAACATGATGAAAATCAGACCCAGATGTCAAAAAGTACTTGTGACGGTACAGGAGATCAACAACACGGACAGTATCATAAGCATTTACCTATACAGTAAAGAGGATATTATTATAGAAAATGGTGGGAAAGAAACAAATTAGAAAAATAAAATGAAGGATTTTAAACCAGCCTGAGAATAAGTTATTATGAATTTCCGCAAAAACCTTTCAATTTCTTCATAGGGAAAGGTCTCAAATCAGTACTACTTCAGCAATACATACATGTGTGTACACGTGCGTGTGCGTGGAATCTGGTAGAAGAGTATGTCCACATTTATTTTTTCTATTTTAGAGCAACAAATCTGAATCAATCAATTCATATACATTAAGAATTAGGTTCATTTATTTCTATTATAGGAAATTCCTTTTTCTGTTTATTTCCATATTTGTAGCAGAATCAGTATTTTAATTCTCTAATCCTTTATGGTATCATAGCTACGACTCTGACCTCTTTCAACCATGTTGAATATGGTGATGCCTAGTGCTTCAGCAAACACATCTAGAACCGGCTCTGGGGAATGTTCAGTCAGAGTCTTAGACAACAGTGGTGGTGATGCTTTCCAAAGGTAGACAAATGTTTTAAACTTGGAACTATCTTCTACAATTTTGTTAATCTAGACTGTCCTAATTGAGCATGGATCGTCATTGGAAAGACCATACTAATGGTGATGGATAGAGATAGAGAAGGCCATATGAGACTCACATTCAATGTCAATCATCCGACCTGATATCCAGTCTTGCAAGGCAACATTTCCTTTAGTGAAGGAGAGGGTAATATCATGGGATTAGGTCAATTGGGAAATAGACAATAAATTAAAAGGGCAACTAGGGGACATATAGAACAGAGTCAAAAGTAAGGGATGGGAGGGGTTAGGTAGTACCAATGCCGCAAGTTTGTGTCTGTGAACCATTATAAAAGGCAAATTGACAGCTTTATTAAAGGAAGAGAAAAGAGAACTATTGCCAGATATGGGATTAGTAGCACTAGAGTCAATAACCTAAAGACCAAGAGAAGGTGATTGAGAGAGACAAGTTGGTGAATTACTAGTGTGTGCCATTGAAGCAATGTTACTGGTTGATTGGTGTGTCACACACTATTTAATAAAATCTTCACATGTTGTAAGAAATGGATTAATCAGGAATATAGGAGAAATAAAGTGGAATAGATAGCCTCATCCATCTCCTGAATACTAACAATATAATTAGAAAAGACATTCTGAAGGTTGATGTGGTGTTGAAAGACATTTTTTTTCCAAGGAAGCTAAACGAACAAAAAACTTAGGAGAGGGCATCAGGATAGCAAAAGCAAACCTAGGAAAAAGATTTGCAAAAAAATCCTCAGTGGGTCTACTAAGCTACAAAAACCTAAGGAGAGAAGGAAAAAGGAAAGCGGACCTGGGAGAAAAGTTCGGAACAAAAATCCTTCAGAGACAATGGATCTACTATGTCAACATGGTTTTGAAAAAGGCTCTAGATACCATGTTAAACTAGAGAGAAACATTGAGATGAAACCGTGTGTTTTTTGAGACAACACAGGTGATTTATTTATATTGAGAAAAAAAAATTAATACAATAAATAAAGGAGATTTGATATTCTCTAATAACAAAGATATGATACGAGAATACCCAATGTACTATGATTCTGAACAATTTAGAAGAATAAAAATATACTCTAATCATCAAATATATATACCACATTCAACAAACTAAGAAAGAAGCAAAGATTCAATAAAGGCACATGATAACAGTATTGGGAAATATATAAAATAACCAATCTATCAATGCACAAAGAAGCACACCTACAGAGCCCTGTAGTAGCTGCAGTGCAGTTTCTAAAGTTCAGAAACATTTTAGTTCAGGTGTTTATATTGACTCAGGACATATATCACACCCAAAATCCTAGATACGGTTTTATATTGAATTTGATCCACAAATCACAAGTTACATAAAATAATGGTTTGGCACATGGGTTGTGTTTGAACATGATTTTGGGTCTCAAACCCTTGTTTGAGTAGAAAGGGGAAATAGTTGCTTTTCATCGTGTCAAACCATGAGTTTAAAGCAGACATTCTTTAGACTATTAAAACAAGGAAAGAGGGAGGAACCTTTAACGTTTTCCCAAATGCTTGAAGAGCATCAACAATCAAGCCATCTACCTCAGCTCCTAAAAGACACCCAGAGAAAAATAAACAATCTCAAGTTTAAGTAATTGAAAAATTTTATATATATATTAGTAGATTTCAAGTCAATTTATACTCGCTAAATCTCTGTATTTATACCTGGAAGGTTTACAATCTTTGAAATTTCTCCCATGCTTAATCCTTGGTCACCAGCCTTTTGGATGGCAGCATAAACAACCTTGAAGACCTCGGCACAAATGCCATATCCATGTTCTTGATTGGAATACTCTAACAACAATCGTCGCGCATAACCTGCCATAGCTTCCCAGGGTGATTCAGTGTGATTTTCTTCCAGAGGTATAGGGTCACAAGGTTTAACAATTTCCAACATATGGTCAGAAAGAGAATAGTCACTGCTTTGGCCAATGTTTAATTGTAAATGACCCCCAAAAGTTTGGCCATTGTTATCATTATCCTTGAACAAATTTAAAACATCAGCTTTTGATATTGTTGTTTGGTATGCAGAAATGGCAATACCAGGAAAACCTTTTTCCCGACGAGAAATAATTTCACCTTCTACACCAAACAAGGATTTTGATTTTTTAGCTTTATCACCGTATGAAGACTCGATAGCATCAGATTTACGCTTTGCACTTCTCAAATCTTCAGCCTCTCCAACACCGTTCTCTGGTAGGCTTGGCAAAATTGAAATGTCACCTGATGAGACTAAAGCAAACAAATGAAAAATGTCCCCACATTGTAAATCTTCAGAAATATTGGCACCCCCTTCTGTGAGGTCTTTGCCTCGTTCCCCCAGCCACGCAGCAAATTTAACAGCTTGTTTTCCAGTATTAAATGGAAACGGTGACTTGGAAACACTTTGCAAGAACTGTTGTGAAAGTTCAAAACGTTCACTGCCAGTGCCCCCAACCTGTCAAATGTTATGTAATTAAACTTGTAGGAAAACATGCTCAGGCACACACACAAACTAAAAGAATTCCATATCAGAAATAAATAAGAGTAAGAAATTTTCTGAAAACTATAAATTGTGTGTTTATTTCTTGTCATTCTCAACCTGATAGAATCAATTTACAAGCTTGCAATGAAAGAAAACCCAACTAATCGACTAATAGAAGACGAGTTGCATGACTGTGAAGAAATGTCCGATTAGTTCCAATAAGATGTCTGTTTTAGTGTTACACTACTCTATTTTTTTTTTATGGGTATTGAGGACATTAAGTTTGATGAAAAAGAAATACTATTGGAGATGCCATTAACTGCTAGAATTGGTGGGACAAATATTCACAGGCATTGTCTCTAAAATAGAGAACTTTATAAGGATTAGCAAAATTTTAAAACTTAATATACTGTCATATGAATACTACTTCTCTTTATTACTCTATTACATGCACATTCAGGTTGTTTGTATAAAATAGTAACTAGTAAAAGAGAGGAGAAAGAGAAAAACAAATTGAGTAATATAGAATCCTAAGAGCGAAGAGTCAAATTAAATAAATAGGAACAATACCAGAAAAATGTCATAAAATTTTAGGCCGCTCATGGAACAAGGAATGACCAAGGGGGTTGCTCATCATAGTTTTAACCTCTCCAGAAATCTAGAGCAACATCCATTAAAACGTCAAAATCACAATAGTGAAGACCCGATTCTAGTGCATCTTCAACTTCTATTCCCCTCATGGCTACACTTGCAAAGACATGACTTGGCCACAACCCTAACATACTCAATCTAAATGACTGTTTTATTTATTTATTAGTTTAGCAACTTGTATTTAGTTTCAACACAGACTTTTCAACTTTGACTTCAGACCATCATTTAAACCTTGATATTTAAGTAATGTCTAGTATCAAATAAAAAATATTCATTTGCTATGATTATTATATTTATTCCAACTAATATTTAATATCTTTTTATCACAATATCTATTATAAAAATAGTAAAACATGTTCTAGTTTTTCAAAATACAAATATTTAATTAATATATATAGTAAATTTAATATTTAATAGAAGAATATTTGTTAAAAAATTTAGTATATAACATTTTAATAGCATAATATTTATAGCAAATTTAAATATTACTCTAATAACAAATTCTAACTAAACTTGTACATTTCATGTTCTAAGTTAATTTTTTAGTTATTGATCATGGATATGATCTTTAATGTCTTAGTTTACATATGCTACACCTTATTACTAATCATGAATCTTATGATTCATGACTTTATTTGCAATCCAAAGAATGGGTCATCTGATTAATGATTTGAATCCTTATTTAACTAGCTTAAACCTAAAAATTAAGAACAAGACTGTAGTGACCCTGATAAGATTTATCTTCTTTGGGATTTGATGAGTATGTGACTACCAATCAATGATTTTGATATGAATTCCATAGCTCAAGTAAGTGTTATTTCAAATATACAAGCATGTTTGACCTTGCTTGGGGGAATGTAGGAATTTTTATCTTGTATAAATATAAACATATTTTAATCCATACTTAGGGGAATTATGGTACTAATCAGTCTACATGTGAATATTTATAATCTGTACAGCCTTCAACAAAATGGAATCCGATCCTAAGTCTAACATACACGACTTAATTTCTTAATCAGCTATAAATCAGTAACAGTTCATCTGAGGTACCCGTGTGCTTATCTCTCATTTACATGGGCTTAATTCTAATACTACCAACAAGAATACAAACATTTTCTCACCAAATTAAGTTAACATTGACACAAGATTTTCTTAGAAGCCACCCTGAAAAATATAACCACATTAGATATCCTTTTCAACAGGTTAAGCTGCAACTTTCTTGTAAGATAAAGACTACTTCATTTACAAAAAGTCTACACACCCACAAATATTTTATGATCTTGCGATCCAGAGACAATTCATAAAATATGGGCTTATCGCAATATAATAATCAGTCAGTGTATGCATTACCAGGCTTATCGCAATTTCACAAGATGACCAATGTAAAGATGACTATATTAACTAACAGCACATAGACAAGTTAAGCAAGTAACCAATCAAATCCATATATGATGCATTTAGTAAAACCAATGAGATTGGGAACACCTTACCATAATTTTTTTCTCTCTAAGATAGTTAAAAGCAGCAAATAGATCGTGTTCTGAGTATCGCCGAAGAATATCTGCTAGTAAATTTGGTGGCTGAGGACCAGTTGAGGTGCTTAAAAAAACAAGTTTAAATAGCTCTACAGCATTTGAAATAGCCAATGATTCGTTTACTTGTCCATAAACATTAGCCATGTTATTCAGAAACCTGGTAAATTTTTTATCAAGTCGCCGCCGACGTGATCTTTGGGAGGACAATGAATGGGCCTTTCCATTATGACTCCGAAAAATTTCACAAGGAATAGCTGATGTAATTTCTTCATTTTCTTGAGATTCCTGTCAAAAAAGATTTTTTTAGTTATTGTGTCAGACATATTTCAGAATACTGAAGACTATGGAACATAAATTATAAAAAAAAGGAAAAAGATTCCTCCAAGAAGGATAAAGAGCAGAGAGCAAAAGGAAAATTTAGAAATTAAAACTTAAATACAAGATTCAGCAAGAAATGTGTTAAGTCTTTTTTAGATACTCAGAAACAATGACTTGACACAACTGTTGTTAAAGTCTTAGAGAATTACATAGCCATCAGCATTTAGACTAGCATCTGAGCACCCTTCATATTGCAATTGACCCTTTTGGGAGGAGGCATCCAGCTTAGCTATAATCTTGTGGCGAAGAATCTCCTCAAGGGCTGTCTTGATATTTTTGTTCTCAAAGTCATCCCAAGCTTCTCTGTTTAGACTTCTCTTTTGAATTTCAACATCTGGACTAGAATTATTTGAGATACCTTCATAAGACTGGGAACGCACAAACTGTTTGCATTCATCTGAGTTTAATGGCATGTTCTGAGACTTCTGCAGATGTTTTGCATATCGTTCACTAAGTATGTTACAGAGTTTATTCACTGCTTTCCTAAACATCAAGTTAGCATTCAACAAAGTCATTCTTCTCATACAAGCAATTGGAGAAGTTGGTAGATCAGAAATTGACCTCCAATCTACACGATGACATTCGGCACCAAGAACAGCACGGTGTTTAACATATTGGATCACCAACTGCCTGAAATGATATAAAATCATACATACTCAGACAACAAAAATAATAATATATTCATGGCCTTACAGGAGAGACAGACAACTAGTAATCTAAATTACAACAAATATGCCTCAACTTACAGAATAATAGAATGGACACAGACAGGGGGAAAACGTACTTGTTATAATCCTCGACACTCTTAAGCTATTTATACATTATAATTCAAGCCAATTTTCAAAAACAATTCTGGTTAATAAAAAATTGTTTCATAAAATCAGCATTCATATCAATTATAAGTAATTTATTTAGTTTTTATCCTTTCTTTGCAAGTTAATCACAATTCTTAAAATAAATATTCAACATCAATTAGAGTCAACAGTTTTTGTAAGAAGTTATCACAAAAATACACATGACAAAGAACTCTTGATTTAAGTTTGCATTACAGGTTCCACTAACATTGCTAACAAAATAAGACTATACAGACATTAAATTTATCAATTCAGTACAAACTAAAAATTCAAGCAAGAAAAAGAGCTGAATTATTTAATTCAATTTGGCTTTAATATATAAATGGTTCAACTTCAGAGAGTCATCATTTCCATACCTAATCTAAATAAAATAATCATGTCACTTGAGATTTAGCAGGTTCCTAAAACTTCAGTTACCTATCAGTTTTGTCTGACCAAATGAATCTTCTATGACGTGTAGGCTTCATTTTCTTTAAGACACACTGGTTAATGAGGGGAGTACAGTCTTCAGGCGTACTTTCCTCAAATTCTTCCATGTATGTGGCACAGTCTCCTGACTGCACATCCAAATTATGTGATTGTTCAATGTGCATATCCACAACATCAGTTAATGCATCAATTCTGGCATGTTTTGCAGGCCTGAGATCGGTGAATTTGTTTTTCCTACGACAAGATGAATCACCCATGCCTTCAGGTGAATTATCGTCTTTCTCCTCATCCTTGAACTGACTAACAAAATGGCGACGACGCTTACAAGAATACATGCTAAGTACCTAAAAGTGGCATTAATAGGAAAGAATTGCAATAGTCACTCATTTTGAAACCATGCAATTTAAACTTTTCTTAAAATAAAAAATAAAAAACACTTTTCTCATTTAAAAGTTTTAAATTCTGAGAGTTCATTTCCATTTACAGTTCACAGTAACGAAGTGAATTAGAAATTTCATCCAATAGTAAAGCCATTAATTTCCTTCCATAAATAAGGTTTCTTGTGAACTACAACTACACAATCATGCTTTCTTAGATAAATGCAAAATAATATTATTTTGGGAGAAACATATTAAAACGACTAACATAAGGAAAATGTAAAATGATATTATATCCTCAAGGATATAATCACCTGTAGATACTGAATTTTAATTTTTTATGGAGCAGGGGGGTTGCAACTGATTGTATTTTCCTTTCCAAAAGGGATAATAAACAACAAAACCCAAGTCTACAACTTCAAACAAACTAACCTGCTCCATGGTAAGATTCAGATCCGTTGCAATCTTCTCAAAGTCCCTATATGAAATTTTTTCACTGAGATTATTCTTCATTACATGCTTTAAAAGCTCAGCACGTTGTTCGGCTGTCATAACATGAGTAGATGCCCATGAACGGTAGCGAAAAAGCTAACAATATAAACAAATAATTACTATCTTCAGAGTTTGAACTGATACCATTATATCAAAATATAATATTGGGTTAGAAATAAGGCATTAAAACTGAGAAATATTGAAATTGTGCACTGGAGGTTACCTCTTTGACCACAGATCCAGGAAATGCATATGAAGCAGCCTTTCGATCAGCAGTAGCATAGTAATACTCCAATGTTTTCCAATATTCATCAACTGCATCTCTATTAGACAGAGTAAAATCATGCCTCACTCTTGGTCGAAGATCAAGAGATACAAAATTTAAAGATGCTGCATCATTTGAAATGGGCTCCTCAATATAAGGCCTAAGCTCCATGGTGTGAGTATGGGGGGTTTTTAATCCATCTCTAGATTGCAAATCAGTTACCATGCGAATCAACTACACAAACAAATCCACATCAAGCATGCATCATTAAAATTTTAAATGTAATGGTAATCTCACTTATTTCTTTTAATGTCAGAATCCCTTGATTTTTGATGCAGTAAATATTTCCTTGTAGAATTTTAATTACATAATTAGAAGATTTAATTACATTCCATAATTAGGAGGATTAATAAAATGACAGTATATTTTATATTTACTGTACAGTATCATTGATCGTGAATCGCAGGGATAGATTATATACATCATAAATTAGGATTTTCAGTTATTAAGTCTTTGTATTCTATTTAAGAGCAATTGTTTCTCTGAGTAAAACTAGAAACAGTTTTTCTGACATGGTATCAGAGCCCAAAAATCCTTGAGAGCCTGTGGAATCTCATGCACAGCCTGCATTGCTGCAAAACCACACCCTTTTCTTTCTTCCATTGTATTCATCTATGCAGCTTGCATTGCTGCAACACCACATCCCTTCCTTTCCTCCACTATATTCCTTCTACGCCTACATTGTCATACTTCAAACCTCAAAAATACTCAGAACACTTGACCAACAACAGAGTTCAGCACAGAGGAGATTCTAAAATTAAAAGTGAGTGGCATGGGTATTTCTCTTGATACAAAAAAGTGAAGTGAGCCAAGTTTTCAAAACCTTCATCCAAATGATTAAATATCAGTTGGAGACAACTGTTAAAAGAGCCTGTTCAAATAATGCCAAAGATTTTTTCAACCAAACATTGTCCTCCTTCAATGAACAAGGGATAATTTATGAATCTTCTAGTCTGAACACCCCACAACAAAATGGGGTGGCAGAGCAAAAAATTAGGCATCTCATATATGTAACTCTAGCCTCTCTTCACCATAAAAAATGTACCAAAACAGTATTGGGGAGAAGTTTTCATTACTGCTACCTATTTGGTCAGTCATCTACCCTGAAAAACACTAAACAGTAACAGTCCCATTCAACTACTCTTCAAATTTTTCCCAGACTTTAGGACAACAAATTATCTTGCACATCGAGTCTTTGGCTGTGTATCCTTTGTCCATGTTCATTCTAATCACAGGGGGGAAATTACTTTGGAGAATGTGAAATCACACCAGATTTCAATAAAAGATTAGCATGAATCATGCCTTAGATTCTATTAAAGGTTTTATCAGATTGTCAGGTAATGCTTCTAATAAATCTATGAATAATGATATATCTGACTTTTCTGTGTTAAATTTTTTTTATATTAGTATGTGGCTGGTAAAGTGGTTTGGAATTTTCCCCTGGCTGACTGGATAAAGGTCAATACGGATGGTGCAGATAGAGGGTCCCCAGGGCTTGCTTCTTGTGCTGAGACTTTTAGAGGTAGCATGGGTGAATATGTCAGGGTGAATATGTTCAGTCTTCTCTGGTTGTGGAGTTCATGGGATCTATTGTCACTCTTGAGGAGGCACAAAAAAACTGGCTATAGACATCTCTGGATGAAGTGTGATTCTTCCTTAGTTTTTCTGACAATTAACTCTTTTTTTTCCTAATAAATTCTTACTTTCTAACATGGTGGACCTTTTTCACCTCTAATTCGTAATTAGCAGCTCTTTATCTTTCAGAAACCTAAGAAACTTAATTTTAACAGTGGAAGAAAAAAAACATAATCTTATCCTGCATACAGTAAGTACATTATAACATAAAAACAAGATGAACAAAACTAAGTTGCTGCATTATCAGTCAACCGCTCAAATAAAACAGAAAAATATAGCAGGGATGAAAAAAAGGTAAAATAGTCATGTTGAAAATAACTCAAATACATAAAAGTTTTATAAGCCATGAGAAGGAATACAGAGTAAGTTTGGGTTAATCAGTTTGTGACAAACTTACACTGCCTTATTTAAATCAGACTTAACTAACCACTGGTTACCCATCAATCTATCTAGTTTCTTCCCCTTCCTTTCACTCTTAATAAAAACACAAATCATAGGACATAACATAAAACATAAATGAGTAAAAAGATTCTTTATGCTGAATGTGTCAAATTATGCACTGCCATCACTGGTTGCGTAGCTCTCCCAACTCCCTACCAAAGAAACACAGGGTAGGGATGAATGGAACTAACTCAGCAGGGAGACTAACAGAAAACAGATATGAAAAGGAAAATCCTTAACTTTGACTGAAAAAAAGTTTCAGGTGACAATGTTTCCCTAAAAGAGATAAAAAAAAAGTAGTTTTGTCCACCAATGATGGCTGCAACATGTCAAGGAATTGACCATCTTTATTTGGTAAAGATGACTCTAGGGTCTAGTTAATGGTTGAATACTCCACCAACCCCAGTCAGAGACTGTAATAAGATGGAACCAGCAAAATAAAAGTAATTGTGAAAGATAAACTTTCCAATTAAATACAAAGACTTCAATTTAACTCAACAGGCATACCTTTAATCGACGTAAAATGTCAATAACTAATGACAGCCTGCCAGTTGCTTGACCATCCATTATACACTTGTACTCCTCTAGAGGGAGATCAGTGAGACGTAAGCCCATCTTGCACATTTCAATCATTTCTTCATATTTTTTAGTGGACCCAACCACTTGTAAGAATAGTTCAACTGGCATTTCTTTAATAGCTTCTTCTAAAGAAAATGGTTTGCTGCTACTATGAGGAGTATCAGTTAACTCATTTTCACATATTTTAGATGATAAAGCATCAACACGGCCAGTTGACATATGCAAACAATCCCAGACATAACTATGTAGCAGCTTAGCACGAATCATTTTTGCTAATACAAATCCGTTGACACGCATGGCTTCTGCTTTACTAACCTGCCCGTCTGGAACTGTAACACTTTGATTTTTCTGAACATCCTCCATTACAGGTATCAATTCATCATTTTTCTGATGTGAAGTACTTTTCCTGCGAATATAATTATTAAATGATCGTATTGTATCTTGAATTTCATCAAATAACTCTGGAGATAGACTCATGGACGGACGTACAACTACCACACAATCTTTTGTCCTCGAATATTCAGAAATAACAGGTGAATGTACTGTTATGCATTTCACCAGCACTTGTTCTTGAAGTTTGCTTAATATTCGGTCCATAGTCTTGCGATCCACTTTTGTAGACTTATCCTTCTCAAAGCTATTAAGCCACCTATTTAGTTCAGGTTTCAAAATGAACCTTTCCTCCTGCATGAGGAAAAATGCCAAAAAATGACTTAGGAATGTCAAATATAAATTTTAAGGAAAAAAATATTTACTTTATTTGCAATAGGATTAGGAAGGGGAAGAAAGACAGACCTTTAGTCTTTCAAGTATCCTATTTGCCCTTTTAGTGTTATCCACACTTAAGGATGAATTTGCATATCTTTTATATGATCCAGTAGAGAATGGTTTCAACACATCAGATGGGAATGCTCCTGATGGTGCACTGTCCGCATCCACTGATGAACACACCAAATCTTGCAAGTCTATTGACTTTTCTACAAAGTTTGACTCAGTATTTCTAGGGTATACACTTGATAGTTCTGCACCAACTAATATATCATTCAATTTTGCATGCTCAGCAAGTTTCCCACTGGCAGTCGAAGCCACAAATTCAGATATTATTTTTGAACTGTCAGGCACATGGTTTAAAATCTTATTTTCATCAAGCTTGCAAATCAGTTCAACTTCTGGTTCAAGGTTGAAATTTTTAGAAGTCCAAACTCGAATTGTCTTAGATTTTAGGCATTGTTCTTCCATCACTTTCATTCCAAATCTATAGCACAAATTTACAAGTCGAATGTGGCTCTTTTTCAGATCAATCCCAAGCCTCTCGCATATCTGTTTACAAAAAAAACCAATATATTCTAAATGAAAAGGCAACAATATTCAAATTTAAGGAATCATCACGAAGAAGCAGCACTAATAAACAAATCTTCACTTGAAGCCAGAAAGATGGGAAAAAAAAATGGAGCTCATCCCACACCTCTTCTTCATCTTAATTCATCAATTTCATGAACAACATAAATCAACTCTAACTTTTATTCATTCTTTCTTTTTCCTGCAATTGACATCTGTTCATGTCTTACCAAAGAGGATAATATAAGAATATAAAAATTGTACCTCCTTCAAAGTAATGCCACAAGATCCTGCAGCATGAATAATATCAAAAATTTGATGCTCAATGGGAAGCTCCACAAGCTGATCAATAACTTGACATGTTTTTCCAGAGTTCAACTTCCTATCTTCATTTCCAGATCCAGCAGTTATTGGGTCAAGAAGCTGCAGGCAAACCTCAATCTGCAAACACAAAAAGACTTACATCTAGATTACCACCAGAACAAAGTTATGCCTAAGAGAGGGGGGGGGAATTAGCTGGCTAACCCACTGAAAGTACAAAATGTTCAATTGATATGAAGTGTAATCATGAGATTATCAATCTATATTAATCTAAAAGATTGAGACTAGGAGCTGAAAAAAGAGATTTAGACAATCAATAATATTAATCTCTGCCATGAATAAGGGAGAATTTGTCATCACTGCATGTCTTTTGAAAGGATTGTGTTAAAGCACATAACCACCACAACCACATTTTATGTTTTCAGGCAATTAACCAATCAGGTCATACTTAGAAATTAAATGGCAAAAATGATACATTACAGTGTAATCTACAGCAGAGATTAAAAATTCATCAAAATGAGATATAAAAGTAATGATACAGTGAGCTAACCAACCTTGCCATTCACCTTAGCAACAAACTGCTCCACAATACCATCGGCTTTCAACCTATGAGAAATCTGGGCACACAAGAGCAATAAGGCAAATCTGGAAATAGCAAAAGACATAATTATAATTTGGTAAGTTCAAAGTCAGAAAAACAATACTTGTCTCCAAGCCCTTTGTTTTGGACGCGATCCACAGTAACCAAGATCCTTCTTAACATCCGACACAAGAAGAACCTTGAAGAAATAGATTACACTAAAAACGTGAGCATAAATGATGATATTAACAGGTCTGGTTGGTAACTTTAAAGAGAATTGAAGGAAAATGAACCTTGCCATTGGCGTTTGCAAGTTTGTCACAAATAGCTTTCATTTGAGGTGCATAATCCTTTAGATGAACGTCTGTTTGAAACGTGGTTCCATCTGCATCCTCCTCCTCGTCATCTGGGGAGTTTAATTTAGTAATTTCAAACTCAAACCTTTGATGACAGGCAAGTTGTTTGGCATAGCGACGTAAGTACACTAAATGGGTAGTTACACATGGATAATTTTTGGATTCACCAAGACTGGAGATTTGTTTCTTCTTCTCAATCGCAGAGCGCTTGACGATTAAACCTTGACACTCAAGACTCCTCAACACATAGTGGAAGTTATTGGCATCAATGTGCAACTGCTTAGCAAGCTGAGTTTGAGTAATACCGTTGCCTCTAGCATTAGCAAGAAGGTGAAGAACACGCTTTTGGGCATGTTGGAATGATTGCGATTCGTACAGACCAGCAAAGTTGTCAATAAGGCTCGATTGAGGAAAGATCTTCAAATTGAGCTTCTCAGCATCCTCCAATTCCGAAGAAGATGGTCGTGGTTCAAAACGGAGACCCGGAATGCGGAGCAGGTTCGTCCATATGGCTCTTTTGACGGTGCGATTCAGATGGAGATTGGCGGTTGAGAGACTGGGTGCACCTTCCAGTTTCACCCATAAGGCTGCAAGACTGACCCCATCTTCAATCCCACCACATATCTCTTCCACCGCCGCATTCACAACGGAGTCCATTCTCTTCTCTACACTCTAGGCACTGATTTCATAAGATCAAACCCACCATTAATGCTCTCTAATCCCTAAATTCCTTCTTCCTTTGCTCAATCTCACCCCCAAAATCCAAAAATACGAAACCTAAATCTGTTAAAGCATCGAGTTAAAACCTAGTTGAGTTGAGTTTGTTGAATTTCTCTCAAATTTCAAATATGAAACATAAAAACAAAAACGAAAACCGTTACTTAATGCGAATGAGAACAGAGAAGAAGTCCCCACAATAGCGATAGCTGAAACTGAGAGGTGATACTGCAAAATTCTTAATCTTTTTAATTTCTGAATTTTTTAAATACATAAAGATTAGAAATTTCTCTTAAAAAATATTTCAAAATATCTATGTCTTATTTACGATATTGCTGATTTCAAAATTTTATTTTATTTTTTTACAAAATTAACTGCATCTTGAATGGTTTAATATGGAATAAGCATTTCGTTTCCTCTTTTATAATGTTATAAAAAAATATTTCATAATTATATAAAATAAAAAAATTATCTCATAATAATCTTTATACATAATTATTTATTTATATTTGTAATAAAATCTTATGCTTTATTTGTATTGGGAGGGGAAGTATGAATATTTGAAAAGAAAGTGTGAAAAAAATTAAAAATGTTTGGACTAGAATATTTCAGAATGTATATGTGAAAAAAATTTATTGAAGTATATAAATAATGCGATGGTTGTAAGAATATTTCTAATTATTTTTAATAGTATAAATTATAAGATTATAAATTTACCTTTGTGTATAAAAAAAATTAAAAATAATAATTAATTTTGTGCACATTTTAATTAATTAAAATAATATAAAACTTCAATTATAAATAAAAGAATAAAATAATCTAAAATTAAAATAAATAAATAAAATTTAAATATAATTATGTTATTTTTCATTTTATTAATTTAAATTAATTATTTTAGTTAAATTATTGTATTTAGATTATTTATGATTATCTAAATACAATAATTTTAACATTATTTATGATTATTTAATTTATATTATATCATTATATATATATATAAACAATGTCAAGAAAAATAAAAATTTATATTTCATCATATTTTTTAAAAAATATATAATAATTACTGTAAAATAAATTAAACAAATTAAATTTATAATAAAAACATCCAAACAGAATATAAATTTAAACAACAATTTTAAAAAAATCACATACCTGCAGAACAAGAACACAACTAGGAACTACAGAACAAGAACACAACTGGAAGGAAGAAGAAACTCTAACTAAAAACAATCTAGATTTTATTAAAAAAATAAAGCAAAAATGAAGCAAAATACAAATTGAAAAAATTTGGAAAAAAATATGAATATAATCGTTTACCCCATGCCTTAAAAGCACTACCTAATCGATTAGTCAAATGTTTCAAAAGCATTATCAACTATGTTTTCAGTTAGAAAACAAACATAATCAATTAAGCATTATATTTCCCAAAAAAATAAACATAAACATATTTACACATATCAGATAATCGATTATGCTCCCAAAAAACAACACATAATCGATTATGTAATTAACCTAACCAATTATCAACTATTTTTATAACATAATCGATTAAGTGTTGTGTTCTTTTGCAATGATAATCGATTAGACACCATAGAAAACTCACCTGAGATTGAAGATACAATAACAAACTCACTAACTTTGCAATCTACTAACTCATGAAGCTCTCTAAGGCCATTCAAACAATGCGCATTAGGTTTGAATGAAATGTTTGTCTCAAAGGCAATGTGCAATGGTGGTGTTGTCATGCATGACAGTGGTACATGATCCTGGTGCACTGTAAAATCAATTAACACCCAAAAAAGTGAACAAAAGGAATGATACAATGATATTTAACACAGAATGACATGACTTCTTCTTCACTCATCTCTATTTTCTTTTCAACTCTCAGAAGACCACTCAACCATGCCACTTTCTTTCCCCTTGCTCTCTCACCCTGATCCAAAGGGAGATGGCACCCCAATCTCAAATACATTGCTAGTTTTATTTCTAACAAATCTTATTATTATTATGACTTAATAATATGATTATGTCAAAACTAAAAAAATGTATTATTTTAATCTATCTTCTTTTAATGACAGATGTTATTTTTAAGGTTATTTTATATATTTTTAATCATTAAATTTGTGTTTACTATTTTATAAGTTTACATACTTAATGTATTTATCTTTATCATGTATAAAATAAAATGATCAATAACTTTATACTAGATTGAAAAAATAAGAACCAAAGGATAAAGAAAGTTTATATGTTTTTGGTGGGAAGTATAACATTTAAAAAATTTATTTAAAAAAGAACACGAAAATAGGAGAGAAGAAGAGAAAGAAGAGAGATGAGAGAAATAGTGAAGATCTTTAAAGATATTCTGAGCAATCATCAAAATAAGGGGAAAGACATTACTATTTTTAAATTTTTTATCTTATATATTTTTTATCTTCTTAAAGTGTTATATATTTCATGGCTATAATGGAATAATATATCTAATTAAAAATTTATATTTTAAAACAAATATTTTTATATATTTACATATGCTAATATAAATAAATAAATATATGCGTGTATAAATATATCTTACGTATTAGAAACTTATATATATATATATATATATATATATATATATATATATATATATATATATATATATATTTATAAGTACCTTCCTTCTCAAACCCATTAACGCGGCCTCTGCATTAGTAAGCACCACCATTACTCCCATTGGAGCACCTTCCTACATCATTTCATTATCTTTTCCTATCGTAACTAAATCTACCCTAACTTGATAATATTTATATAAAATAAAAATCTCAATAAACAATGCTTTCCATGAAAATTATTTCCATATATAAAATAAAAATCTCAATAAACAATGTTTTCCATGAATATTTTTCTAAAAATACTATTTCCATGAAATGAAGAGAAAATCTAATCTTCAAAATAATGTGTTTATTCAAAAATATTAAACTCCATTAATGAAGAGAAAATCTAATCTTCAAAATAATGTGTTTATTCAAAAATATTAAACTCTATTAAAAAAATATCGAACTCCACCTTATGGATCTACCAACGTATTTGTCAAGTCGTGATTATAAAAGAAATAAAATAATTTAACAATCTATCATTCATTACATTTTATCTTTTATCGATTTCCCTCACAATCTAAGATGACAACCATATTTTTTATTTCCATGTTTAGTAATATTGAATTTTTTTTATATTGTCTCTTACAATTTAATAATATGTATGTCTTCTATGTCTTCTTTGATTGATCATGTATCCAACCTTAATATAATAATAACAATGACAAACTCATAAACAACCTTTCTTAAAATCATCCCCAAAAGCAAATAACTACAAAATCTTATCACATATTCATATTTCATTCACCAAATATGGTTCACATACACAATATGTAAATAGTTATAGGGGCATTGATATCCCCGTATAAAACCCTTAACCCATAATACTTTTGCAAAAATTCAATACATGTTAAAAAAAACCACACCTGAATACGTTCTAAAAAGTCAATTATAGAATTGAAAAATGAATTCTAAAATTCAATATTTGATGAAATCCAAAAGTGTAATTTCGAAAGTGTATTTTTCTATAATAATATAATTTCCTAAATGAAAATTACACTTCCAGAATTACAATTCTGAACTTCATGTTCAATGTTCTGGATTTCAAATTTTGTAATTCATATTTCCAATTCCAAAATTGACTTTCCAGACCACATAGGACCATAACCTTCCGGATCAACAATTCTAAAAATCTTCAAAACCTCAACTGACACGCATGTCCTTAACCTCCATTAATGGCTTTCGAGAATAAACATCATACAATTATGAAAAGATGATTTATAATACAATGGCAAACACCACAAACTGTTCTGGATTACATGTTCTAGAACATTCCACACAGTTCTAGAAACTCAATTCTGGAATGCAATCAGTTTCCCAGAAACACTTCCAAATGCCTATTCCATAAGTGTCTTTCCAGACTTCAATTTCTCGCACCAACATTTTTACCATTTCAACCAACATTATTGAAAAAAGCCCATCATACCTGAAACCACTTACCCTTATACAATACCACCATGTCCACCACATCTCGCCAAAGCCCACCACCACCCCACCTTCAGCCAACACCTCCAACCCACTCTTCCATGGAGGTTTCAACTTTCATATAAAACTCGCAAGAGCAAATTTGATATTTCAGAATTTGTGGGAGTAAGTTCAAATTGAGAGGGTGCATGAAGCAATTGCCTATGTTTTATTATGTTACTTATAGATCCCATTACAGTAGCTTCCATGCTCATCTCTTCTATGCATATAGCTTGTATCTATTGTACAAATCCTTTTATTCTATCTAATACAATAACACTCTTCTCCCATAATGACGTTAAGTTAGTGTCACGTGCATGTGTCATCAAAAAATGATAAATGGAACAAACTCCCACTTGAATTTTGATGGGGGGTACCAGTGCCTTGTTACATATAGGCATCTCAAAAGAGACAAACTTAAGACATTAAAGGTATATATATGCTAATGTAAAATCTTCATGCCATTACCGCTTGGAATCATTCATGTTTTTTCCTTCAAAAAATTCACCTAGGATTCGCTCTAGATCTTCAGCAGTGTATTTGATGTACCTCTGACTACTCTTTACATTCTCCACTAGAGGCCTGTAAAGCACAATCTCAGTTATGATTTATAGCTAAATAATGGCACAACACCAAGACCACAAGGCATAGAATTCCAACAAATAAACCCTTGAGCTGTTGAATGAGAGAATTGGAACTAATAAAACTGTCAGAAAATTTATGTACTTTATTCTCGTGAGAGGAAAAGTCTATTGATTTTCACATCAATGGATACTTGCTCCTATAAAGTAAACATAAACCGAGTATTGTATACACTACATACTAGCAAAGATACTTAAATTACAGTTCTCACCTCTATTTTAAAAATTACACTCCTTCACTTAAAGATGAAATATACTGTTTTAATGCAAATGACCCTTTGCATATGTGCAAAGAATGATCCTCCCTCGTACCTTCACATAGCAAAGAGCCTTCTCAGAGCACATTGGCTTTTTTAGTTTGATGTAAATGGACCTCTTAGTAGTTAAAAGCAACTAGGAGCCTCCCAAAAACATTTTCCCTCCGCAATTTTCACCATCATTGGCAACTATTTTTGTCTGTCTAACTTTGTGACATCTCCAAAAATCTTCGTTTCTAATAGTAAGGGTTAAAGTTAAAACTACTGCCAATGATGCTGAGAATCACATGGGGAAAAATGTGTCTCAAAAAAGCAAGTTCACACTAAATTGGACTAAAAAATAACAAATTAATCTATGAAGGAAGGAAGGGAGGGGTTGCAATTAGTTCAATTTAGTAAATCAAGCAATCATAAAAAATATTTACAAAAATGTTAACAATACTATCGTAACACATTCTTAACTATTTGATGGAATTGTTGAGAATCACAAAATTAAGTGGGTCTCACTTCTAATATAATGAGTCTATCATGATATAGTAGCTTCCACTTTCTAATAAATTTCATTTAATAGTTAAGAGTTTGTTAAAAATAGTATACTAAAGAGTGTATTGCTAGAATTCGTAAAAAGGAGAATACGCACCCAAAACGTTTCACAAATGATCTATAGGCAGGTAACAAGACTTCAGCAACTGCAAGAATGAGAGATTCTCGCAACTCTGAGTCTGGTACTGTCCACTGAGATTGTTTCTGATGAAGTTCCTCAAACATAGTATTGAATGTCTTAAACCTGAGAACACATACGCACTGACATATGACACAAGAAAGGACAGAGGCTTTACTTCTTAAATAGCATCCAAAAGGAAGCAACAGAAAAGCTACCTGTCTTTAACAACTGCTCTTGAAGCACCACTACTGCCCCCATCACCACCAGCAGTACTACCCCCACCACTTGATGAGATGAGGCCCTGAATAGAGAGGGCCTGAAGAATCTGCCAATAGAAAAAAAGAAACTATGCATAAAGCATCCATGTTGTATCAGAAACACATGATTTCAGCTCATTATCTCTCTCTTTCCTATAGTTTAACATATCTGAATCTGCTCACTACCTTCTTCCTTTAATAGTAATCCTTGGATATAACCAAAAACAGAGGTAACATCCATGATAACTGCAAGACATAAAGTGGTAATCTCAATCAATAAGAAATCACCTTTGCCCAAGCATTTCTTTTGTATTGATTGGCATGCTGTTGCACAATTTTCCTATGTCGTTGTATCCAATCATCCCCCATCAAATCCTTCGCTTCGGACCTAAATTAGAAGAGAATTAAGAGAACATTAATTCTGAACTGGCAAAAGATGAAGTAAAATTCTCATGTTTCAGTGAAATTAAAAAGGACATTTGGATGACATACCTTCGAACTGATCTGACAATATAATGAATATTGTTCATGAGAAATAGGTGTGTCAAAGCAGGGTCTCTATATTGCTTAGATTTCCCATCTAAATTGGTTTGAAGAGCTTGCAATATTCGCATGGTCACAGAAGCTAGCTGTGAAGAATCACTTTCACCTTCAACTCCTTGGAAAAGTTGGTTTAAGGTAGACCGATAGCTGCAAATATTTAGTTAATTCGGGGTATGGTGAAATATGTCAAGATCTCAAGTGTAGATAGAGGCATGATTTACAATCACAATAAAAACGAGAAAGTGTTTAGGCATTATCCTCACATAAAGTGTTAGAAGAAATTGAATGGCTGAAATGTAGTTTCACTTAACTTAGAATTAAAGCATGGGTTTGGAAAACAAAACTCAAACTAGTACAACAGAAAAACCTAATGGATGATTTAGTAAAAGATCAGACATTGTTGAACACAAGTTAGTGAAAGTACATGCATGCTGCAGCACAGTACCCTTCACAGTCACGATTGATCTTATCAGAATTGGGAAATTTGATGCAAATTCAACATCTCCCTGTTTATTCTTGCAGGTGACAATACATAAAAATTATTAGTGATATTCAAGGAATCATCTTTCTAGCACATGCAAGCTAAATGTTTCCCCAAACCTGTACCAATTACAAAAACTTTTTTATACTTTCAATTTCTATTTTGCACTAACCAATATTAATTTCCAGGCAAAAGAGTTTTTGGACTCATGAACCAACTCTCTCAAGTGAATAACTAGTTTTTAGTGTATCTTACTAACAAATAAATAAAAAACAACTGAAAAAACTGGCAAAAGAAATTGTAGAAAGCAGTGCTGTTCCCACAAAAAAATTAAGAAAACCTAAAATAAATTCTACAAATCCCAGGTAAATGTAGATGAAGCTTTCTCACCAGTGAAAACAATATAAAATGATATAATTTAAAGAATATGTTCGAGAATTTGAAGCAGAATACAGCACATGTGAACTTACTCAAATAAAAACTTCACATAGTTAATCACATAGCTTGTCAAAGGATGAACAGTTCCATCAGTTACTGCAGTCTTTGTAGCATCTTTTTCAACTGCTTCTTCAAAATCTCCGAAGGTCTCCTCGGCCGTTTGTGCAAGCTGTTTTGTCAAACCCATTACAGCTTCTCTTATTTTGGTGCAAGCTCTGCCTTTAAAGAGTATTTCAATCTGCAAATTGTCCGTAGAAAAAGTTGAGAATATGTTACAACCATTGAATTATGCCTCCTAACCACCTAAAAACAGCCATAAAGTGTCATGTCCAAAGTGTCAAACATGGGAACACACTATTCCACAGACGTGGCACCTCTCAAAATTGGCTATTGAATATAAAATAAATTATACTTAACCTTAGAAGTTTTATGAAACCTTCACAGTGGACTCAATGTTGCAGCAAGATTCAAGAATTTGGATTTTAAAAGAAAATACCTCTGAATGGATTTCTTGCAATATTTCATACATGTCCAAAAGCACAAATAACTTTTCAGGTGATCTCTTGCTTTTGGCAATAGCTTCTCCAAAACTAAGCAGCATGGAAATACTGTTTGTAGTTACTTCAGCAAAACACTGATCACTAAGCGAGTCAAATCCTTCAAATATCTGATCACAGACTTTCCGTTCGGCAGAAAACAACAATTTGACCTGTTCAGGTACAATTGCATATTTAACCAAAAATATATAAAAGCGTATGAACAAATTTGGCAATGATCTTACAGCAATACGCATGAAATGAATCCAGTTTCCAATTTTGGCTTCCAAAACCTCCCATTGTAGCTTTTGAACATCATCTTTGTTGAGTTTCTCTACTCCAAGCTTTTGTAGGCTTTCTTCCAATACTTTAGAACGGGTATCTCTGAACAATGATGATGATGATAATCATAATTACAGCAATAGTACTACTTATTAAAATGATAACATTTAATACACTTCAAACAGGTTATGGGATGGGAGGCATACAATCCATAGAGGACTGAAATTTTCTGCATTAGGACGAGCACATAACCAAGTAATTAGACAAATATTGTTATGCAAGGAAACGGTTGTGATTTTGTGTATTTGTTATAAAGATATCTGATGAGGACCTCAAAAGAACTTCAAAGGATACAAAAAAAAAAAAATAAAGAACTTAACGAACAGATAAATTTGTTTTAAGAATATTCCAAAAGGATATTCCTTGTGTCTAAACAGAATATGCATTTAAAGAGTAGCTCTAGAAGCACATGATGAGATGTAGAAGATCTAGGTTTCTATTAGTTAGAATTACTTTTACTATTGAAGTAATTATTATTACATTAATCATCCTAACTAAAGGGCAGAAATTGATAAGCTATGCACAAACTCTACTTTGATTGGAACACAAACCCAGAAATACAGCACGAGAAATGTTACCATCAGCTGCACTCTGAATGAAATACCAGTAAGAAAGTATCGGAACAAGACAGATTCTTATAACTTTCACTGTAGAAAACACTTTTCTGAAAATTATACTCAACAAGTATCAAATGAATTTTTTTAAAATTTGGATCGGAGTTTATCTCTAACAGTCTTACACTTGGTTGTCAATAAGAATAGGAATGGTCCAGTTCCATAGAATTAATCAATCAAAAAATGGAATTTTCAAGAACATGATGCAAATCTGCATCCCTTTCCTCTCTTTATCATCCTTTTAAGGAATCCAAGCTTTCCTCTTCCACCACATCTAACACATTGCTCGTGTGAACACCGCCTAAATCCCTCATGGAATTATTCCCATTTCAAAGAAGTGATAAGGCCACAATCTATAATCTCATTAATAAAGTGTCGATCAATCTCTATGTTTGGTCCCATCATGTTGGACTAATTGTGAGCAATGCTAATAGTTGACTTATTATCATAATAAAGAATCATAGACTCTTCACATGCCACTTTAAGATCATTTAGAATAATTCTCAACCATAACAATTCACACAACCCATGTGCCCTAGCTCAAAATCCAGACTCGGCAGTAGACCTTGCTACAACATTTTGTTTATTACTTCTCCAAATCACCAAATTTCCACCCATGAACATGCAATATCCCGAGGCGGATTTCCTGTCTGTGACGGAACCTGCATAATTTGTATCAGTATATACTTTCATTTTTAACTTTTCATTCTCCTTGAACAATAATCCCCTTCCTGGACTTGTCTTTAAATATTGAAGGATTTTGTTCACAACTTGTACTAAATCAACACAAAAAAACATAACTCAAAGGAATTATATTACTTCACAACACTTATAGCAACCAAAACAACAGGGTAAACAAAATTACCCTTAAAAGGAGCACTCTCCTTTTCACTCTGGAAAACCAGATACACCAATATTGTAAAACAAAAGCTTAAAAACACCAAATACAATTGATGACCTATGGATTAGGTCCTTACTCCCAAACCGCATAACTAACTACCCAATTACAATTAATTATAATTTAATCCCTTTTTTCCTTCAATGATAGACATGTAAAGGTCGTTCCCACTTCTTTTTGGTCCTGTCTGTCACTATTTCTAACAAAAAGTATAGCTTTGTCCCCTTCATGTCTCTAACAACCTAAACAGCTGTAGATCACACCAAAGATTTATACAGCAACTTCACCAAACCACATAGAAATAACCAAAGCTCACATACTTAAAACGAATATAAAGCTCCCCAACCAGAAATTGCGTAGAAGAATTTAGATTGAAACATGTACAGCATCTAGTCCACATCTAATATCAATATAATACAATTGAATTGCAATCAATCACCTGGAATCAATCACAAGTTAATCACCTAAGGTCAAAGCTTCCTTAAAAAAAAGCTCCTTAATATTTTGTAACAGGATTGAACACAATAAAAAGCATTAAAAAAATTCACTTTTCAGTTCAGGGTTGTTATGCAATATGCATAAGTTGAGGAACATAACAAGGCAATTTCTTCTTCCTTTCACTGTGAATCAGTCAATAGAAGAAGCTCTACCTGTATATTTTGAGCAACTGTTGTTGGTGACCAGCTTGAACCATTTGCTCAGTTAAATTATTGAGCAACGGCAATATTCTTGGTGGTATAAGAACAGGAGGTGTGTATACAACAGTATCAGCATTACTTTTATGTGGCTCAGAATGGATATGTGAATTATTCTTGCTGCTGGAATCATCATCATGACCTGGTGATGCTGATGAAGGTCGCATTGTGTTTGGAAGAGAACCAAAGAGGCGTTCAGGTTCCACAGGTTTGCTGTAAACACAGAACAAGAGATGGTGCAAAATAACAAATATACTTTTCTTCGAAAAACAAACTAAACTATTTTGTCAAGCAAAATGTCAGAGGTTCCTCAAGAATACAACTATGATTCTATACCAGGTAATCATTTTCCTACATAATTTGAACATATTTCTATGATTAATATTATCAAGGACACCATCAAGTCGTTACCAAACCTATAATCTTGGACACACATTAGACAATTGAAAGTTATAAGCATAAGACCTACTACAGAAAAAATACCAAACCCTTATATAAATATAACAATCAGGTGGATGATACAAGAGAGCAATATCAGCATACATTTCAAAATGGATTAAATTCATTTCATAAAATTTATATTTCAAATATAATTAAGTACTATTCATAAGACCTATTCCATTCATATTAGAAAACAACAATAGCCTTATCCCACTAGATGGAGTTTAGCTACATGTATCATCAATTGACATTGGGCTCATTTAAAAACCAAATTCATATTAAACATAAATAAACAAATAAATAATGACAGAAAAGTGGCTTATATGTCAACAGCTAGAAGTTAAAGGACCTGACCGTTATCAGATTATTTTTTTATTAAAGATTGATTTATCTAATGAAACATCGTTTATCTAAGAGAAGGAACCACAATGGCGATTTAATTTACAGAAGAAAATGAACTTTTGGTTGAACATGTAAAAAATCAACAACATTAAGAAAATAAACACACACCTGTAAGATGATAATAGCCGCTTAAACTCTTCTTCTAGCTTAGAAATAGCTTCGCCTATCAAATTATTGGCACGGATGGCAATACCATCATCGTTCTTAAAACCCTTTTTATTGCCAAAAAATCTAATGTTTCGTCTCAGCTGATCAATTGCTTCAAGATAGCTCTTCACATCTTCATGTGGTCCTTTAATTATTTTTGCTTCTGCCTGCAAATTAAACCAATGGGAACACCATATATAATATATGACAGGGGAAGGAAATTCCCTAAGCTGGTAAAGCAGAAGCAGAAGAAGGATAAATGAAAAACTGATTTCAAAATACCCAATGACTAGGGTAGTACTTTAACATATCAAATAGGATTAAAAGAATAATGAAAAATAATGATATTAAGAAGCACACAAGAATATGATTAGCAAGATGCAAAATAAAAAAATATAAATAAAACAAACACTAATATTTTTTAACATCCCGTCAGTATGATTTAGTTTTCATTTGATACATTTTCCACCTAATTAAAGATTGTCATCAGGCACTAAAAGAGGCTCTATCGGGGGCACGAAATTTCCTCATAAAACTTACATGATGAACTGAAAAACAATAAATGAGTTCGAAAAAATTTTCTTTCCACCAAAGCTGAAAATGTGTATTAACCAACAATTGGAATTATTATTTAGGTTATTGCATCGTGATGTCACAATAAAAATTAGAGTCAAGAATTGTATCACTGTATTAAATATAATCATTATATATTAGCAGGAATTGCCTTTGTCATGCTTTTTAGCAAATCTTTACACAGCCAATTCCAAGTTCAAATGAAAGAGGAGGGCTGTGTGAGACCATTTGTTTATCATTTTTAATCCTCCTCTTCATCTAACTTCTCTCAGAATTTTCTATTTTGATTTTTCAGAGACTTGTATGATACAGAACCTAGAACCAGATTCATTCACAATTACTTGCATTTCATTTGGCAACATATTAGCACTGTGAAGGGAGCCATGACAAAGCATTGGCAAATAAAATTAAATTCTAAAGCCTTTTACCCGGATCAGCATCTTTACCACATCAAAGGATGGAACAATTTTCAAAAGAAATAGAATACTTTATAGAGTGAAGCAGATCATGAGGTGATTCAAAATTTCAAACAGTAATGATTAGCAACCGTAACCACCAGAAGAATGAACCTGATAATATTGATCAAAGTGAGCCAATATGGCTTCTGCAGTCTTCAAAGTCCTATCAATGTTCTCGTGAGCTTTCCGAATAGAATGTGTTCTGATCTGCAAAACCAAAGAGAAAAGAAGAAAAAGAAACCAACCACACATTCAGCAGCACATGGGAGTATCTTGAAAAAGAAGCAAAGGCAAAACCCAAAAGTTCCTTAAAACTTAAGCAAGAAATAATGTTCAGTCTTCCTGATACAGTAGGAAATTGCAGATAGATGCACGCACAGTTGCAATCACAAAGAACACAAGTAAGGTCTTTGTTTGTGGTCACGGTTTCATTGTGACTCTTCATGTTGCAAGAAATTAAGGACAAATGCAGTGACCATTACAGTCACAAAGCCCCCAAGACCATTACAGTCACAAAGCCCCCAAGACCATTACAGTCACAAAGCCCCCAAGACCATTACAGTCACAAAGCCCCCAAGACCATTACAGTCACAAAGCCCCCAAGACAATTACAGTCACAAAGCCCCAAGACCATTACAGTCACAAAGCCCCCAAGACCATTACAGTCACAAAGCCCCCAAGACCATTACAGTCACAAAGCCCCCAAGACCATTACAGTCACAATGCCCCCAAGACCATTACAGTCGCAAAGCCCCCAAGACCATTACAGTCACAAAGACCCCAAGTAAGGGCTTCATTTGTGGCCACAGTCACTATCTCGTTGTGATCTTTGACATTGTGAGAAATTGCAAACAAATGCGGCCAAAATTGGGATTGCTTAACCTCAAGTAGGGTCTTTGTTTGTAGTCACAGACACAGTTCCAAACAAAATGCGACCACAGTTGAAGTCACAGAGACCCTGATAGGAATCTGAAAAAAACGTTTTTAACTTTTTCGGGTCTTGATTTAGTCAAATGAGTCTTCCATCCACTGTAAAGATATTTGAAATTATAAGACCGTAACAGATTAATATCAGAACCCAAATAAGGTCTGTGTTCGCTACTATGGTCGCAATTTCGTACCAACCTCTAATATTGTGAAAAACTATAGACAAATGTGGTCTCAATTTCCGCCGCAAGATTCCAAACAAGGTCTCTGTTTCCAACTGTGGTCTCAATTTCCGAGACAAGATTCCAAACAAGGTCTCTGTTTCCAACTGTGGTCTCAATTTCGTCGCGATCTCTGATATTGTTAGAAATTACAAACAAATGCAACCACACAGCCACAATTAAAGGCATGGAGACCCCAAAACCTTGACGGTGCAGCAGAAATCAAAAAGCGAACTTTTTCAAAAACCTTGCAAAAACTGACAGACCCAATTAAGAAAACAGCGATTTAGAGTCGAATGAGTGACCTGGGTAGGTCGCATGGCGGTTTCCAGGGCGGAAAGGCGGTGGTCGAAGGAGCCCAGAATCGAAACGACGTCGTCGGTGATGGTCTGGCTTCTCTCCAGAGACGCTCTCATCGCCGAAGCTTTCTCACTCAGCAAGTCACCACCTGGCACAGCCATTACCATCCTCTCTTCTTCTCTGTTCTTATTCTTCTTCTGAATTTTGATTTGGTTTCTTGCTTTTGCTAACACGAAAACAGTTGAAATGGAAAACTAAGTCACCTCGGAAGACTGCTGTCACCAGTTTTACGCACTTTGTCTGTTTTGGACTTTCGGTGCCATTTGTCATTTGCCACTACTTTTTATACAAATCACAGAAAAATAAAGAATAGTCTCATAAATTATATTCAAGTCTTCATTAACTAGAAAGATCTTAACAAGATTTTTTTATTGTCTTTATCATAACAACAATATCAAGTTTTTATGAAATAATATTTTGTTTCAAGTGTGCTTATCAAATAAAAAAATCACATTATTAAAAGAAATAATCTCAGTTTTTAAAAGTGTTAATATGGTGAAATACACAAGAAAATACGATTGAATTATGTATTGAAAAACTTCAACAAACTTTTACAATATTGTGTCTAATAGTGTATGGTTAAATGCAACTTTGAACTGAAAGATGGATTGTTAAAATCATTTTCAAAAGTTTAGTTCCTTAATTAGTTTAGGTTTTATAACATACAATATAAAAATAATCTTAGTAGACATCAACTAGAAAGTAGTCATCTGTGTCTTAGTCAAATAGATAACTCTCAAACAAAATTAAATTAAAGAGAAAATATAAAAAAAAAGAGATATAAGTTTAAAAATATAAAAATAAAATAAAATAATTACTTTTTTAGATAAAATTTAAAATTCTCTATTTTTTAAAGTAATATAATTTACTTTCAAACAATTTTAGAATTTCAATTTTTTTAAAATCTTATCCAAACAATTATTTTATCTTAAATCATTTCAAATTGTCTATATAATGAAATATTTTCTTAAATTTGTCTCTTGAAACACACTATAAGATAATAAATCTATGATTAAAATATTAGTGTTCTTGTTAATTCCACCCAATATTTTAAATATTGGATTCCTTTGAGACATTATTTTGGTGTAGAGTTAATGGCAGGAAAAACAAACATAATGGAAGAATTGTTGATCACATGGATGCTGGTGAGAAGTTAACTTCAAGACTAAGATTCGGAAACTGATGAGACCAAACTTTCTAAGACCAAGCAATGACCATTTATAGCTTCCATCAATGTCACCACCAAAAATCCATAGGCATAACATGCTTCCACATTTATTTCATTTTATGTATTATCATTTTCTTAGTCTTCTAAGTCCTTTCTTATTTTACCATTTTCTTACTTTTTTTGTATACAAGTTTATGACTTGGAGACACGTTTTAAAAAGATACATGTAAATTTTAGTTATTTGTAGATTTTAGAGTGAGTAACTAAAACATTATTTAGTTACCAATTTAAAAAATAATCCATAAATTTTTATTAATAATAAAATTATTTTAAATATTAATAATTTTTAGTTTATAATATAAATATAATGTAGTTAATATAATAATTAATTATAACTAATTTTTAAAATCTTAATGAAGTGCGATATAAAGATAACATTATTATAAGTCATTTCAATTAATAATCAAAATTATCTATAAAAAATTAATTACATGCAATATTTTTAAAACATTATTATCTGATATGAAAATATCTAATGCATTCATCTAAAATTTTTTAAAAAAAACATATATATTTCACTCTTTTAGAATATTATTGTATTACTACCTAAAGGTTGACGGCCTTTTGGCATAGTTAAACTTAAACGACGAGGTCTTAAAACATCATCTAGCTAGTAATACACCAGATCATTTGCAAAGCATGATTAAGATGTAATTGTGTCCCTTTTGGAACTCATTTGCAGACCCATGACAACAAAGATCCAACCAAAAAAGTATAAATAGCAAATTCACACCCAAGTGGCACACGTAACTTTTCAACTCTCGTACTATGGGAAGAGAGAGAGAGAGTATGCCAACAATGAAGAGTTTAATGCCCATATTTTACGCAGATTTGACATTGCACTCTTGACGTGGAGGTAGTGGGAGGTACCTCTTGATAGTTCTTGAAGGTTGGAAAGCGTTGTTTGGAATAGAAGTGTTGTTTTCCATTACCAGATGTGGAATGAGATGGGAAATGCTTGGTCCTAGAAGAATGAGATTGATGAATGTTGGCGGGAACAGTGGAAACATTAGCTTGCAGAAGATGATCGACAGATTGTTTTGCTTTCTCAATACGACCCTCTTGAGCTAAAAGAAGCGCTTCGATATCATCCACCGTATATGGATCAAGTTGAGACGTAACGGAAGTGAAAAAAGGGTCGTATTCATTGGACAACCCATCAAGGATAGCTTCAATGTGGTCTTCCATGGAGATTCGGCATCTAACAGCAGCAAGGTTGTCAACATTTTTCTTGATATCAAGAAGAAAGGTAGAAACTAACCGATCTTTCTTGGGGGTACATAGATGTTGTTTGTGTTTCTTGATCTGTGCTCTGGTTTGAGAGACATAGTGAGTTTGAAGTTTGCTCCACACCTGATGCGATGAATCCAAGCCTACCATTTGCGTGAGAATGCTAGACTTCATGGAAGCCAATAACCAAGCAAGAACAGACTAATCCTAACGCTCATATGTAAGATATTTGGGATTAACAGAAGGAGGAAAGTCTTCGTCAGTGGCAAGGAGGCGAGACGGTATGCAAGACCCGTCCAAGAAATGTAGGAGATCCATGCTCCTTAAGGTTGCAGTAACTTATTGGCGCTAGATCAATAAATTATCATCATCCAGCTTTAATGGAATAGGAGTGTGAAAAAGGTAGGGCACAAGAGTCTATATTTTGGAAGAAAAATTTTCAGAGATGATGAAATCATGGTGCTCTGTACCATATACGAAGAGAGAGAGAGTATTTGAGAAGAAGAAAGAGATACGAGAGAGAGAAAGATAATATTCTATGTGTTATTATGAGAGAAAGAGATGGGTATCTATAACCCTAAATTACATGGTTATGTATAAAAGAGCTTATAACAGATATTACTAACACGTAATTGCAGATTCTACTCGGACTGATTTGAGTGTTGAAGTATTTTTGCAGTTTTGTCCCATCATTGATAGGAATAAAAGGACTGAAAGGCGAAAGACCATAAAACCTAGAAGATGAGAAAACCAAAAGCCGAAGGATAAAAAGTCACTCTAGGATAAATCCGACCTTGTAAGAACAATTACTATTTTTGAAAAAATATTTTTCAACTTGATCTAAAGGCAAATTAATAATTTAAAAAATGTTATAATATATGAAGATATAATAAAAAAAATACATGGAAATATTTCTAATACATGTATAATCTAAATATTTTAAATTATGTAAGATCTACTCCTAATTTGTATAATTATAACACACTTATACAATAAGTTTAGGATTTGTTAACTTCTATAAAAATCACTATCTATCCTCTCTGCAAAAAAAAAGGTCTTCTAAATTTGACAAGCTATATATTGAAGAAGGTGCTTGTGTTTCATAGACAATGACAACTGGCATGTAGTTGAAAATGTTGTCACTGCTGATCATACTTCATACACTGTTGAATTTTGAATGTGATGATGTTGTGGATGATTGAAGCTGTAACTCAGTGTTAGAGCCAGAGTTGGAGGATGATGTACTTGAAGAAACTGATACATAAACTCCTGTTGGCCTCACTCCTGCTAACTGCATTAAAGGTTCATTTGGGTTCTGAAAAATGTTCACAACTTTTCTCATCCTTGGCCTCAACATGGAATCAGGATGCAAACATGCCAATCCAACAATCAATGCCCTTTTAGCTTCTTCCTCGTCAAATTTGTTCTCTAGTCGTTTGTCAACACACTCAACCAATGCATTTTCTGCATGCAGATTCCACACTGAGTCTACAAAACTGTTCCCTTGCTTAATCCAGTTTAACCTTTTCCCACATGTGACTTCGAGAACTACCATGCCAAAGCTATACACGTCTGATTCAGGTGTAGCTCTCCCTGTAAAGCTTAGTTCTGGAGCCAAATATCCTAGAGTTCCATTGAGATTTGTGGTCACTGAACCTTCACTTTTGAGTAGTCTTGCTAGCCCGAAATCTCCTAAATGAGCATCGTGATTATTGTCCAACATGACATTGTTAGGCTTAACATCTCTGTGAACAAAAGGGTTTCCACACTCTTCATGAAGGTAAAGTAATGCTGATGCCAATCCTGTCAATACCTTGTGCCTCATTTGCCAGTTCAGACTGCCTTTGCCGATGAAGTGATCAAGGCTTCCATTTTCCATGTATTCATAAACCAAGAGAAGATTCTTGCCTTCAATGCACCAGCCTTGGAGCTTCACTAAGTTTTTGTGCCTAAGACGCCCTATAGTACATATTTCAGCTAAGAACTCTCTTTCACCTGTGTACACAACCAAAGAAACAAAGAAAAACAAAATGGTTAAGAATAGAAGAAAATCAAAATCACAGGGAGATTATGGAAGGTTGTAACAAATCTGAAGCAACTACTTTAAGTAGGTTCAAAATTATGGAATCCATATCCATGCATATAGTTTTTTACTAGTTGGACAAAATGGATTGAAGTCACTTGTTCCTTTTGAATGGAATACAAGTCATAAATCAATCATACCCCAAGTAAATTTAAGATACATTAGATTTCCAATCCTTCTTAATTTTTATGCAGCTCAAGTTATCCGTTATAAATGTGGACTTTTACTCACACTTCACTTGCCTTCTAACTTAAAAGAATGAAAATTACTAGAACAGTTTCTCAGTCTTTTAAATGGTAACATTATCCCTTAAGTTGTTGGTATACTTTGTTAAGGTGTGTTATTTACCAAAACATACCTTGCTTGGAAGTTGCTGAAATCTTCTTCACTGCTACAGTTTTTCTAGAGTCTGATATGATTCCTTTATAAACACTGCCAAATGCACCTTTTCCCAAAAGATTTTCCTGGCTGAAGTTGCATGTTGCCCTTGATAGTTGCTTGTAAGTGAACACCTTGGGGATATCTGCAGCCTTCTTTGATAGGCTTTCTATATCTCCCTTCTTTTTACCCCTCAAATATCTTTTCCTCCAAAAAGCTATCCAAATAAAAGGAAATAAGCATACCATGACAATTACCAATAAGGTCTTGATGGTGCCAACTCTACTGTGTTCAACAGAAAGAAAAGGAAGTGGCACTGATGTGAACACCCAATTGAGGACCTGGTGGCTTTCAGGAAAAGTGTTGCCCGTGGAGGATGTGAAACCAACATAAATGGAGCTTGGAAGTATGTCAGGTAGGTTAATTGAATGGTTAAGGACATTCTTCAATTGGCTTTCAGGGTATCCCACAGAGACAAAAATCATTTTACTCCATCCATCATAGTCAACTTTGACCTCAATGTCTCTTCCACTTTTGAGGTCAATGCCAGTGCTATTGAGACTCTCAGATGCAAGTGGATTTGTGATGCTTGTTGTCACTATCCCAATGTGGTTTCCATCTTGATCAAATTCATTCATGAAAGTGTCCATCTCCACAGCTAGTTGTTGAAAACTCCCACCTACACAACATCATTTTTAGTTTTTTAGACTTCAGAAAAAAAAATGTTCTTTTTCATTCCACCAAAATCCATGAATCAAGAGCACAGGATCTTGAGCAAAATATTAAAACAAGTCTTATTTTTTTGTCATGTGTAAGAAAACACTAACCGATTTCTAGTTGAAATCTAGAATTTGAAAGTATGCTATTATTTGCTTGATCATGTGTGCATTTGCAATATTTGTGCAACATAAAAAGTGTTTTTAACTTCTTGTTTTGTCTTATCCAAATATAGGTTGCCATGTGAGCAAAAACAAAACTCCTAAACAAGATATTCAATACATTAAATTAATACATTATGTTTACCTGGTGTAGACTGATCAAACATGCCAAGATAAGAGCCATTTGGTGAGGGCCTGTTATCATTAGCAAACACTAGTGCCACTCCATCCCCAGAGCCGGTTGAATTTTCTGAAAAAGAAGTGATCCTAAGAGTGAATGTGGTGGAGATAATTGCAGGCCAAGCATGCACAGGATGAGGGTACAAAACCCTTCCAACATGTCTGGTTGTGTTAGACAGTGTTGAGCTTGAGTTGCTGCTTTGTTGTGGCTCTGGGGTGAGACTCAAATACCCATTGCCAGCAGTGGCTGAACCCATGCAAAGCAGCTCACCATTGGTGCAACTCTCAGAAGTGAAAGTAACAAAGGAGAAAGTGTTGGGGTCAACCACAGTGCTTGCACCAAGTCGAGGCTGGATCAGCAGGTTGAAGAACAACAAAAGCATGATCAACATGGTTGTTGTGTTGTGCATGATCATCCTGAAAGAACTTACAAGAGTTTTTTCCTTTCTTACTTGTTCCATGTTTGGTGTGCATGTGAATATATATATATATATATATATATATATATATATATATATATATATATATATATATATATATGTATTATGTGGTGGTGAAGTTTTTCTTGTGTTTTGAATGTTGTGTTGTGTTGTTGTTGTTGAGAGAAGCATTGTGGATGAGCAAAGCCAGAGTAGCACTCTGAGTTTTACTTCACACACATTTGACTTTGGACCAAATATATGCTTCTTGTTGATTTATTTGGAGGGTTGGTAAGTGGGGTCTCACAGGGGCAATGTTACATGCAAATATGAGAAAGGACAAGGAACTTCGATACTCCCTAGGAATTTACACATGTTTTGGTTCTTTCCTTATCTAAATTTTGACCCTTAATTTTTTTCAACCCAACAGAAAACGTATGAAGGAAGACAACTGGTGGCGAAAATAAATAATAGTAGTCATACATGATTATTTTAGGTGTTTTTAAATACATAAAATTTTAAAACTTATAAAATTATTAAAATGGATAAGTTTTATCATCTTGACATTAAATAATTTTAGTATAATCAGATTTAACATAATTTCAATGTAATCCTATTTAACCTGATTTTAATTGAAAATTAATTATAAAAAATCGTATCACAATTCAAATATAATTAAATATGAAATAGTAATATTTTAACACCACTTCATCACATCATTTATCATGATAACTTATTTCAATAATTTTTTTAAATCATATCAATTTCAGTAATTAACCAATAAATTTACCTTAATTTTGGTAAAAAGAATTGATATTTTACATGCTCCTTATATATGATTCTGACCAATCAACACTTAATTGCATTTTACTTTTAAAAATAATAACATTGGTCAAGAAATTAGCATGGAGCAATTGTCCCAACAATTTTTAATACAATAAAAAATTTGTCATAAAAACGTGTGGTACTTTATAAAGAGAGAATAATTAATTGATACTAATTTTATTATATTATCTTCTAATTTTAATTGTTTTTCAAATACTAAATATGACACAAAAATACATCATCAATGTGCAATTATTTGGAGATGACTGGTTTAATAGCTGTTTGGTTCATACATAGAAAAAATATTTTATAGTATTGACAATGAAAAAGTCATATAGTATTTTTTAAATATGAAAGTCTGCACAAAATAGTTTTAATACGTAGAACCTTAAATACTTTAGAAGTTTTTATGAGATTATTCTTTAAACAAAAAGTAAAAAATATTATAAATTATTTGTTTACTCTTTGTTAAAAAAAATCTATATCTAGCTCGGATCATGAGTACACAATTTTAAATTATATTTCTCATTAACACTATTTTTTCTCTCTTTTTCCATTTATTTATTTATATAATACATATTTCACATTTCAAATATATATAATAAATTTCATTGTTTTTTTATGACGATTGTACACAATGACATTCCACCACTTTTTATGACGATTGTTTTTTAGTGAACTTCACATTTGTATTGTCTTTTTAGATTCTTAGCTTTAATATTACATATTATATCAAACTGTAGAAACTTCACCCTAAAAAGCGCCCTATATTAAATACATAATCTTGCATTATATGTCAAAAACTGATTCCAAACTTCAATTTCATATACTGTCAAATCATTATGATATTCTTAAATTTTGATTTATAGTTTTTTTTCACTATTTTAACTAATTAGTGTTCATCTTTAATCTCTCTCAACTCTATATTAATTTATCAAAATGCAGCATTATTTATTAGATGTCTTATCAATATTGAGTTAAGATTAGGGGTTAAAATTAGTCTATCAAAACTATACCATGGAGTCATGCATGTCTTATTAAGTAATAATTTAAAATTAATAAAAAAAAGTTAAACTATAAATTACCTTGAAATATTTTTATTTTAAAAAATAAAATGCATATAAAATATATATAATATTTCAAAAAGACATTCTAGACAAAATTGTAAATATATTATATCTTAAAAAAATATTTCTAATTGTGAATTCCAAATCTGTAAAAGGATTTTGGATTACAATACATAATCTATTATATATTATATTATTGAAAAAAAAATATTTCACAATGTACTATATTCTTGAAAAAAACATTTTAGATTATACAATTTATAATGTTTTTATTTGAAAAAAAAAAAGTTATTAAATTATTTTTTTATTAATATAAAAGTTATGACTAAGATAAGAAGAGGTACATCTCAAGTGAATGATAGACGATAGCGTGAACAAATTCCATAAAGAACTTATTGATACCATTTATCAATTTTGTTAATTACATTAAAAGAAAATTTGTCATTACCTACAAATTAAAATATATGGACAAATTAGAAGACACTAATGTAAAAAATATAAAAAATAATAATAATAGTTAACTAAACTAAAAATATTGAGTCTCTAAATAAAAGGGTGTGCGTGACAAAAAAAAAACTAATTTTCCAAACGTTTTCAGAGAGTGGTTCATTTCAAATCTTTAAAAAGTTCAAACTATGTGCTTAAAGAAAGATTATTCAACCGAACCAAATATAAAATAAAATCATTTTTAAAAAAAAAATTATTGACTAAAACAACTTCAGAGATAATATAAGCAAATAAGAATAACACTTATTTCAGTTTCCATAAAGGTCACAAGGAAATTTATTGGAATTTTGGACATCAAAAACTTAACATTGGTGCAACCTGCAGAATATCCCTCTGGAAGTTATTCATGCATATTAGTTTCTCCATTAAACAAAATATAAAGATAACAACAACCAGAATTACATGACACGTGCATTAATGGAAAGCAGCATCTCTGAGGCCAGGTTTGCTTGTCTAGGCTGCACTGGCAATCCACCAGAAGGGATGAGCACCACATATAGCTTCTGCAGTTTCTACAGCTTTGACCAAAGCCGGCTCAAGCTTGCTTCAATTGAGCCATGAGGCTCGTCCGTTGGTAAATAAACATCATCCTCAAACTGCATAACCATGAATATCATTCAAGCACTTAGCTTCATCTTGGATACTTCATCAATAAATATTTGTAAAGTATTCTTAAGTCTAATTTAACAGACTTAACTTTATATAACTGGTTTATAAAATGAAATTACTATTTATATACTATGAAATGTTATTATCTTTAATTGATGTGAAATCTCCAAAACAAACTTCTCGTGCTGAAACCCTCCAACTCATGCGTAAGATTATATGTTTATGGGTGATCCAATAGCAGTCGGCTTGATAAGACCAAACAACTCTTATTAAAATAAATTCTAAATGACTCTAATACCATCTTAAGAAATGAACTTTAAATCTAACTCAACCTTACAAAACCAGTTTATAAGATGATGTTTGTACTTACTTATATATTATAAAATGTCTTTATTTTTAATTAATGTGAAATCTCTAATAAGTATCTGGAATATCAGATAGAGGTACATGACACAAATTGAACTACCCGTGCATGATAGCATCTTTCGACCAAACAGTTTTAAAATCTAGTTAAAGAAAAACTACATCAATTTATAAAGTCTGACTTGGATCATTTGCTGAAAAACAGTTCTGGTTCAAAACAAACCACTTTATGAAAGCGGTTCAATGGTTCTTTGGAAAATCTAACCATGCACATGCATGAATATGTGTAAAATGGTTAACCGAACAGGTTCATATCAAACCGATCCAAAAAAACAGACTGTTTTGGAAAAAACTGAACGAAACACTTTATGAAAATAGCTCGACTCAAACTGAACTGTGTTTATAAGAACAGTTTTTTAATCATAAAAAATAATTAATAGGTAACTTCTGCAAAACCCATTTAAAGAAATAAAAAGATGATGAATAGATTGTGAAACCTATTTTAAGTTCTTGTTAGAAATACAATAAATATCTCATAATATCATCTTTCAATATTTTAGAGTATTCTATATGATTTTTTAGGATTTGTTTCCTTATTTAATTAGAATTAGATTTTTTAAAATCTGATTTCTTGGTATATCATATAGGAATAAAATTTCTAATAATTATATATATTTATTGCGATCAGTCTATGTAAAAACTATTGTGCTAGTTTAATACCCAGTTTTATTTCCCTTACATCTATATTTCTATCTTTCAACACTTTTTAAACAATTGCATCTTTGGAGTGAAAAAGTGTTACAATTCTTTGAAGTGATGTAACAAGGTAAGACTAATGAAAAAAGAGTTAAAATTTCCAAGTGTGTTCAATATTGGGGATGCTCTAAGGATAGTGAATTGGTGTGGTGAACATCTCCAACTTGTGCAAGCTTTTTCAGGAAAAAGAATGGATACCTTCACAATTGGACCATCCTTGTTTGAGATGTTGACTGGTAAGAAATGAAGATTTGGCATCTTTAGATGGACATAAGCAATGTCAGGAAATCTGAAGCATAAAAGTATTGTTATTTATTCCCTCTATGATTGAAACAAACGCATTAAACTTGTGGCATTTTGAGGAAAACCTTAAGTGTCTGTGAAATGCAGAGACAATAGAGAGACAAATAACCTGTTCAGTGTGGCCTTTGCCATCAGGTAGAGTGTGTTTTGAACGGATGGGCTATAGACTCCCCTACTTGGTGGCCCGAAAAATGTGTCAACCAGAACTTTTTTCACTTCCAGATACTTGTCTGTGAAGTATAGAGGCTTCTGAGGGAGGTTGTATAGAGATTCGTACGAATACCTACAACCAAATACAGGTAAAAGAATACCAATGTTATGATCAATGAGAAAACTTCTCACTACAAGAAAATTTTCAAGAAATACTAATGAAATTGTTCATATTGTGCCTACAGGACTGGTTTCTACAAGACTTTACCTCCACAGAGCAGTTACTTCTGTTGCCAACATCCTTTCACGGGTATCAGGAAGTGCTGTGTACTTGTCTCTAATGAAATTCTCAAAACCAGACTGCTCAAAAGTCACAACAAAAGAGAGAATGAAACCAGCATGAACTTGTATTTTTCTAAGCATGCAGTGAAATACATCTTTGTAACAAAAACTATGCAACACATTCCAAAAACCAGTTCTCTAATATATCATGTTATCCACTTGTTTGTACTAACAACCACATTTTGTTACAGAAATTGGAAATACAACACCAAAATCAAAGCAGGTGCTTATATATAGAAAGCTTACCTGGGTTGTCTTCAACACTGACAATCCTTCAAGACCAGAAGTCAATTGTAGTGAACCAGACTTCTGTACTATTGCCTCTGTTGTATGCTTCTCAGACCCAAGTGTGAAACCTTACAGAAATAAAACCAAGGACTCAGAAAAGAAACATACTGCAGTTTATAAGTCAGATTTGTTCCACTAAATCAAGAATTTATCAATATTTTTTTCAACAATTATTAACTGATATCAGCAGTGCCAATAAAAAAACTGCATAGTTCAAGAAGCAAATGAAAGTTTGAACAAAACAAAGGGTAACACAAATTGAATGGAACAAGGCTAACAAAGGCATAACCTCTCCTTAGAGTACGATATATATACAAGCATATTCTAAAACAAACAATTTTGAAATGAGTAGTAGTTTGACTAACCATGTTGATGAGGTTGACCATCCACAATGACACGCTCCCATGGTTTTTCCACGATATTCACAATAGCACCAGTAACCTACAGAAAAGCAAGTAAGAATTTTCTTTCTACCACGTTTCAAAATGATAAATAATCCCTAATTTTTTAAAATCACGTTTCAGAAGCAAGCAAAAATATACAACTGTTTTTCTCTTTTTGGTCTCAATACATGTTAACATGGTAAATAGTTCTTTCCCAATATACTTCCTCACACTCAACTATTGCACTTGGTGCATGAATAATATGGTAGATGACTCGTTAATGGATTTAGGATAAATTCTTATATCATTTTTTACAGTTTGGGTTTGTAGTACCAAACTCAGTCCCACAAAACTAGTGCGGGGGGTGAAACATGACTACTAATTATATACACTATTCTAGCCTTACTAGTTGGGTACTTGAGTTTTTCATAGGGGTGGCAAAGCAGATCTGCCATTGGCCCACCAAGAGTGGACTGATCCAAGCTAACCCACACTCATTCCATCATAGGATGGGTTGGCGGACCACTTTTAAAATAAAAATTCAACTTTTTTTTTTTTGTAATTTTTTGTTTTAGATATATCTATTTGGTTGTAATTATTGATATGACTATTTGGACAACAAAAATATAAAGAAAAATAATAAAATTGAATCAAATTTTAATATTCCGATCAAAGAATGTTTAATGTCTAACAAAATAAAATAAATATTAACAATACTTGAATGAAAATAATGTATAAAGAAATTTATGTAAATAAAGTTCTATATAAAACATTGATCACCACCAATTTTGATTCCAAAAACTTAAGATTACTCTTTAAAAGTGTTAAAAATAAAAATAAAAACGAAATAGTCAGAAACGCCCCGTTTGGGTCCTATGGGTTGATGGGTTAGGCAGACTAGGTTAATAAGGTTGACCCATCCCACCTAAATGGTGGCGGGTTGGTAGGCCTATGGGCCCGGCCCACTTTGCCATTCGTTTTTTCTCAATATTTCCAAAAATAAGTTGAACCAAATACTTACATAATGACATTAAAAGAATATGAAGGATGACAATAATTTCAGATAAGAGATGGTTCAGAACAAAATGTTTACCTAAAAAAGATTAAAAAAACTACAGGATTAAGGAAGAACAAAAAAAAAATAGGGAGCATAAAGTACAGATACTGATAATAGATTTTCAGTCACCAACCTTCTTGTAAAATGATACAAAGTGCTTGGCAAGTAGAATAGCAAATTCCTCGACAGAAAGTATAACCGAGCATTCCTTTGCTTTTGCATACACCTAATTGAACATTAGATAAAAACTAAAAACTTAGAGAACTGAAGATCAGACAAACATATTCATGTTCTGTACAAATCTAACATTCGAGAAACATGTACCAGAACAAGAAAATAACATTGACATTCATGTATATGCTCTAACCTTGAAAAGTTCAACCTAAATCCTATTACTATGTATCTGGCACAACAGCAATAACATGTTACTATTACAGATGTTTCCCTTGAATGGTGCACTCACTGTACACTACATCCTTTGATATCTCAACAAAAAGAATTTTCACAGTATGGTTATCCTTAGCCAAGTGACTATCATCATCAACAACAACAACAAATCATTATCTCACTAGGTGAGGTCAGCTATATCGATCACACGACATCATATGCAGTAAAACATGTTTAACTATAAGGCAATTAGTTCCCAAAAATCACAAGAAACCCCTCATATTCAAGTTCAACAAAAATAAATCTCAAGCAAGGAGTGCACACTCGGATCAAAGGGGTCGCCGGATTAAAAAATTCACAACCACAAATCAATTAACTGGCTATAATATCAGCCCCATTGAAGAGCCCAACGAATCAAAACTCTAAACTCCACACACCCAAACGCCTGATATCACTTGCAGAACAAGATGTAAACAGATTCAGATTCTCTGTTTTTTCTTTTCCACTTTCTCACAAATCTTTCCACATAAACAATCTTCAAAATAGGACAAAATATGTGAAAATGCAAACACTTTTTTCAAAGAATCAAAACTTTGATTGCTCATGCCCTTCCAATAAAAATCATCAATCAGAACAAGTACAAGTTGCACAGTAAAAACGAAAAAAAAAAAAAAAAAAAGCAATCAGAGATACGATTTGATATCAATAAGGTGGCAGTGGCTATTACCGTGTTTTTCATGGTATCAGTGGCAACGATGTCAGAGTTATCATCGCGGAGATACGAGTTGACGCAATCAGAGAAGAGAGTAATACCTACGCGCCACTCCACAACGAAGTGGCGACCCTCCGGCGTCTTCCACACCCGCGCAACTCTCACGCGCTCTTTCCCGTGCCTCTGCTCAAACTTGAACCCCTCCACAACTTCCTGCGCCATCTTTTCGAACAAACACTGTTTAGTTAAGTGAAAGAGTGAGTGATTTTACGCTTTCGAGTTTCACTCTATTTATACTCGCGCGTGTTTCGCGTGAGGACACGACCATCTTTTCCTGTTTCACCGTTTTACTACTAACTCTGTGTGCGCGTTACATCATCGTCCAAACAAATTCCAAATTTTTCAATTTTCTAACAACAATTTCTTCCATTAATTAAAATTGGTTAAAAATTATATAATTAAGAGATAGAAAAGGGAAATTAGAGACTAACATTTTTTTATTTTTTAAAATTTAATTAATAATAAAAAGTATATTTGAAAAATGTGTTAGAATTCTCTTTTTTTTCTATGAAATTGTTACGTGGAAAGAACCCCAATTGAAAATCATGGATGTGTCGTGATGTTACTAGAATAGGATAAGGACGTGCAGATTTTAAAGGTAAGATTTTTAAAATAAGTTAAAACTCAGTACGGCAATGAATATATAATTTTTCCACTTTTGTTTTATAAGTATTTTCATATGTTCAATAAATTGAAAATGTTATTATCTTAATTAGTTTAATTTTTAATGTGTTTTGATTAGTTTGGTAGTTTTAGAGGTTTTAGGATATTTTTATTTTTTTCCACATAGTTTAAAGTTACTATTACTTATGAAGTAAACAACTATCGGGTAAAAGAAGTTGAACTATATTAAAAAATTATTTGAAAATGTTTAAAACTAATTAAATATGTACGTTGAATATCATACGATTAATTGTTGATATCGAGCTTGAATTTCATTCCGTGACGGTATTGTTTTGTTTAAATTTAAGTATTATGCAATAATATCATTAATATTAATAAAATTAATAATCATAATAATAATACTGCTAATAATAATATTAATATGGTCGTTATTATTATTATTATTATTATTATTATTAATAAAATAATAATAATAATAACCTTAATAATATATAGAAAAGATCGATGTGGAAAGTGGTATCCCCAAAAGAAGTTAAAAGAGGAGGATGTGGAAAGTTAAAGGTAATCCATACAAATCCAACTATTAAGAATAATCTAAACATTTCATTGTCATCAAATTTTTATGGGGCAAAATGAATATTTATGACAGAAACTTTATGTTTTAAAATTAAGAAATAAATATATATATATATATATATATATATATATATATATATATATATATATAAAGGAATGGGGATTAAGGGCAATTTTTTAATCTAAATATGATTAATAATGTAATTAGTCTTAGTGATTGATGTTGAGCCAATTCATCTAAATTTTCATTCACGTAATTAGTTATATTAATTAATGATTCAATCCATATTATCTTCTGATTTATTATGTTTTATTTTTAGTGAATATTGTGAAATTCAAAAGACTCATTCAAACAAGACCCTCAAAGAAAAATATATTATAAATTTATAAGTTATAAATTATCTTCTATTTTTTTATCATTCCTCTGTTTATACTTGTATTTTAGAAGAACGTTTAATTAGTATAATAACTAAATATATGCATGGAATATTTGCTTTTGAAAAAACAATCAGTTTCTTTCTAAAATATAATTATTAAGAAACAAAAAAATAAAATGATTATTTGTTCTAAATAATAATGTAAAATAAAAAGTTAATTAGTTTTTTTTTTTAAATCTTAACCTATATAATTTTCAAATAAAAATTATAAAAAATCATACTCAATGGTTTGGTTGCGACACGTTAAGAAAATATAAGAAAACATGAACGAGTTATAAAATGAGATAAAAATGGATTGAAAAAAAAAATAGAGTATTTTACTTTAAGTCACTCTTTATTTATGGATCTTTGTATTTATGAGTGATTACTGTTCACCCATAAAGAAAATGAAATAAAATTTTTGTTTGTATTCAACAACTCATACGAAAAGAGTGACGAAGAAATGTGAGAAAATAAGAAATTTATGAACTCTAATAATTTGCAGAGAAAACCATAATTAAATTATGGATTTATAATATTATTCTTTGTTTTTTTAAATTAAACTTGTCATTGAAGAGTGTTTATATTCCACGGAGAGAAATGCAACAAGGATTCTTTGAACCTTTTATGATGTTATGGAAGTGACATTTTCACGTAATTTTAGAATTATAAGTACATTCACAAACTTAAATAAGATTAACTAGTCATATGATTGATAGTTAATTAGCTTTTAACTAAAGAAGTTATATGGGTGACTTCTTTTAATTAAGAAAAATACATATGGTTTGTTCATTAATTTGAAGATTTAGTTAAGGAATTAGTTAAAAATTAAGTGTTTCTCAATTTCTTTTTTTCTTTTTTTTTATTACTCATTAATTTCCTTTGAAATTTGTTCTTTATTTTTTACTTTTTATCTTACTTTGTTATGTTTATTGTATTTATTTCTCCTAGTTCTTTTTCAATATCTCAAAAAGTTATTCTTCTTCATTATTTACATAAAAAAAATATTAAAAAAGTATTAGTTAATAAAAGATTAATATTCTACTATGACAATTCCTCTCCTGTGAAAAGATAATACAATTCTCCAATCAGTACCTACACCTCTTAATTTTTCAACATAATTCACTCTTCAAACACTTCTAAATCATGATATAAAAGTTAAAGTAGGAATTCCTCTTATGTTATTGAGAAAATTAATTAAAACATCTAGTTTATGCAATTATATTTTGATATTACTAAAATAGATACTTATGTCTTTATTTGTTTGGATGATAGAGATAGAAGAAAAGGAAAGAAAATAAGAGAACGATAGTAGAAAGTGAGAAGAAATGACTGGAAAAGATGTAGTTTATTTTTTTGGTATAATAGAATTTTTTAGACATTTACAAATTTTGTAAAATAAATTTTATATAAAACTATTTTAAAAAATATAAATCAAAATTAAAATAAAATATTATTCTAAAATTTGAATAAATAACAAATTATATTTCAAAATAAGAATATATTAAAATAAAATTATTTATTATTTTAATATTTTATTTTTATTTATTTATTTATTATAATAAAACTTTAAATATAATTGAGAAAGAAAGGAAGAGTTATATTTATTTATAATCTCCAATTTTGTTTACTACTATCATGTCTATAAGATATAAGACGAATGAGAATAACTATCATGTAAAATAATTATATAATAAAATTAAATTTTGTTTTTACTATATGTTTGAAAGTTAACATCATTAGATCCATTATTATATTCGAAGCATTATCAGGAAGTTTTGTTCTAAAAAATATTTCGATGAATTAGAAGGAGAAAAAATATATAAACTATCATATTTAATAGTCAAGTTAATTTAATTTTTATATAATAATAAATATATTTAATGACCGGTATATTTAACAATAAATTATCTTGACGTTTAATATTTGATAAAAACACGAAATGAAAAAGCAGTATAAACACCAAACTAGCAGACAAACCAAAATTACGTTATTAAAATAATAAACAAAGTAAAGTAAACTAAAAAACAGTAAAAAATTTAACCACAGTTTAATTGGCATCTTAAAGCATATAATAAAATTATGTAACCCTTTTTATTCTTTCCACAAAAAATAAAATCCCACTTTCTTCTTCTTCTGTCCCCTCCTCAAAAACATCTTTTCATAGACACATTTTTCCTTCTCATCAAAAACCCACTTTTTCACTCCCTTTTTCCAATTTCACCAATCTTAATTTCCACCACACCGTTATTAAATATTAAAATTAAAATTATTTTATCTATTATATGTAATTTGAAAATAAATATTTTATTATATTTATTCAAATATAATTGATTTACCTATGATCAATTATTAAATTTAAAATTTTCTCCGCACAAGGAAAAAAACAGAAAAATAAAATTTGTCTATTTTTTATGTTTTACACTATGATTTTCGAATTTTTGAACCATATTTACTTTGAAGAGTTCATAATTTTAATTAATTTTATCTAATACTTTACATTCTTCAATACACTCAATTTACACTCTACAATTCACAGTTTATTTTATAATTTATTTCATATTTTAATTTTTCACTCATGATTTTATAAAGTCAATAACTTTAATATGGAGGAGGATGAGCGTCCTGTACTAGTATCCTCAGGAGCACATTGCCACCGACCAGTGCCAACTGATGCTGATGACTTGCATCCTCAATAGCTTGATCATCCTGCTCTGGTATGGATCTAAGATTATTAATTCACAATTTCTGTTATCTTTTTTCTAATACTATGACATTCATGCTTGTAGGGTATTTGCCATAGAATTACACAAACATTGCAACAATTACTTAATGATGATGATGTTGTGGAGGACAGTCGTGTGTGGGAAGGGATACAAGCAACCATTATGTTAGCATGAGGAGCGACTGATGATAGAGTTGTATATGTTAGGAGACATTCACATAGGAATGACTGACAATGTATTAGGCTCCTTATTATGTAATATTTTAATTCATGATGATGTATTTGCACCTTATATACATTATTTGATGTCAATTTTATTTATGTTATTTAAAGTTGTGTTTGGATTTGTAGTTATTAACACTTCAAATAATACATGTTAAAGATACGTCATCCTTAATCCTTAAGAATTAATTGTTTCTGCATTGCCCATGGACGAAACCATCCGCAGTAAACAAAATCATGTTACGGATAAGCTCATCCGTAAGTACTGTAGTGGTTCCGAATACTGATATCCGTAAGCAGATGTATGACTTCTGGATATCGTCATCCGTAGTCACCTCCTTCAGTTGCGGATATGAATATCCGTAGGGGCCTCCATCACTTGATTGAAATTCGAACACTGACATCCATAAGCCATCCAAGAGTTCCAGATGATGATATCCGTAGCCACCTCCATGTATTCCGGACACCCATATCCGTAGCCAATGAATATACTTGCGGATATTCATATCCATAGACTGCTTTTACTATTCCGGATGTTCATATCCGTAAGTTCAGTTGTGAATTGTGGATAAATGTATTCGTAACTGTAAGGTAATGAACTATAAGTGGTAAAATGCATTAGAAATGTACAAAATACATATACTCAAACACGTTAAACATCCTTAAACATAAACATTAAGTATCTATTACAAATGTTATGATTAGAAGTATCGTCTAATGGACACTAGTTGTGTATAAACTTGTATCCGGCTAGTGTAGTATGTTGACCAAGATTGGGCCGTAGGATAACAATGTGATGCCCATGATATATCCGTAGGTGGAATTGGACAACCATTTTTGAGCTTGACCTATAAAGGTAATAAATATAAGATACATGAGTGTTAATTTAGCAGTATGTGTAATTATTCCATTTGTTTAGGGTATACCTGTACAAAATGATTTCCATGGACATGCCCAAGTGCAACCATTCGGTGATGACTGAAGTTACTTGGTGCTTGGGTTCTTAAAGGAAAAATAGTCAATGATTGTATCGCTGACAATGAAACAAAAATGACATTATACCGATTTGCAATAACATATCTGATGTCTGGAATTGTCATCCACTTATCTATTCCTGCCTGCAAGTACAAATGGCGAACATAGTTAAATGAATAATTGTAAAGTACAAAGTAAAGGATCTTAGTGTTGGTACCATAGACATGTCGTCAACTAGAAGTGACTTCTTCAAGTATTCATATCGTGAATCACCACCAAAAAGTTCAACATATTCATGTCCCCATTCACTTAGTTCTTTTAACAAATTCATTCGAACCACTGCCCATGACTCCTCTCCCATGCCCAATTCGGCAGCAATAGCACAGTAGCCACAATGGCCATCAGCCTTAACATCGACAACATCAACAATGTATGGATGAAACCCTGCAGGGAATTGATCAAGGAAATGAATGGATTTTCCTGGTAGAAGTTGTGGTAACTGTCCTTCATTACATTTTATACTAGAAGAACTATCATGTTGTGAATGTAAGAAATCAACATGTTCAAAATAAGAAGGGACTCGCTTAGTTGATCTCTTGAATTTGGTAGGACGAGCCATCTTTACAGCACCTTTTGTTTTCACCTTATCAGGTGGTGCGTAAATAGATGTCTTCTCCGGAAATGCAATCTCTTGCAATTTAGTTTTGATGTTAACCTTACCAGCAATGTCCAACTCTTTGAACCTCTTCGCAATTACCTCAAACTCTTTGTCAATTGTCAACTCAGATGAACATTGTTTAGTTGCAATATCTTCAAAGCTTAATCGAGTCCACATGACATGTACTGATTTAAGTGGTATGCTACCCACACCAAACGAAGCCAATTCACACACACACGGAAGACCATAAGTACATGTAAGAGTACATCCACATCTTTTTTTATCAAACCCCACTGATTTAACCCTATCAAGCTCTTCAGCAATAAGTTTCAAAGCATATTTTGACACAAAACCTAACAACTTCTTGTAAGCTATAACCTTAAAACGATGTCTGACGACATGCAGACTCTTTTGGAACGAAGCTTTGATTGCATTATGTTGTAAAATAATCATCTTATTGATTGAATCCCAACAGAAACATAAATCCCCCATGAAATTCTGTAAAATTCTCTTTAGATTCCAGTGTGCCGCCTCAACCCTGTTACTTGTTGTGTTTCCTAAGTGCATGACCTTATCTGTCCATGCCTTCACAAATTTTTCTTTGTGTGGACGTAACCATGTACCCATCACATAATCAACAAAAATAGGCCATGGAGAACAGATAACTTGAAGAGCATTCACACGATCTTCAAATGCCTCAACAATATCACAATCCACAACAGATCCCAGGCTTGCATTACTTGATCCCATGCCTCTTTTGGATGAACCAACATTTTACATTTTGCTTTCACATTTTTATCGATATGAAATCGACAAAGCAAATTATAAGCTTCAGGAAACACGATTCTAATTGCATTCATTAAGGCAATATCTCTATCACATACCACCACCGTAGGGTATGAATCAACTTTGACAAACAACCCTTTAAGTTTGTCAAGGGTCCACAAAAAATTATTTTCCTTTTCTGCTGCTAGTAAACAAAATGTAACTGAAAAAGTCAGACCAGTTGATGTAATCCCAACAACCTCAAGTAACGGCATCCTATACTTGTTTGTTTTGTATGTGCTATCCATTAATATGACAATATTAAATGAGTTCACTAGCTTTACTGAATCTGGGTGTGTCCAAAATATATATTGCACAACATTCGACACCTCTTCACACTTACACCAATGCACGTACATGTCTCGCTCCAGTAACAACATCAACTGTTGCATTTCTGTTCTGTGACCTCGTTGTGATCTTCGGTGAACACTCATTGCATTGTAAACTTGCTTTATTGTCGTCACATTCTTCTCATTTCTCTCTTTCATGGTTAGTAAAATATTTCTTGATTTCACTGAAGATTTAGTCATATCCTCAACCATAACCTTTTCTTCTACACTTAACCTTCCAGCATATGGATGACCGACCATTGTCTCTGCCAAATCATGATTGTGAGAACCACAAATTAATTCAACCATCCACCCTTGACCACCTTTCACTGGTTTGCCTCGCAATCTGAAAGGACACTCACACTTCCTACTTCCCGTTCGACTGATATCTACATATTTTTTATACCGTCTGTATTTACCTCTTCTCTCACAACCTAATAATACGTATGTCATCCTTCCTCGTTGCCCCGTCCATGTATTCGACCTTAATATAACAATAACAAACCCATAACTATAGCCAACACTCCTCGCCCACTCTAACAGCTCATCTCAATCACGAAATACCTACAACAACATATGCCAAAGTTTAAAATCATTCATAAAAATAACATTCACAAGCCTAACATTTATCATACCTCATTTGTAGTAAATGCCTCAGTACATTGATGTGCCCTATGTTCATTGTTTAACGCGTTATAACTTATTGAGTGCTCCAAATCAACATCATCTAATCCATCCCACACATCAATCTCCCCTGAAATTCCCATGAATGAGTCATCTACATCCATTGCCAATGCTGGAAAAAAAAAACATCACTTAGCTTTCGGATCAAAAAATCCGTAATGCAAAAAACACACTTCCACATCACCAAATCCGGGACTATACATCACCATTTCGGATAAGTACATCCGGAATGCATACCAAGCTTCCGGATATTGACATCCGTAACATGTGTTTCGTCTACGGACGTCGTTGTCTGGAACGTGAACTACAAGTATTAATTACTTATGGATTTTCTCATCCGGAGTCACTAAAATTGACTTGCGCACGCTGGAATCCAGAAGCTTATTACCAGGCTTGCGGACATCCGTATCTGGGAATATCTAAAGTCCAACGAAATGTGAAAAAACACTATAAATGAATTCTTACCTCTCAATAATGACAAGCGTACCTCAGCTTGGGAACGTTCCTCCAACACCACTCTCAACGCACCTCTACTGCAGCTTAAACAATCACCAAACTCAAACTAAACTAAGGCAAGTTTTGCAGCGCACCCTTCAAGCTTTTTCATTTCAAAATAAACATGACAAGGGTAGAATTGGATTTTAGAATGTTTGTTGGGTGCCAATCACAATTAATTGGGTGCAGAAAGAAATTGCCTCAGATTGATTCTGCTTAAATTTAGGTGGCCCACCCATGTTGGGCCCGTAAGTCTGCTAAACCCTAAACCCAATTAAAAAATTTGAGTTAATTTTATCGATTTGTTTCATATAAGAGATGGTTCGCACATGTGGACCAGTTTAAATAAGAGATGTTCTTTTAAAATTAACAAAAAATATTTTTAAATATAAATTTTAAATATTTTTATATTAAATTATTTTTTATTTAAATTAATTAGATAAATAATTTATATTATTATTTTTATAATTGGATAAAAAGAAATTATTATTATATTTTAATTTTTCAATAAAATTTAAATTTTTACTATTCTTATAAATTCACTAATAAAATATTTACTTAAATATATACATTACTTAATATAAATCATGATTATAATTCTAATTAAAAGTAGTATATACAATTTTTGATATAATATATATATAATATTATTATATTATATTTAAATTTTGTTATAAAAATGACAGATCCATTTCCAATGAAAATGAAATTTGGAACCGATGAAAATTCCTTTTACATTTTATTCTTAAAAAAATACTTAAATTATCTTTTTAACATTTATCATTGAAATTTTTTCTTTAATTTCGAAATGTAAAAATTAAAAAATTTAGAAATTATAATATTCAAAAATTAAAATTTATATTTTAAATTATAAAATCTATAATGTAATATATTATGGGTTGGACAATTATAAAAAGAAAGAAATTCTAGGAGAGAAAAGAAAATTTTTAGAATTTTAAGATACGTAAATTATATGCAGACAGCAGACAACCCGCAGAACCTATCCTGCATTTCAACCTTTGTTTTTGTTTTTAAATAATGAGGCATTCCTTTTTTTTTAAAATGAGATATTCCTTTTTCAAATAAGGATTTTTGTTTTTCAACCTTTGTTTTGAAATTACATTGAAGTTAAAATCCCACGGGAATAAGACAAAAAAGGGGGAAAGAACTGAAAAACATAATCACTATTGCCTGTCATCTTTGTGTTGCACTAAAAATTTGAAAAGCACAGCATAGCATAGACAATGGTTAAAATTTTGCATTAGACTTTTAATAATATAGTTCTCAACATTCTACCATGTGGCCTCCTTTGGAGACCATTTTGCCTTTCTATGCCCCTAGTCTGTTCACATACAAGCTTTACAATTAAAGAAATCATCTTCTGTACACACATTTGCATTCAACATCAACACAATGCTTTCTTTTCCCAAAGATGCCCTGAAAACCAATATAAAACACGAACTCACATGAGAGAAATAGTCAAATACTGTGGTTAGATCCAGTAACTAAGGTACATATGCACACATGTATATTATATCAATCACTACCATCATTTTTTTATGGTTGGATGTAATGAAGTTCACATTCTCAAGCACGTGACCTCAGTACAGAATTTCAACCATTTGGCAGTATTATTATTATACAAGTGAATATGACCAAGGCAGAAAATATGCTCTTTTTAGATGCTGCAAGTTGCTAGTGATCTATCCAAAGATTTGGCCATATCCGGTACCTGTATGTAGGACCCTTCAAAGATTACCATTGGATAACTCATGAATTGCTAAGATGACTTTCAACTCATTAGAGGATACTATAGAGGTAATAGGTGAAGTCAAAATGCCAATAAAGATACAATCTAAGTGTTCCTATAGATTGTATTGCAGAGAACATAGATGCATGATGTTTCTTTTGTGAACTTAGTGAACATAGAACATAACTCCATTTCGTTCTATGTACCTTTTTTTACATTAAGAATTAATCTTTATCATGTAAATAAAACTGAGAGTATGGTCCAGAAGCATACTAAATGAGAGTGGTGAAGCTGGTCTAATTTGTTCTAACCAGATTTGTGCATAGCTGTACCAAGATCTAGTAATGATATGAGGCAGAAAGTGACTTGTATGATACTACAAAATGTTTATGTGGGGTTCTTATTTATCATATCATGATAAGACCTATGTTACTATCAGACAACTTGGCTCATGTTCAAACAAACTGAAAGAAACCTTACATTATCAAATCACACAAAGCTTATCGAGATGCAACATACAGGTGTTGAAGATCTGAGAACTTTTGGATGAGTTTTAAATGAGCACCTTCCTAATCAGATATCTGCTGATGTTAGAGTCTCCCAAGTGTCTTTTTCTCTTATAAGAGTTAGATTATGACTTGGCCATAAAACAAATGCTCATTCATACCTACCCCATCACTGATCCCATATCTCAATCACAACAACAAAAACACTTCTTTAATCACAACCCAATTAAAGTAATATTATTATTCACATAACTGTTAAATTCAGGTAACCAAATAAAAGACTTGCTACCCTGTCAAACTACAATATGCAACATTCTGAATCACTCCAAAGTAGGTAAGTAAATAGCACAACCATGAAGGCCTCATAAAGCTAAAATGGTTTTGGCTTTAACATATTTCAACTTTGGGAAGATTAATTCCTTCAAGTAAGCTGCTATACCTTGTAAACAAGGTAAACTAATTTTACATTAAATACCCAAAGATTTCAAGGCCAATTAATATAAGAAAACAATAATTTTCAATGGTTACAGCTACCCTATTCCAACTAAATAAAGTTTCTCACCATTGTGGACCAAATAAATTAGTGGCGTGAATTTCAATATCCTAATTAACATTTCACAGTTCATCCTACTAGTAGGTAGATGACCCCAACCTTTCCCTCTCACAAAAATGTCAAAAGATAAAAGTATAAAACACCGAAAACTAAAGCCCCTAAAGTTCGAAAGCGACATCACCACCACAAACACTGCCCAATATTCTTCACTTTTTCTGCATAAATCTTCTAAATAAATTAAAAATCTATTCTATTTTAAAATATGAATTTCATAAAATATGTTCTACAAGATTATACATTATAATTTCCTTTTACCATATTGACTAATATACTTTAAGTATAATTGGGTTATAAAATTCATTTTATTCTTTTATTCTCCATACATTTTAATTTTGTTTTTCTGGACACCAAATAAGGGTGACTATGTATTTACCCTTTATCTTTTATTCTACAAAATGCGATTTTTTTTTCTAGAAAAAGCAAGAGTGACGTCACCACAGAGTGCGTAGAAGCAGAAACCAGAAAGTCCGCACTCACTTACCACCTCACTTCAATCCCGGAAAATGACATCATCGGCTATATCCATCAACGGTTGGAGGCACTCCGGCGCAAACTTTCTGGCGAAGAGGTAAACATAGCTGGAGTTGGAGCGCCTCAGGCGGTGAATAAGCTCCGGAGAGATCTCCGGCGCAGTGTAGGCATGGGGGTGGCCGTCCCAGGAGCCGGTCCAATTGACCCGGGTGAGGGTAAACCCGGTAGAGCCATTGGGATCCTCCATGGACAGGAGCGTGGGGAAGTAGTGCTCTTCGGGGTAGCAGGGTTCTGGGGTGAGGCAGGGGAGGCGGAACTTGTTCCAGAGGCGGAGGTCACGCACGACTACGCGCGCGTGGCGGCGGGTGAGGATGAAGAACTGGGAGCCGACGCGGAAGGAGGAGAAGGGGACTTCGGGGAGCATGGAAGGACGCGCGAGGTAGCGCGCGTCGAGGTTAGGGTCCTGGGAGAGGATCTCGATGAAGCTGCGGTGGGGAAAGGTGGGGTTTTTGAAGAGGTAGTTGTGAATGAAGGGGAGGGAGTGGAGGGGAATGCAGTGCTGGGAGAGGAGAGCGAAGTAGAGGTTGAGGGGGTCGTGGAGGAGTGCGGCAGCGATGAGGCGGCGGGCGGCTGCGATGAGAGAGGGGGAGGCACGGGAGGTGGGTTTTGAAGGGATGAAGCGGGAGCGGGGGAAGGGGCCGCCGGGGGGGAGGATTGGGGGGTGGGCGTGGATGTAGATGTTGAAGAGGTGGCTGTGGGAGGGGGAGAAGAAGCTTTGCCAGAGAGGGAAGAAGGTGAGGTTGGAGTTGGTGAGGAAGAGGAAGGCTATTTTGGGGGTGGAGGAGAGGTGGGAGGTGGTGTGTGGGGCTGCGGCGCGGCGGAATAGGGCGAGATCGTCGGCGTCGGGTGGCGAAAGGAGGAGGTGAGGGGAGAGGAAGAGGAGGAGAGGGAGGGAGAGGAAGAGGGTGAGAGAGAGCAAGAGTGGTGATGACAACATTGGTGAAAGATAAGAGAAAAAACAAAGCTTTGGTTTTTCATTTTCTCATTTTCATAGATTCTCCTCTTCTCTTCACTTCTCTTCTTTATCACCCTTTTTACTTTTTCCCAATACTTCAAAAGCCTCTGAAATTTTTTACCATTTTTAAAAGGAAAGTTCTTTATTACAAGAATATCAAGAGTGTGTCACTACTCCCTTTAATATTAAATTTTCATTAAAATAGTATTTTATTAATAAATAGTTTTTATTTTTTAAGATTTTTATATAAAATCAATAATGTAATAAATTAATTAAATATTAAATAAAAAATATTTAATGCCATTCTAAACTCTAAAGTTCACACTTAAACATGATGGAGTGATTTTTAGTTTCTAAAATTTATCATATTTCACTTCTTTATATAAATTTTTGCACATATGTATTATCAGGAAATAAAATATTTTTCAGCATCTTTGGATGAAGTAATGTTGTTGATGTTTGCTTGTTATCTTTTGCATGAAAAAGGAATGAAAGAAAGAGAAAGGAGAGCAAAAGGTGAGCCCCAAGAAATAGAAAAAAATGGAATTGTAGGTTTGGATTTGGTAATTTACCCTTTTTGCCCCTGTGTGCAAAAGTTTAAATTTAGGTATCTATTATTAATTGAATAGGTGAGAAATGAGGGCTGGAAAAAAAGGCTATATAATCTCCATAATCTATTCTGAATTAGTGAATAGTTGATTATTATACCTTAAATGATCGATTACTATGCATTAATTTTAAAAAATTTTAAATTTTGTTTCCATGTATTGGTTATATATATATATATATATATATATATATATATATATATATATAATATGAGTAAAATTAGTACCCAAGAAACTTATCCATGAAATCTTTTAAAACAGAAAAAAGAGTTAAAATTAGCCATACACAAATGTTTTTTTTGATATATATATATATATATATATATATATATATATATATATATATATATATATGTCTAAATTTATTTTAAAATTATATACACGTTAACTTTAATTTAAAGAGAAATATATATATATATATATATATATATATATATATATATTTTTTTTTTTAATTAAATATTTTTTTCCTATACTTTCATATAAAATTAGTTTTCAAATTTTTAGTGTGAATTGTAATGTTAAGTAAAAAAAACATAAATAATAATTTTATTTTAATAGTTTTTTTTAGTACAAATATTAAAAGAAGTTTGAAGTTTATATTTAAAAAAAAAACTAATTTTGCATTATATTATATAAAAAAAATTATGTTTAATCCTTTATTTTTAAAATTTTCTTAGTTTATTGTGTTTACTAAATTAAAAATCTCTTCTACCCTCTCGCACGAAACATTACGGATGCAAATTAATCGATAATGATCAAAATTAAGGGTAGACTTCTTTCTTCTTCTTCTTCTTCTTTTTATAATGCAAAACTTAAACGAATAATTGATACGTTTTTTTCGAAAACATAAGAAACTAAATAGAAAAAATAAACCTTTTTCTAACTCCATAAAAGACTCGGATATTAAAAACGTTCACAATAATCTAAAAAAGTAGGAGTGTTGATCTTGAAAGATATGAGTATTTTACGATGCATAAATGAGAAGAGGACCACAATTATTATAGGGTAAGTGGAAAAGTATATATGAATAAAATAATAACGTAGAAGGAGGCAATGAAAATGCAAAGGAACAAAAGTAAGTATAATAATTAATCACCCTCTATAAGCATAAAATGAGGGTGAGTTCTTTATAAAAGGGTGAAGTTGTGTTCTATTCTTCTCGTCTCTTTTTGCTTTCTTTGAATAGAGAAGTGAGATGCAAGAAAAGAGTGGTGGGAACCACAGAAAGAAGAAGAACAAGTGCTTTTCTTTGAATCATAGGGTGGTGGTGAGCACTTCATAGTGGGGACTCATATGGAATGGATTTGATTGGTGCTTTGAAGAGAAGATAAACATCTAAGAAATTGAGAAAACAAAAACTTTTTTTTTACTATAAAGTGAAATTATATTTTTTTTATAATTTAAACTTTAAATCTTCTGAATATTTATAATAAAAAAATATTAAAATAAATCATTATCAATACTTTTTTTTCCTAAAAAATAAATTTTAATATTATAGTTTACATTGAAAATTTATTTGACATGTAGAAAAATCTAACATTTACTTCAAGTTTTCAACCGTTTAAATTTTGAACTAAGTAAAAAATAATTTTGCGTACGAAAACATATCGAAAAAGAAGAATACTTTAATTTAATATATTTTATTTTATGGCTAAATGTTATTTTTAATCCATTTAATGTTTTTGTTTAAAAGATCAGAATGAACTTTCTTAAGAAATACATAAAGTGCATTTTTGAGACTTTCAAAACTTACTTAATATGTCAAAATGTAAAAAAAAATAAAAAATACAAGATTAAAATAATAAATAGTCTTATTTTATTATTTTATTAATTATAACTGTTTTATGAATTTTAACACTTGATCTTCTTAACATTATATTATCAATATCCTTTTCATTTTATACATTTTACAGTCAAGTTAAGTGTGTAACAATCAATGCGTTAATACCTTAAAAAAACAGTTTTATTTTGAAGATTACAGAAACAGCAAACATCATCAAAACGACCATGATATGTAAAAGGTGGAGAACAAAACGCTGCTATTTCGTTTTTATTTCTTTTTCATATATGTTAATACATATTTAGTATTATATAATAAATTATACAAAAAATAAAAACTCGATAGTAAAATGTGTGAAAAAAAAGCTCGAATAGTAAAATTAATGAAACAATGATAATTGATTAATAAAACTTATAATTAACTCTTTTAAAATAATGATAGTTATTAACATGAATTTCGTTACATGTAACTTTTTAAGTAATTCTCTTCGAAATAATGCTTTTGTGTATAAATATAAACACTTTTTTAGTAAGTATTTAAATTTTGATTCACTACGTTATAATGACAAAATGGGTTAAGTTAGTACATATTTAATCAATGATATATATATATATATATATATATATATATATATATATATATATATATATATGTCATTTAAGTAATATATGTATGATTTGATTTTATTAAAAACTAAAATTTTTGTGTAAAATAAATAAATCACCATTAAAAGAGCATGTTTCGTTGTATATAAATGTGTTTGATTATAATTATTTTCATGAAAAAAAGACCTGTCATTTTTAACCTAAAAGTATAAAATATGTATTTTTATTTATAAACCATCATTATTTATTCTTGATATGTTAATTTTTCTTTTATAAGTAATGCCGAGTTATTCTTTAACACATTAATTGTTTTAGTTTCATTCATTTTTAACTTAAATAATGACATTTAAGTGTGATTTATATCTATTCTATAATTTTAAACATATATTTTATTTTCTTTCTATATAGCTATTGTTGTAAAAATAATGTAACAATCATTATTAAAAAAATAATTAAATAAAAATTAATTTTAAAAACAAAAATTAATTAATTGTTGATTAAATTATATACTATTTTAAAGACTAAAAAAATTATTGATATATTTAGTTAATTAGATACCAATTTAAAAATTATTTATTAATAATATATATTATTTTATATATCAATAATTTTTTTAGTCTCTAAAATAATATTTAATTTAATTAATATAATAAATAAATATTTTTTTAAATTAGTTTCTATTTTAATGGATTTTTTTAATAAATCTTTTATCCATTAAATATATGTAATTATTTAACTGTGTTTTCGAAAAGTTATATAAAAGCGTGGAATAATGTAGACAAGTATTTTTCCTTGAAAAAAGGGTAGCATTGAATTGAATGTAATAATGGAAAGAAAGCATCTCAGTTCCATAAAGGACGACAACTAGAGGTAGCCTGCATTAAACTTCATTTTTGAATATTGGAACTAATCTTCCGTGAGATATGAATCCAACTTTAACTATTTTGATAAAAAGTAACATGAATTTTAAGACACTTACAAAAGTTTTAATATATATATAAATGAAACGATTTTTAGTACATATCAATATTCTGTATCGATCGACTTCCTATAAAAATTATGTTAAAATAATACGAATTAAGATAAGATAAATCGAATGAAAAATTATATAATATTAAATAATAATTCTTGTATCCATGCTAATAGTTAATTCCAACAAAATAATATAAATAAACACAATAACAAAAAATAAAATATATTATTATTATTATAATATTTATTATATTTGAATATCACTCACTTAATTAAATGTCTGAGATTCTTTTAAAAATAATATATTTATCTTAAACCAAAAGACGAAGATCAAATATAAGAATGAGAGAAAAAACATCATCGTAACCTATGAGTTATTGTGTCAATTCCTATTAATAACATATTCTAAATCGTTATGCCATATTGTATCTCAAAACTTTACTAGTAAAAAAGTAATAAATCATGAATAAAAGGTGTAAGCTTCATGAGTGATTTCATAACAAGCAATTTGTAAAGATCCTTTACAAAATGTTCACATGTCAACATAATCATTTAGAAATTGTAACATAAACATAAAGTACTTCTAAAGATCAATATTTTATTGAATTGAATAAAGCACATCACAATAAATTCATATTTTGACATTCTTTAAAAGACAAATAAGTACTTTAGAAGTTATTTTATCCTCTCCCAAGGAAGGTTTATTGATGAAAAAAAATACTCCTCATATAAGTTATTTTTTATTCATCTTAAATTTGAATTCGAAGTAAAAATAAATAAATAAAATCAGTTATTAGTACAAAATCAATTATTAATTAAGAGTGTTTGAAATTGTAATAGTATTAATTTATGTTTTTATTTTATTTAACCAAATTATTTCATTCTTTTATTTGATCTAACTTCCTATCACCTTATTTTATTTATTGTTAATGGAAAGAATAATTAAAAAGTAGTGAATAACCTAATGCAGTAAGACTACACCGGCATCTCATGAAACTTGGTGTATTTGAAATAGAAAGGAAATTACGGTAACTAAAATACTTTTCGTTTTTATTTTAATAGATTTAAGTATATAGTTAACACAAGTTAAAATTCAGAACTTGTTTTTTTCTTATTAAAGTTTTAAAAATTAAGTTTAAAAGGTTTGAATTCTTTGTAGAAATTTTAAATTAAAATACATAGATTGATCTGTGGAGGTATTTAGAGATTGTACGAGTTATTTTATAATCTATTTTATTTTGTGACTTTTTGAGTAACATATAAGGTATAACCATTCTTATAATTTTTTTTAAAGTTAAGATATAAAAAAAAAACCTGTTTCATGAACCGTTTCACGTTTAATAATATTTAAAATAAAATAATAAAAATAAAATATTAATAAAGATAAAATATAAATAAATTTATGTACATAAAAAAACAATTATAATAAAAATAGTTATAATAAAAAATAGTTATAGTGAAATTTTTTCTTTATATATGAAGAAGTGTGGAGCGGTAGTTAAATAAAAATAAATTAAAAAGAAGATATTTTAAAACAGAAAAATAATGTATCAATTTTTCAACTTTCTTGTTAATTAAGTGACAACAAATAAATTAAATAAAAATTAACATAATAATCTATCAGTTAAGTCAGAACAAATAAAATAAAATTTTAAAATTAAAAAACTGCTTTATTAACTTCTAAAATTATAAAATATATAAATAACCAAAAATAAATTAATAAAATAAAATATTAAACTAGGATAAAATAAGAAAACAATTTAGATAAGTTAAAGTGGGAAATCCCAAATGTCTAAATAACTAAAATAAATTAATAAAATAAAATATTAAGTAAGGATAAAATAAGAAAATAATTTAGAACAGTGAGATATAAGTATAAATATAGATCAATGATAAGAAATATTTTTCAATTAAAAAAAAAAAAGAATTTTGAGATGTAGGAGGTGGAACCATATAAAAAAACAAATTTATGGAATTAATTTTTGATTTTTCAAAAGTGGAAGGTTTTTATTTAGAAAAGTAAACACGTGAACTTAGAAATTTTATAGCAATTTTTAGGTATTTGATGAAGTTGCTTTATTATTTTTATACGGAAGTGATTATTTTAAAACTAAAAAGTGTATTGTTTGAAGACTAAAAGAAACCAAGATAGAGAAAAAAAATTGTGAAATTAATTATGAAATTTAACATTTTATTGGTTGCTATCTGTAAAGTAAAAAGTCTTAATTAGAGCATTAAATTTTCTTAAATTAGCTATAGCATTGACGTGCAGATGAACTTGAACATTATCTGTCCCTCTGAATGTGTAGAAAGGATAATGTGACTTAAACAATTTATATAGAATTAATATGCATTTTAGAAAATTAAACCATAATGACTAAGAGATGTAAACCATTAAATAGTTTATAATTATGAATGTATAACTGAATTTGGTTCGTATTTTTCTTCATAATTTGTTAATTCTTGACTATTTACCAAGACCTATAAAATTTACACAGTTTAAATATATTTTATTCATACAATTTTTTAGCTTTCTTCAACTAATTTATTCATAAAAATAACTCAATTAATTCTATCTTTTTATTTCCCTTTTTACTGATATTTATAAAAGAATATTCAAGCATAAACCAGAGATTGTAAGTAAATATACAATTTAATAGAAGAATTAATATCCAAATTGCATATTACTTGAGTAGTGTTGAGAAATTTACAGCAACCAATTTGGAAAAGAGAATTTTGGTTTCAGTTCTATCTAGATATTAGTGGAAGCTAATTCCAACTGATAAAATTCAAGTTCCTGAGGATGCCATGTTCAAGCATTCTCTGACATAGGCACCAATGCACTGAAGTTTGTTGCGCCCAAACCATTACTGATTCCACTGGCTTCTCTGGCCCTTAGTTACTCTTCATGCCAACTTTCCTTTGGGTCAAAGTACATGTAGCAGGCTCCCTTTTCAAAGCTTTTACCCCAAATGGGTTGTTTCGACTCTGTTGCATGCACACAGAGAAATTCACACACTTATGAAATGAACTTCAAAAAATACCATTAGTCACAAGTAAAGAAATTCCATTTTTTGGGATAAGATGTTTCAGCTATGAAATATTAGCTAATTTTTCTTATTACTAATTTCTGCAGAAAAATATGATTGATCATTGATTTTTCTCTCAATCCTATTCACAAAACTCAAATATGTGAGCTTGCAAAACAGATTCAAAGTCAGATTAATTGAACCAATGACTTGTTGGTAGTGAAGAAATCCTGCTTACACACTCTTCAACATGCTTGTTGTAATATTGTCCAACTATGAGGTAAACCATCATACAAAGACAAAACGTATTGAATTCTTTAGATATTCTTAGTAGCAGTTCAAGTTTCACCTCAGTAGTATGTGCACTAAATAAAGATTTGTGTCAAAGATTAATGAGTTTTAACCCTTAATTTAATGAATTTCAACCCATAAAAGTGGATTAGCAGTAGTAATGAACGAGGATAAATTACCAATAGGCAAGATCCAGATGTGGTATCACAGACAGGGAACTCAGGAGGGCAGCAACTGGATTTGTCATCACAGCATGTTGCAGACTCGATGGGGCAGCATCCCCATCCAAAGCAGAACCCTCTATACTCAAAAAGGCAGCAGCATGTGGTTCCAGGAGAGCAAGAGTAGTATTCATCACAGACTGTTGAAGGGGTTGCAGGAGCTGGGGGAGAAGGACCAGGATTTGGGGGGTTAGCACCACTCTTGGTGGGGTAGGATGCCTCCATTGCAATCCCACACTTACCAGTCTCACTGTTCAACACATTTCTCTGTAGCTTAATGTAACCATTTTCACCCCATGCTGGACCCCAAGAATTCCTCACTAGCCAGTAATCAGTACCATTTTCTGTTCCATATCCAACTACTGCAACACCATGATCTAGGTCTGTCCCACATCGGCCAGTAAAAACACCCTGCCTCAACAAATATCAGAAGGACATGAGTTGGATGATCATACTCTCCATAAACCAAAAGTCTAAAACTGGTAAATAAGACCATATATTACCGATTGATAAAGTTGAAATTCCCTGCCACCAGCTTCAATGGCAACACTAACAGGTTGATTTGCAACAGCCTTCTTCAAAGATTTCTCATCATTGGCTGGGACATCTTCATATCCATCAATGGTAACAACGCGAGTATTTTTCTGAACAAACAAAACTCAGGTAAGTTATCTAACAAATGCGTTTGGATAACATACAGAATCCATTATAACCTGACAGTACCATAAGAAATAGACTGCAAGGAGAAGACTGACACATACCCTGTTTGGATCACATGTATTATCACGTGCTGTATAGGGGTAATCCTCTTCTGTGTCAATGCCACCATTTTGTATTATAAACTCAAAAGCATAGTCCATGAGACCCCCATTGCACCCCATGTTGTAGCTCCTGTCACAGTCCACCAATTCTTGCTCTGACAGAGAGGTCAGATTGCCAGTTACAATTTGATTGATTCCTTCCACCGCTGCAACCGTGGAGAATGCCCAGCAACTCCCTTCATAGAGACCAAAGTCAATTAACTTATCAATCTCTACTCACTCAGCAAACACATTTCATTTATATCAGAAATGACAACAAAAAGAACCATTCTTCCTTCATTCAAGGAGCATTGATAGATTTTAAAAACAATCTATCCACACTTTAAAATCAGTTTCCTTTTAGTACGATCGGAATCAAATGAATTAAATGTGTAGTTTTTAAACCATTTAACACTATGAGAAAGAATTTGGCAGTAAAGATAACACAGCATACTATTTCTTTATACGGAAAAGTCTCTTAAATGTGGCAATATCAATCACATTTATTGATAATTTCTTTTGTTCCTCACGTTTAATCCACGGTTTTTATGGAAAAGCTTGAAACTTTGAATTGTCATGTTATAAGATATTAGTCTAGTCTTCTATATTCAATAAGTTTATATCGATGTTGTAATTTCTCACACATTCAAACAAATATTTGCAACAAAAGAATTGTAACTTTGAATCAAAAAGCAACACAGGTTGAACAGAACTCACCACACTGGCCTTGATCTTTGACGGGGGCAACAGCACCCTTCTCCCTCCAATCCACCATGGCAGGCAGCTCCTCCCCGACGCTAAAAGCGTAGCGACCACTCTTTCTGGGCGTGACCTTCTTCCGGGTGCCCAAGAACATGGCCCTATATTCTTCGTTGGTGAGATCCGCGAACCTGTTCAACCCAAGGCTGAACTCTTTGTTCCCCGCCCCATTGTTGTGCTCCTCAACGAACCTCAAATTATCCTTAAAAATTTGGAACCTTCTCTCCTTCTCCCCAATGGCGTTGTAGGCCTTGGCGTGCTTCACCAGCCACGCCTCGTACGTTTTCCACAGGAGGGCCTCGTCGTAGTCAATGATGGACATGTCGAGGGAGAAGGAGCAGAAGGAAAGAGAGAAGAGAAAGAGCACGATGAGAAGTGCATGGTGGGAAAGGAAATGTGAGCTTCCAATTAGGGTTGCCATGGTGGGGTTTTTGGGTAGGGAGATGAAGATGATGAGGGTGTGAAGGTATTTATAATTTGTCAACGAGGGTTGGTTGCGAATTTGAACGGTAGAAGCGTTGAAATCGGAAGGACGGGATAGAACGTAGGAGTCGTGAAATGCATGCATGCATGCGTGTCAATAAACCTATGACTCTTAGGATAATGTTCCACTATATGTTTAGGATTTTGGTTACCCAAATTCAATTGAACTTTACTTCTATACAATAATATTCTATTTTTCTATAATTATAATAATTTATAATAAATAAATATTTTTTTAACTTTTAAATTATATGAGTTGTAGTGTTTTTTTCTTTAGATTTAAATAACTCAATTTAGATTAGAGATGATAATATGACTTTACGGGTTATTTTTTTATCTGTAAGTTATGCGTTGGACTGACTTCAATATATAAAAAAGAAAAATTAATATAAATTTTGAATTTATTTATTTATTTTTATTAAATTAATTTTTTTATTTAAATTAATTAGATAAATAGTTTTATAGTATTGTTATAACAACATATGAATAAAAAAAATTATTATGATGTTTGGATTTAAAAAAAAAAAAATTTTAATTTTACTAATAAATTGATTAATAAAATATTTCTTTATATATATATAAATAAAGTAATAGCAGACACATAATTATGTTTTATTAAAAAAATATAAAAATACTATAATCTATAATCTATAATCTATATATATATATAATATTATATTTAAGTTTTATTATGAAATACTACACATTTTATATTACATTATATCGAAACTTAAATAATCTATAAATTTAAGAAAAAAAATACTAGTAAAACGAATAATTTTAGAATTTGTTAAAGTATAAGGGTGAAGGATGAAATTTTCAAAATTTTCAAATATACAAGTTATGTGGGTCGATCCTTCTTACTTTGTACTTGGTCCACACGAACTTCGAGTTACACAAACCTAAGTGGGCTAACCGTTTAAAATAGACCGTTCACTCCACATTTGTTCTTATTGGACCACAAACTGGCCTACAGAACCTGTCTCGCATTGTCATTTGAATTTCTTCTTTAGTGTCAAAGATTTTGTTAAGCATTTTTCTTACCTCTCTCAAACATCCCTTTATCACCAGGCACTGCGGAGATGCGAGCATCACCAACACTCCCACTGATAATATTATTAAAGGAATTGGACCGATTCCAAACATCATTCACCATCCCAACTTCAATGTCATGTTTGAAAATGCGTAGTTGGATATATATTTAAGGAACGCCTCCCCACTAATAAAAACTTGCAAAATCACATTTTCATAAACAAATATAACCATAATTTTTTTTCTTGTCTTCGAAGCATGTCGTTATATAAGCTTGAAGAAAACATTTATTGCATTCGCTTTTCTAACTGTTGAGTAGTTTTGAACTCTTTTGATGGTCTTTCTTGTCCTATGCCACTGAAAAATTGTGCAACTTGCAACAATCTCTCATTGAAAATTGTCCCACTGGAATCAAATTCGTGACCTTGACTTTGATACTAATTATTGGATCGAGTGTTTACTACTACCTAAAAGCTATAACTGATATACACACATATTTTTGTTGAATAGCATAATAATCCAAATGACATTATTTGATTATGACTTGACTCATCTAGATGCACATGTAACAAAAAGGATTTTGCAACCAATATTTTTTCTAAAGACCTTTATAAATAGAAGGCAACTTGAAAAAAAAAAAAGCTTACAAAGTTGGAAAATTTTAATTCAATACATTTGGGACAACATTAAGCTCTAATATATACATTTCTTTTGTTAGAACACTATAGTATTTTTTAGCAATCTAAAAAAGTGAAATTAATTTTACATTCATATAAGAACGTAAACATTGTTTTAGGTAACTTCCTTATAATTTTTTTGATCATTTTTCTTATAATACTCTCTTAGCCATAAATAACTACTTGTTAAAATAATAATTGGTTTAACTATGAGTGAGTGAGTGCAATTTTAAAGAATAGTCAAATTATAATTACGAGTGTCTAAAGTTCAAATAGTACTTAATTTGTATGTTTGTAGGTCGATCTATATATAGTAAAAGTTGATTGAGTTAATCAAAAATTGGATGTGATTTTGTTTATAGATGAATTGATATAAAAATTTAAAACATATTTTTTTTTAAACTATTTCAATTTACTTTTTCTTAAATTGTTGTTTAACAGAATAATTTTTCTTATAAGAAAAAAATTATTTGACAGTAGTAAGTCAACAAAAATTGTGATTGATCAATCAAAATCTTAAACCCTCTTTTTTACCATATCTTAAAAACTCTCTTTTACCATATCACGTTCTTATTGCTAATTATTACAATTTCTTAATATACAATTCAATACCACTCAACATATGTATTTTCTTATACTTTTAGTTTATAGATTGAAAAGTTTTTTCATTATAAAATTTGATTATATGAAATGAAATAAACACTTATTTTAGGCACTACTGAAAATGTTTCCATTTCTATGTTTTATGATAATAGAAAATATAAATATAAATCAAATATAGTTTTTGTGATAAAATTAATTAAAAATATTACTGAAATTTATATAAGTGATAAAAACTTAAAGATATAAAATTAATTATAAATATTTTTTAATTAATTCTTAAAATATTACAATTAAATAATAGGAACTTCTAAATTTTATCAAAACAAACGTAAAATTTTAGTAAAAAAATAATATAAAATATATTAATTTTTATTTAAAATTGTGATTATAACTATAAAATGAAAGTATTTAATTTTTATGGATAGTTTTAATGAAAATTAAAAAGTTAATTAATGAATATAAAGATAGAAAGGTAAGAGAGGTGAAAATAGTATATGAACAAATAATTACAATACACAACCTTTTGTTATAAATAAAAAATAAAAAATTATGATAAAATATGTATAAAATATTTCAATTTGATTTAAAAATTATAAAATAAAAGGCTTTCAATTTTTATAAGCAATTATTTTAGATAATAAAAACTAAAAAGTAGATTAACAAATATAAAAATGCATAAGCAAGAGAGATAAAAAAAATGTATAACAAGAAATAGTTGTAAAATATAATTCTCATTATTAATTGTTATAAATTAAGGATATTGAAACGCCATGTATATATTATATTTAATTATCATAAATTTTAATTATATAAAAGTAAATATATATTATTCTATAAAAGAAAAATATCTTAAAACTGAGTCTTTAATAAAAAAAAGAAGAAGAAGAAAGTAGGTATGCAAATACCGTACCCCTCGTAAAACTCAGAGAATTGGGTTTATTGCTGCGAAATTCCGGAAACATCCCCTTCCGTGCTAAAGCAACCCTTCTCACTGAAGTCACTGTTTGCTTCTTTTTCCATCACTCGCTCTCACTCGTCCTCTTCCCTCTCTCTCCTTATATACATTCCAATTCTTGGTTTATGAATTACTGCGTCTATCTCTTTCAACATGACTCTAATGACTCCGCCTCCATTGGATGTAACGGAATTATTCCTTTTATTTCTCTTATGCTTCATATCAATTCGATTGCAATCAATCACTTTATCCTGTTATTGCTTCTATTGTTTTTCTTTTTTATTTTGCGGTTTCTCTGTTGGAAGATTGCTAGGGTTTTGACGTACGTGTTTGATTTTGTTGTGTTGCATGAAGCAGCAGCAACCGCAGGAGCAGCCGCTGGAGCAACCGCAGGAGCAGGATGAGATGCAGGTTCCTTACGGTCCTCAACCTATGGAAGGTAATTGTTGAATTGCGATAATGCTCATTGTTGGAGACTCGGTGAAGGAGTGTCACATCGTATTAATTTGCTTATTTAATCATAATGTGTGAACGTATGGGAAGTGGCTGGTGCAATTCCTTATGAATGTTTAGAAATAGGAATTCGAGTGAAAATAGGGTGGCATTTGTAATCAGTAATGAAACGGAAAATATTTTTTTAGTGGTGTGGCTGGTGACGATTGAGCTACTTGCACTAAGGTTAGTGTGAGTGTGTAAATGTTGGTTGGGTTGAATGAATGAATGCTATGAAAATGCAAGAAGTGACCTATGGTGATTTTTATGTCTTTTGTTGATTTTAATGGGATTAATGTTATGTGTTGTGAGGAGGAAACATTGAAGTGGCTATGTTTTTTGGGGTTTGAGTTGAAGCTCTGTTTTAAGTGGTGCTTCCTTTTGATTGGGATGGATGGGTAAATTAATTTTTGGGACTCTTTCTTCCATGTGGTTTGTGAAATTAACATTTTTCTTTTTAAACTTTTTTAATATTTGGTCTAAACGAGTAATCACTATGTTTATTTATATTCTTATTATTTTGTATAGTGTTTCTTTACTTTTTCAATTTCAGCAGCAGAAAGCACGAGTCAAGTGGCTGCTCCAACTATGGATGATACACCGTCTGCAAAATTCACTTGGACCATTGACAATTTTTCAGAACTTCCTAAAAGAGTCTTTTCTGATGTTTTCTGTGTAGGAGGTTTTAATTGGTATATTCATTTCTTCTCCTATCCATCAATGTCTAATGTTAATTACATATGTGTATGAGTGTCAAGTTATATTTTTTATGAATGTTGTCCTCACTGACATTAGTTTAAATGAGCAGGCGGGTACTTATCTTTTCAAAGGGGAACAGTGTTGACCATCTATCAATGTATGTAGATGTAGCAGATGCAGCTAATTTGCCTTATGGTTGGAGTAAATATGCCCAATTCAGCTTGACAGTTGTCAATCAAATTCATAGTAAATTTTCAATAAGAAAAGGTAATATCGCTGCAGATTGTATTCATTGAAAATTTCCCTCTTTTCCAAGTTGAACAAGTAAAGTAACAGAAATTATATTATTCTTATAATATGGGATATTATATGTTTGAGAGAACCAATATAATGGTTCTGTTTGTGGACAGTTAATAATTTAAGGTAGAGATTTCTGTTGCAGACCTAAAAATATAGGGGATTGGGTTTTGTCAAATTGATGCAATCTTAGAATTACTCATTTAATTCATATTACTTATTTGATGTGAATCAAGTTCATGTTTTACAATTGCATTTAAGAAGCAAACTGACGGACCCAGGGATTGTAGTCAGGCAATAAATCCTTTATCTTTTAATTGTTAGCTTGATGTTATTGCAGATTATAATTTAATTAGGTATCAGATAATTTGCTGGAAGGAGAGATAATCAATTGAAATATGAATGAATTGTAATTGATTGATCATTCCTGGTTTGTGGTTTGGTAGCTCTAGGGTAGATATCTGACTCTCTTGTGTAGTCAAGACTCTAGACTGGACCATGCTTTTCTTGCCAAGGAATTCCTCTCAAGCTGATGGCCTTTCCAGCTGTTTAACTGAGCTATCCTTTTAGAATTCTCTTTGACTATCCAATACCCCTGGGTTGTTTTTTGAACTATTGTTTTTGGCATGGCTCAATTTTTATGTTTTTTATTTACAGGTCAAGCGAGAGTATATGAAAATCTGAGAAATATCTTATGATTTTATTTTTATATCTTTATAATGTTTTAGAGTTTTGGTACTGCGACTCTGAAGCCCAAGTGAAATCCACTATGCCAAACACTTCCCACACTTCTATTTTCCATGTTATAGGGACATTTAATTTTCACTGGAGTGGCAGAACTTGATGGGCCTGGTTCTTATGGTTTCTGGATGTGTTTCTCTCTTTTCTGATTTGTTTGAAGTTCTGTCCAATTTCATTCCAACATTGTTACTTGTGAATTGTTTTTAATTATTTATGGTATAATGTAATAAATTACAGAATAATAATAATAATAAATGTAGTAGCATTAAAAAATAGAAAAAACCTATTTAAAGCATAACATAATATATAATAAACTAAATAATTTAGTAAACTAAAATAAACGTAATATATGATATAATAAATTAAAATTAAACATAATAGTAATGAAAATGTATAATAAACCATTTAGTAATAGTAATAAAAATTAAATAAAACATAATATATAATAAAATAAGCTAAATTATAGAAAAATTTAAATAATGTATTAGTATACATTAAAATCTTACGAGTGAGTAGAATAAAAATTTAATGTTTTAGCATTATTATTTTTATTTAAAAAAAATTAATAATGCGTATACATATAATAAAGCAATACGTAAAAAGAATATAAAAATATTATTACGCAATAATATATTGTTATATGATACAAACTAAATGTATACATTTATTTGAAATCTAATATTTATTAGAGGTTTTCTGAATAGGTAAAAAAAATCAGAATAGTGGTTATCCTGCTACTGCTATTGACTACTATGATCAACTTTATGTTTAGTAAAGTACTATTACTTTTTATTACTAATGGTTATCAGTGCTTGAGATTTTAAGTATTTTTCTCCTTTTCAACATATATATATACATATATGAGTAATGAATGTATATAAAAATATTGGAATAATAGTTATATCGCCATTTGCGATCCAGGATTGACTAATATGAATAAAATTGGTCCCCCTACCCTTTTAGGTTTTAGCAACTAATATTCAAAATATTCTTTAGTTGTTTTACATGTTTTATATATTTTTCAATTGAAGAAGTACTCTTCTTAAAATATGACAACTAAACATGGTTTTGTCTGATTAGAAAATCTAAAAATGAAAATCTTTTTCAGGAAATGTGAATAGAAGATGAAACGATTGTGTTTCTTCTGTTGAAATAGACTTTAAGGTCAGTTTGGTGGTCATGAAAGAATAACCATCATATGCTATGATTTCTTTATGCGAGTTGGATTAGAAGGCAACATGATAGGGTTGTTGATCTCTTTCTTACTCTCTAACCACTTCACGTCCATTACAATCACTATCACTACCACCCTCCTTGTCATCATTGTTCCTTTTTCACCACCTTCACCTTCATATCTGTCGTAACAACTACCACCATTGTTAGTGTCACTATCTCGTTATTGTCATTTTTTTTGGAGATCCCATATTGACTAGAGTTATGGCCAAATTATAGTATATAAGTGAGAGCAAACCACACTTTAGAAGTCAATTTTGTGAGGTTGAGTTAGGCCTAAATCTATTTTCTAATATGGTATCATAACTTATCCTAATAAGATTTGTTGAACCTATTGTGCTACCCGCTATTAAACCATAAATCCCACATTGATTAGAGATTATAGTATATAAATGGGTGTAAACCTCATGATAAGACAATTTTGTGAGGTTTAGTTAGACTTAAATTTACATTTTAAGAATTTTCGTCATTGTCACCACTATCATTCCTCTTGTAACCAATATTACTATCAGCGCCACTACCAGAACTTATTATTATTTGGTCTTTATGTTGGTGCGTATCAAACATTGGATATGATTAATGCTTATCTTGCTTTTGTATCGTATAATATCTTGACAACTAAAACAGTCCGTAATGCTTGGGATATGCTTGTTTTGGGTTATATATTTTTTGTGGGTTAGGTGATGACTCTTTTATCAACCTTTGGGAGGATATTCTGTAGGAGGATATATTCTTTATAAAGGATCTGTCAAATGTGTTTGGAACTTTAACTTTCAGAGATTTTATGTTATCAAGAAACTAACGAATTAAAATCTTCTTGTTTTACCTTTTCCATGTATTTATGTTGTCTTAGGTTCGTGTTAAAGCACGTTTTGGATGGATTTATTTTTTAAACTTATATTCTGATTGATTGGAAAAAGATACTAGTGTTACTTTTTCTAATCAAACTTGTTTGGTAATTTAGATAGATTATAATCCAAATTTACAATCTTTAACAAAGATATTTTTTTTTATGATAAAGAAAATTTTGGAGACTGTTGTTAAAAGCTAAGGAATTATATTTTTGAGTTTACTTTTATTTTCCATTCTATTCCCAACAATTGTTTATTTTAAATACAAACCAACTACTACAAATAATTCTATATCCTTTTTTGTGTGTGTAATTTTACTATAAAAGAAACAACTATTTTAGACAATTCTAGCAAAATAATTTATCTTCACATATAGAACGTAGAAACCTATTTCCACATATTCAATTATAAAAATAGTATGTATGATCAATTGTTGAAATAATCTTTAAAAATAATCCAGTCTTCTGAACACATATGGTTTGTTTACCAGATTTTATTCTCTGATATTTAGGGAGTTTAGGCAGTTAATTACTTACTGTAACAATCACTAAGTATTTCATTCTGTCATGTGTTATTTTCATTTCAAATACCATAGTAATTTCGGATGCTACTATGTTAGAAGTTTTCTTTTTACTTAGCGAGTTTGTGTTAAGCTTGTTAGGTTGCTTCTGTTACTAAAACCTGACATGGGTTGGTAGAATATTGAAGATTGTATTGGTAAGATGTAATACCCATGCATATTAGTATGATTAGGGGGCAAATAAAAAAGGAAATTATCATCATTCAGAAAAAAATATTCTCTCTAATTAATTCTCTTCACCAAGTTATTCTACCATTGGGCTCCGGTTTACAATAGGATTTTTATTGGTTCCCCTGAAAAATCCATATCTATCACACAGTTATGTTGGATTTTTAACTTGTTTATGTAATGGACAATATCTTGTCATCTACTCTGGGAACATTTTTTGTAGCTCCCTCTCCATCACATTTTCTTATTCAGAAAAATGAATTTGATTGCTTTTCCATATTCCAGAATCTCATCATCAATTCAATGCGCGTGCGTGTGATTGGGGTTTCGCTAATTTCATGCCACTTGATCACTTATATGATCCTGCTAGAGGTTATCTTGTGAATGATACATGCGTAGTTGAGGCTGACATTGCTGTGCGTAAAGATATGGATTGGTCATATGACTCGAAAAAGGAAACTGGTTATGTTGGATTAAAAAACCAAGGAGCTACTTGTTATATGAATTCTCTGCTTCAAACACTGTACCACATTTCTTATTTCCGAAAGGTTAGCTGATGTTATATAAATTTGTAAGGTCTAATTTTTTAAAAGGGCAAACACTTATATTAAAATTAGCTCATGTATAGAATTTCTTTTTCAGGCGGTGTACCAGATGCCCACGACTGAAAATGATTCTCCATCAAGGAGCATACCTCTTGCATTACAGAGTTTGTTTTACAAATTGCAGTACAGTGACACTAGTGTAGCAACGAAAGAGTTAACCAAGTCTTTTGGATGGGATACATATGATTCATTCATGCAGCATGATGTCCAAGAACTTAATAGGGTTCTTTGTGAGAAGCTAGAAGACAAAATGAAGGTACTGAGTTGTTTACAATAGTATTTTTATTGTTATGTCTTGTTAAAGTAGCTTTTACTCTGGATACTTTGTGTACATTTACTATGTTCTTGAGATTTCATCTTTGCCAGGGAACTGTTGTAGAAGGCACTATTCAGAAATTGTTTGAAGGCCACCATATGAACTATATTGAATGCATCAATGAGGATTATAAATCAACAAGAAAGGAGTCATTTTATGGTATGCAATTTTCCTTTAGGATGCTGCTGTTTACCACATTATTCCATATTATTGGACCTTATGGAATATTGGTTATTTGATTACAGATCTTCAGCTTGATGTCAAAGGCTGTAAGGATGTGTATGCTTCTTTTGATAAGTATGTGGAAGTGGAACGGCTTGAGGGTGATAACAAATATCATGCCGAGCACCATGGGTTACAGGTAAAACCTGAACCAATGTGCTTTTTTTTTGCCTTTCATTATCAGGCTGAACTTCACTAAGTGCATTATTTTGTCTATAAAAATCTCTTTGTATTGATCTTCCTCTATTTTGTTAGCTGCTATTGTTTAGGAGTTACTGTTTCTCTTTAATGATTGCTGAAGCTGTTACTATTATCGTTTTTATTTTCATTATCTGGAGTGATTGTGGTGATTACACTTTCAGGATGCTAGGAAGGGTGTATTGTTCATCGATTTCCCACCTGTTCTACAGCTTCAATTAAAGCGGTTTGAGTATGATTTTATGCGAGACACTATGGTAAAGGTTGGTATTTAGTTCAAGAACCAATAAAATATCCCTTGCCTTTTGACTCTGTCATACTTTTTTTTCACTATAATATTTTACTCTGACAGGATTTTTACCATACATTTTTTCTTTCCTAGTTGCTGTCACAGTTAATCATTTTCTATTATAAATTATACAGTTAAAGACCTTTTGCTTATTATTAAACATATGATGCTCGAGATTTAGTACCCATTTATTAAATTTCTAAAAGTAAATGCCCTGTTTGGGCTTTTCTTTGATATTTATCCACTAATCTTTGTTTCACAAAGTTTCTATTGTTATTGTAAGCTTTCTCTATTGCGTGGTCCAGGAATTTTTGTACCATATCCTGTTGTATACTTTGTTTAAAACTTAAAGTGAAGTGATCTTAACTAGCAATTACTTGAAATTTGAAACATACAATATGGTTTTTTATGTCTTAGATGTTTTTTTGTTTTCCCTTGATTATTTTTCCCCCATTGGACAGATGTTATTGTAATAATATTTTTCTCAGTTTATTATTCCATTTCTAATATTTTGTTACTTCTGACACCTCTATCTAACATGGTGATTGATTGGCATCAGATCAATGATCGCTATGAGTTTCCCTTGGAACTAGATCTTGATAGGGATAATGGCAAGTATCTATCTCCTGAAGCAGACAGAAGTATTCGGAATCTTTATTCACTTCACAGGTATCTTAAATAATAAATGCTATGGCCACAATCTTTTTTCTATGCAACGCCTGCTTTAGAACAGCATGCTATGCTGCATCATGAAACTATATTTATGCTTCTGCTTGAAGTGGTGAAATTTTAAAGTTATATGATTTGAAAAGAAAATCAATATATACTCAGCACTACTATAATATTTAGATGGTATGATTCAATGAAGGAAAATAAAAGCCTTTTTATCCTATCTTGTTGTTACTCTATTTTTAAACAAGTATACCTAAAAGCAAATATTTAGTGCCAGAGTTCTGATTTAGGCTGGAAAAAAATGCGGGTAGACTCTAACATTTTGCGTGTATTTGCCTTCTCAAGCCTTTTTTTGATCAAGGAGAAAATTTGTAGAGAGTAGTGTTATAAATATGGGTTGTGGAAAAGGTCGGAAAACCAATATTATGCTATATCATATCCTGGTCAGTATTGCGGGCATATGTTAGAAGTTGCCTAACTGTGACTGTCACATGCAGCAAGAATGAAACCCATAGCATTGCAATAATTGATTTGGTGGAAGGTGCACCGCACCAAAGTTGAAATTATTGATACGAGGATTTCGCAATGCGATAGTGCTATAATGCTGCTACAGTGACTATTTTAGTACAGTGTTAGTGAGATGTTAGGATGTCTTCCATTGTCTTGGAACATGGCCAGAGTAGTTCTTATAATGACACGTCAACCCCCCCTTCTTGAACTAGCTTTTGGGACTGAATAATACTCAATTTATTTCTAATGAAAGAATGAAGACTACATTTTCCACCATTGGCTTTTGGAGAGAAAAGAAAAAGACTAATGTGGGATCCCAAAAACACTTCATTTCCTATGGGAAATGGGTGAGTTAAAGCAAATTGTGTTGAAATTATATATTTATCTATCAATTTACTGACGAACTATTGTATCAAAAGGATATAAAGTCATTTATCATTAACTTGCAATTTTAGTGGCAAGTTCTGTATGACTTGGTTTCTACTACTGCCTTTATCTAATTGTTAAGAGTTGTAGTAATGGTTTACCTGTACTTATCCAACAGCCTAGGCATTTGGGATTTTGGTTGTTTACACGATTGATAGAAGTATACTTAGTGTTATTTGATTTTAGTGGAATTTTGAGGATGATATTTCAAGCAATAGGCTGCTGATTTAAAATTTGAACTTTTCCAATGGTTGTGCTGTAGGTATTGTAATTTGCCTTGCAAAGTCAGGCTACTCTAAGGATAAAGTTGCTCCTGTTATTAATTTCTTATTTGTTGGGCCACAAGTAATTTGTCATCTAGATATCATTGAAGTTTTTTTAGGAAACTTAATACCTCCTAAGCTCTTACAATTTATTGAGAAATTGATAACTTGTTTATACACAATTACGGTAACATTGTTTGCCTACTTATACTATCAATTAGGTCACTGCTAGTCAGACCAATAACCCTAATATCTTCAAACACCCATCTTTTTAATTCTCTAAAGTTTTTTAATTATCAACACAAGTGGATGGCATGAAGAAAACACAGATTTTTGATCAATTTGGTATTATTGAAATACTTCAAGCTTAATGTGTTGCAGAGGGCTATTATCAAAATTGTGGCATCTAATAAGTCAGTAGGTTGATTGATAAATGCAATGTGGTTCTGAAGAAGGTATTGAGGAGGTAGAGTGGCGGATAAAAATTAGGATAAAACATATTGATTGTTGGTGATGGTCTGACATGCCAGGAAACTTCTTGACATGCCAGGAAACTTCTAGACGTGGAATTTGCTTTTAGTGCTGGTTTGGCTTTTGTTTATACTTTTAGCCTTGAGCATGGTTATCAAACTCACGAGTTACCTCCTTAACTCATTTGAGTTTAAGAGTTTACTGATGGGTCACGAGTTAACTCGTGTGTAGACTTGTTTTTGAGCATACTCGAACCAGACTCAGACAAACTCGTAGAACTGCTAGTCAGACCAATAACCCTAATATCTCCAAACACCCATCTTTTTAATTCTCTAAAGTTTTTTAATTATCAATGCAAGTGGATGGCATGAAGAAAACACATATTTTTGATCAATTTGGTATTATTGAAATACTTCAAGCTTAATGTGTTGCAGAGGGCTATTATCAAAATTGTGGCATCGAATAAGTCAGTAGGTTGATTGATAAATGCAATGTGGTTCTGAAGAAGGTATTGAGGAGGTAGAGTGGCGGATAAAAATTAGGATAAAGCATATTGATTGTTGGTGATGGTCTGACATGCTAGGAAACTTCTAGACGTGGAATTTGCTTTTAGTGCTGGTTTGGCTTTTGTTTATACTTTGAGCCTTGAGCATGGTTATCAAACTCACGATTTACCTCCTTAACTCATTTGAGTTTAAGAGTTTACTGATGGGTCATGAGTTAACTCGTGTGTAGACTTGTTTTTGAGCATACTCGAACCAGACTCAGACAAACTCGTAGAATTGCTCAAATTCGCGAGTTGGAGGCTAAGTGAACGAGTTTTGCTAAGTGTGTTGTAGATTTAGGGTTCGTTTTTGTTTCATACCTAGACTATGTTAGTATTTCATTTGAGTTCTTGGTTGTCATTCTCGCCTCGCCGTTGCTCACTGTGGCCTTGTCATCGCTCACTGTGGCCTTGCCATTGTCTAGCCATCATCTTGCCATCGTCTTGCCATCGTTTTGTTGTGCATCATGTCACATAGTCTCACGTTTCCTTGCATCGTGTCGTCGCGTTCTACCTTCGTGTTCAGATAGGTGTTGTGGTTCTTGATCGCAATTGGGATTGGAGCTGGGTTTTGTGATTTTTGTTTGGGGTTGAGTTTCGTGATTTTTGTATTGGGTTGGGTTTCGTGATTTTAGGTTTGGATTGGGGTGAATAAAAAATAAGAAATGGCAGATGGGGTTTTCGGGAATAAAGTAGAGTCATTTGAGGTTTTTATTTTATTTTTTTTATTTAGAGTCTAGTGAAATAAAATTAAAATAAAATTGTTTTTTTATTGGTTGTGTTCAGCACATAAAGTTTGAAGATGTGTGGAATTGGTATCATGAATGTTTATCTTTTTTTATTGAATTTTTATATAGACTATTACGAGTTTACGATTCGAGTTTACATACCTTGCATGAGTCTACATAGACTCTCGAGTCTAATAACCTTGGCCTTGAGTTAAGGTCACTCAGAACTAGGTATAATTTATTTAGGACTAAATTTAGAATTTATCTATTTTTTCTTGATTGATATTGAATTTACTTGTTATTGCATTGGTTTATGAGGCGGGGTAGCCTGTGATGTAGTTTGCTGTTACTATAGGTTTGCTTCATTGTTAACATCTGTATGAACCTTGTCTGCACTTTTTGTTTGCAGTGTTTTGGTTCACAGTAGTGGGGTGAATGGTGGACACTACTATGCTTACATTAGGCCAACATTATCAGATCAGTGGTACACTCTTTTTAATCTTTCACTTTTTTGTATATGGATTATGATGTTCATCTTACTATTCATTTGTGCGCTTGTTGATTGTCATGAAACAAGTAACGTGATGAAATTTATCACTATCAAGGATAATATTTGCCACTATGAAACAGGAAAATCAGAGTCATATGTATTTAAGAGTTTTTCTGTTGTGAATGTGTTTAATCTCACATGTAAATCTATTATTGATAATCATTTTCAAAGTACACAATATAGGGAAACGTAATATGGATAATAATGAAGAATATCCGTAACTGTAGCTGTACAGTTCTCTAATCACTAAGATCAAACATATCTTTTACTTGTATTGACATCCTACAGTTCTAGTGATGCTATAACAGTAAACACCACTAGTTAATCTCTTCAACTCCCATTCAATTTCATTATTGTCAAATTGAGGTGTTGTAGATAATTCACTCGGTGTTGTATGTTAGTTAGGTAGTTAGTGGAGAGTTAACTAACTCCCTTTGTACTATAACTAGTAATGCCGTTATATGGTACACAACAGGGAGAAAGTCTTTTGTGGTCTGTCTCCCCCCTCTCCTTTTTCTTCTCTGTTTTGTGAGTGTGTTCAGTATGTGTTTTGATAGGATAGGATAGGAGGTACAGAGAGGATGTCTTGTAAATTGTGATTAATGTATTTTAGGTGATATTGAGATTTATTATGGTTTTCTAAGATTATTTAGATGATTTGTTGGGTGTCAATAATCAATATTTTATTTTTCTTTGTGATATGGTAGTATAAGAAGGCATTGATATTTGATTTCCATTTTTATTCATTCTTTGCTTCTTTTTCAATTATCTCTTGCTAATATTGGAATTGTCAGTCACAGTTGCAAATACATTTACAATTTAAATATTTTCTTTTACATTGATTGTTTTTTATTTCTTCCAAAATCAAATTAAGATCACACAGTTTCAACATCTTCATAGTATAAAGCTGTGTAAAACTGTCTTTGTACCTGTTTAGTTGGTAAAAGTTTCGTCAACTGTTATGGTTTTTTGGATATAATGCTTGTGTTAAAGTGTTCGTATCTTGACTACACACTTTGATGTACTTATAAAAAAATACTCGCTTCAGGTTTAAGTTTGACGATGAACGAGTAACCAAAGAAGATGCAAAGAGGGCTTTAGAAGAACAGTATGGTGGTGAAGAGGAGGTAGTATTTTTTAATGCCTTTGTTGGGCCTGTCTTGTATGTTTTTTCTTGATATTTTTTGACTTGGTGTTTTTTTCTTTTCACATCATGCCAGTTTTTGTTGCTTCATTCTATTTTTTTTGTCAACAGTTACCTCATACTAATCCTGGGTTCAACAACTCTTCCTTTAAATTTACAAAATACTCAAATGCATATATGCTTGTCTATGTTCGAGAAAGTGACAAGGATAAAATAATTTGTAATGTGGATGAGAAGAACATTGCTGAACACCTTAGAGTAAGATGTTTGATTCATTGATGTTCTATTTTTTTTGGGCTTAATTACATTTGTTACCTAAGTATCGTTATTTTTGAAATTTTGTCTCCCCTTATGTCTGATAATCCCTTACTATTTTAATTGTTCAATTTTGGTTCATCCATTAATTTGACATCTAATATTTAACAGAAATGTTGAAGTGGCTGTACAGTAGAGTGCTGCAACAGCATGGATGTGCTGATTTGGTAGTGCAATAGTGTTGTATCATGATATTAAAGTGATACAATGATGAATTATTCTCAAATTTGAAGGAATAATATTCTACTTTATTGTATCAATTATGAGGTCATTAGACCTATAAATGCATGAGCCTGCAGGTTATTTTAGGAGAAATGGACAACTAATTCTAAGGAGACAAATCTCTTTGATTATGGGATTGTTTCTGAGAGTACATAAATCTAGTACTAATAGTAATATATGACTGATAAAGAATTAAATTACAGCAAGGATAAATTGTAAAACTTCCTAAACAACACAATGAGCACCACAATTTTGACACTCCCCCTCTAGCTGGTGAGTAAGCTTTGACATAATTCTTTCAAAGTTAATGCAGTTCATCCGTTTGGTGAGTATGCCTGCAAGTTGACTCTTAGTGGATACACGGGGAGCACATTAAGCTAGTGACTAGCTATTCCTTAATAAAATGTCTGTCCATGTTTGATATGTTTAGTTCTATCATACTAATTGCAAATTTATTGTTACAATATATCCTCATAGGTTCATCACACTTTATCTTCAAGTCTTTCAGTGTAATCTTCAGCCATAGAAGTAAACATATTCCTTGGGCTGTTGCTCGGAATTCTGCTTCAGCACTAGATCTACACTCTGTTTTCTCTCTTCCAAGTCATTAGGTTTCTACCAAGGAAGGTGTAGTATCTAGTTGTTGATCTCCTATCACATTTGACCTCGCAAAATCTATGTTTGTGTATGCTTCAAAACTTACATTCTTGTTTCGTTTGAATAAAATCCCTCTTCTTGGAGTCCCTTTTAAATATTGAACACTTCTAAGAGTAGCTTGTAATTGGGCTTCCTTTGTTTGGTGCGTAAATTGGCTGACTAGACTTGCAACAGAAGCAATGTTTGGCCTAGTGCGAGATAAGTAAATAAGATAACACGATCAAATTCAAGAATCATTCTTGATATGAAGTTAACATCCAAGATCGTTCAACAAACTGAGCAAGAGTGACAATATCCTTGCTATTTTCGAGCTTCAATTTTGATATTGGTTCAGTTTAGTCCATAGACTTGTTAGGATTCCATAATATTCACCAATAGAAATAGTGCCTTGTTTGGATCCAAAAATTTTACTTTATAATTCATATGAAGTTGAAAAATCTTTTCTTAAGGAGTAATTATTTCCTAAATCTTCCCAAATTTCTTGGGCACTAGAGTAGAACATGTAGCTTTGACTGATGTCTGTAGTCGTGTACCCCAAAACCATGTTATGATAAGAGTCATTATTGTCCCAAATGTGAAAATTAGGATTACTTGAGATATTTGTTTAAGCCTTCCTTGATACCTTCAATTTGCATTGGGTGAATTGAGCTCATTGAAGGTAGTTTCAAATGTTATCTTTGAGCAAGTGTGGTAGAAGGTAGGCATGCAAGTGTGGTGGAAGGTAGGCATTGCTTAATGGAGAAACTAAAGCGGATGAGAAATTGGTTGCCATGCCAAAAAACTGTTTTTTATTTATTTATTTCAAAACAAATTAGAAACCAACAAATAAGGAAAAGGAAATGTGAACAGTGTTGTGACTAGTGCTCTTTCAAATGAGAGATATACAAACCGAGATGGAAGATCTAAATAGGGGCAGTTTTGGGCCACCTCAATGCGACCCCTGTTGGAGACCTCACATCGACTAGAGAAAACATAATATATATATGGGTGTAAACCTCACTTTGAGTCAATTTTGTAAGATTGAGTTAGGCCTAAAATTCACTTCTTTCCACAAGGTCAAGGGAAGAGATACTTGATTGAAAAGAGAAAAACCCATTTCATCTTTGTGCCTATGTTTTCTTTCAACGACACCATTTTGGTGATGAATGTGAGGGCATGACAAATGTTGAATAAAGCCTATTTCTTTGAGTTAGCAAGTAAAGACATAGAATTCACCTCCCTACTTGGATTGTAAAGCTTTGATGCATCTGTTAATTGTAGCTCAACCATATTTTTAAATTGTTTAAAAATAGTTAAGGCATCTGATTTATTTTTAAGAAGATATATCCATGTGGAACGTATCCATGTGGAACGTGTGTAGGGATCAACAAAGGATATGTAATACCGAAAATTACCATGAGAATTAATGGTGCAGGTCTCCCCAAGCCACTGTATATCAAATCCAAAGGAAAGTCATATTTAGTTTGAGACAACTGAGAGGGTAAACAATGAGTTTTTCCCACACAATAAGCAATACTTAGGAAATTTGATATTAGATAGTAGAAAGACAAGATCAAGAACATTTAAATTAGAATGTCCTTATCTGAGATGCTAAGTATATGCAGTCCCACAACATTATTATAACAATCAGAAACGATTTTTATAAAAGGAATTTGCTTAGAATTGGACAAATTTGTAGCTGAGGAGAGCAACAAATGGAAAACTGTCAGAGCCCGTTAGGACCAACATGACGCTTGAAGGAGAATTTCATTGGAATTTTGAGTTTTAACAAAACATTTGTTCGAATGAAAATCAAAATATACATAATTGTCATGGGCATATTTGTTTACACTGACAAGATTTCTTGTTATACGAGGGACATGTAACAAATTACGAAGAACTATATGGTGAGAAATTTTTTTGAGGAACTACAAGAGGGATTTTCATACCTTTGACCATTACTAACAAATATCTTGCCTTGACCTTCAAAAGGAGATTTCTGCTGAATGGTTTGAGCATTATTTATCACATGCTAGGAAACCCCTGAATCAGGAAACTGAGTTGACTTTGATGCAGGATCAGAATTTACAACCATAGCCTGAGGTTGTTTCCCTTGATTACTGTTGTTGTGGTTGCAACTGAGAGGAACTAGATAGATTCCACCGATATGGATTAACCATATTTTTATGGATGAATTCCCTGAGATGAATTAGATTGATAAAACTTGTGGCACCGGATGGATCCTCCACTGTTTTACAACTGATACTGCGAATTGGAGAAGAAACAATTTCCATCCAGAATTGTGGCAGAAGCCTTGAAAAAAGATCAATTTGCTCTGGAGACTGCTCCTTTGTATCTTTTGTTGTATGACTGGTGAAATTAGAGAAGTTCAGATTTTTTTTTCTTTGTTCTTCTCTGAGGATAGTACTTATTCCTAACAGTTACCCTAACCAAGAGTCTAATAGAAACCACTTCTGCAATGAATGAACCAAAATTGGACTATTAATGAAGTGGGATGATTGGATTTGGTAAAAAGAATTTGAAGGGACCAAATTTCTGAAATACGATAATAGAGGGCGAAATTTAAGCCTAATTTATAATCATATTTTCAATGTAAAAATACTCCCTGGTTCAACTGTACATTTTAGATGAGATTAAGGAGAGAACAAGAAGAAAAAGATCTGAAGAGGAAGGAGAAGGCTGAGGCTCACTTGTACACCATCATAAAGGTTACAACTCTGTTGATCAATTCTCTGTTATTTTTGCCCCCTTTATTAAATGCTTCATAAGAAGATATTCAATAATAAGTTATTGATTCATTGGTCCCAGGTTGCTCGTGATGAAGATCTGCGTGAGCAGATTGGAAATGATATATTCTTTGATCTGGTGGATCATGATAGAGTTCAAAGTTTTCGTATTCAAAAACAAATGCCTTTTGTCATTTTCAAGGTATGAACTATGGTTTTGTTTTGTATTATGGAATAAGCTTGGTGCATATGATTTATGTCTCTAGATTTAGGGTGGTGTTAGAAATTACATACATGAGCACACACACACATGTGTGTGTGTGTGTATATATTGAAATTAGGGAGATTGAGCTGTATGTAGTTATTTAATTTGGGGTAACTCTTATTTATTGTACTTATGATTCATTTTAAATTTATAAACACGAGCCTCCACTGGGTAAATTACACATATAATTCACCACATTGCTTGTTTTATCTCAACATTTCGTTTCCTTTCAGCATCATTTAACCCTGTGACTAAAGTATCAGCCATTTGATATATGTTTATGTTACAATATTCTACAAAAGTTTAGGAGCGATATAATTATTTAATGTGTTTGCACAACACTTGATTTTCACTAGATTCTTAAATATATCTCTTATAGTAGCAGCAACTGTATCAGGGAACAATCTTTTCTCATTTTTCATTGTGGGGCCAAAAGTATACAATGGTAATATCATGTTGACACATTGCACAGACGACACCTTTAATTTGTGATTAAAGTTTATCTAAATCAGGAACTGGTGTGTTCGTTTGATCAGCTTATTTAGCCACATGGTTAAATTTAAATTGTTGTTGCTTACATGTTATGGCTGTTAATTCCGTTGTTTTAGTGTCATACAGTTCCTTGCTGAATAAGTGCTTTTGTGAGGTAGCATCATGTTCATTGTGTTTTTTTTCTCATCTATTTGAAATTCATGATTGTCCTATTTAGCTTCTGTTATACCACAAACTAATTATGATTTTGAATTTACTTTGAATCTTTCTGACAACAAATTTATCAGGAAGAAGTTGCCAAAGAATTTGGTATACCCATCCAGTGTCAACGTTTTTGGTTGTGGGCAAAGCGCCAAAACAACACATACAGGCCAAATAGAGCACTAACACCTCAGGAAGAAGCACAATCAGTAAGTAGAAAGGACTTCCAGTGCTGTTTTCATAAATAGCTGGTTGGCTGCCATGTTTCTATTAGCTTAATGTTAAGTATATTAACTTCATTTATAAGCTTAGTGATTTGTGAATTTGAAGACTGATCTCTCTGTTTTCTTCTATACTATGGATGCTTGTTTAGGATACTCCAAATGTGTATCAACATGTCTAATGTTTGCAAACATGAAGTGTAGATATATTTCTGATAATGTATAATAAGAAAGATTCTTAGTTATTGATAAATGGTGTGCAATAGGTGTGGAGTGACCTTACAGCGCTACGGGACTTATGTGGTATAATGTTTTTAAGCTCTGTTGGTAGCAGCTGCTTTGTTGGCAAATTGTCAATATAGCAGCTCTTACCTTAGTGGGAAAAATTTCCTCTTTACTCACTTGTTTTCTGAGTTATAGAATCCATTTGTTTGTTGTTCAGTTTTTAATATTTTTGTAATTTGGGTTGGTTTTATTTTCCAAACCAATTAGGGGTTTATGCTAGGATCCAAAGAACACCATGTGACTTCTATTTTGTTTCCAGCTACTGCATCGTTGTTGAAACAACCCTGGCATTTTCTGTTCTCTGCCTCTCTAGCATAGATCTCTGTTCTTTACATTCATTGCTTGTTGGTCTCTGTTTTATTTAATTTTATGCTACCCTTCTCATTTTACTGTTAATGAAATTTGTGTATTTTGTTAACTTTACTGCTCTCTACTTTGGCCAAAAAATCTAATGTATTCTGTTTTTATCTATTATTTTTTTTCCTATTTCATTCCTGTGTTCTTATACTATTAATTATGGAGATGTCCTTTATTTTGACCATTTATCTATTAATCCCATTTTTTGATATCATTTCTGTTTATCTCATATCTATAATCTTTAGTGTAGAAGTCATTGCAGTATCTGCTATCCCAAAATAATGCTACTGTAAATGGCCACTCCATGTGTGTGTGTTGGGGAGGGGGTGGTTGAAAAACTATTGACTGTTATCTTATTTTAACTTTATTTTTTTAAATGATGGAGCTTTTAATTATAATTATAGAGATGTAGTATTATAAATGTACCTTATTTATCTTATGAGGAGTGCTAGTAATATACTTTCTAACACATTCTTTAAAATTTATTGAAAACTACAAAATCAGGAAAGGGACATTAAATGAGTAGTGAAATAAACCCACTAAAATTAGTGTTTTTTTCAATAAACTTCAGCCAATAGTGGAGGGTGTTTTCAAAAGAACGTGTTCGAGAGTTTGTTGCTAGCATTTCTCTTGTTTTATAAGAAAGACATTTTCTATTTTATGCAAGTTCCAACAAATAGTATTCTTTCTCTCAAAATTTCATGTGATTATGGCATGATTATTGTGTGCGATAGCAATAGGTGTTAAAACTGATTAATAAAAATTGAACTAAAGATAGTGCGAGTGGAAGTGCCATCTTTTTTAATATTTTATGAATATTTTTCTCAATGATTTGTGTGTTTTGTTTGTTCTGTGGCATTGTAACTGTTGTAGGTTGGACTCTTGAGAGAAGTTTCCAATAAAGCAAATAATGCAGAGCTGAAGTTATTTTTGGAACTTGAAATGGGAAAGGTAATGTTTTTATGAGAATTTAATCTTCCTGAGTAGTTTGGTGGTGACCACTAAATATTTTATGTTCTTCCATCTCCTTCTAAGTGAATCACAACTGACATGGATTTATTAATTGCACCTTGCACCTTACACAATGAATCAGGATTTGCAGCCTATTCCTCCTCCTGAGAAGTCAAAAGAGAATCTCTTGCTTTTCTTTAAACTTTATGAACCTTCAAATGAAAGGCTTAGGTGCGTGTGCTTCATATTACTTATCAGAGGTGAATCTACATTGTATCAATTAAATGTTTCTTCCTTTCTTGGTTCAGGTATGTTGGACGGCTCTTTGTGATGTTCAGTGGGAAGCCAGTAGATATATTGGTAAAACTAAATGAAATGGCTGGATATGCTCCTGATGAAGAAATAGACATGTTTGAGGTTAGTTAATGTGCATCTCATGCTCAGTGATGTTCCATGATTGCAATATCAATGGAGTGCTATAATGTTTATGTTGACAGCTGTATGTCTATTAGGAATTAGTTAGACAGATGGACTTTATTTTCTAGAAAATTGAATAATTAATAAGATTAGTCTAATTTGATCTGATTTGGAATGATTAGGGTCAGAATCAGATTTTTGTGATTTGATTACTTTGGGGTCAAAATAAAATCTCTCTGATTTGAATTGATCCTTTTCATTTACTTTCCTTTCTACATTTATTAAGTAATTGGCGGCCTATTTATGTAAATCTTTTATTCCTGAATAATACACACAAGAATTATTCTTCCTCTCCTATTATTTCCTCTCTCTAGCTGTCCCTAAAATCACAATTTACATTTTGTTGCGCCTGATCAGGAGATAAAATTTGAACCTAATGTCATGTGTGAACGTGTTGACAAGAAATCCACATTCCGTGAGAGTCAGGTATGCATCATGAGTGACGTGTATTTTATATTTTTTATTCTGACTTCAGCCATTATTAGTGTTTTAAGTTTATAATAATAATAAATATTTCAACTCAGCTGTGACTTCTCTTGTACTGTTGTACTTTGTGCAGCTTGAAGATGGTGATATTATTTGCTTCCAGAAGTCCCACAAAACTGAAAGCGAAGAGCAATATCGCTATCCAGATGTTCCTTCTTTCTTGGAATATGTGCATAACCGTGTGGTATGATCTAGCATATAACTTCTTGTTGACTGCTATATAAAATTTAAATTGTTGTGTCCTCAATTTCTGTACCTGCTACAAGAAGCAGGTATACTGCATTGATTGTTAAATATAAATTCTTATCCTTAGGTTGTCTGGATTATTAATTTGCTTTAGACAGTTAGTTTCTCATCTAAGTGGACATATTATTATTATTATTATTTCCCTTTGTATATATAATTTAATCATCTGTGACTGTTTTCACTTGTTGTTTTGGGTCTTTTTCTGGCTGTTCAAGCTGAGGAATGGTGTTTGAAATATTCATAAAACCTGGAGCAGTAAGCCAATGTACTAATTTAAATCCCAACTAATTAAGGAAATATATTATGATGCCCTAAGGATTTATTGTAACTAATCCTTAAGAGATAGCGAGGGAATGTGGAAACTAGTTCTAGAGGATAATATAAGTCATGATAAGATATTTTTTGGATTTTTCCATATATCAAGAAATTGGTAAAATGTTTTTTTTTTGTCATTCCTCATTTTATTTTATCAACAATGGAAAACATAAAAGGTGAACAAATTCGTAGTTGAATCAATTTTGTTTGAATTCTATTTGCAAAAGTTAACAATCAATACTAAGAGTCCTGCGTTTCGAGATTATTTGTGCATTCAATACTTTGTTTTGATATGCAGGTTGTTCGCTTTAGGATTTTGGAAAAACCAAAGGAGGATGACTTTAGTCTTGAGCTGTTAGTTTATTTTCTCTCTCTATTGTAATTTTGAGTGAAGTATATCTGGTAGTTTAACTTTTCACTTTGACACTCCAGGTCAAAGCTTGACACCTATGACAATGTTGTTGAAGAAGTTGCTCAACATATTGGTTTGAATGATCCTTCTAAAATCAGACTCACATGTCATAACTGTTACTCCCAGCAACCTAAACCGCAGTCTATAAAGTACAGAGGAATAGAACATTTGTCGGACATGCTAATTCACTATAATCAGGTGTGTCATTTCACAATGCAAAATTTTCGCAAAAGATTCTGTTTCATTCTAAAATGGCTGTTTGGGATTTGCTTAAGCTTCCAATATGCTAAAATCATTCTCTTTTTTTTTGTTTTTGTTACTAGGCTTCCGATATTCTATACTATGAAGTATTGGATATCCCTTTGCCAGAATTGCAATGCCTAAAAACTCTTAAAATTGCTTTCCATCATGCTACCAAGGATGAGGTGAGTTCTTAGTTGTCACTTTCACTTTTTCCACAATCATTTGCCATAAGTGTTATACTTCTAACTGATTTACTCTTGTTCAGGTGGTGATTCATACTATTAGATTACCGAAGCATTGTATAGTGTCAGATGTAATTAATGATCTTAAATCAAAGGTATGATGGTAAATCCACATAATCAAAGTTGATAGATTTATTGAGGCACATGGATTATAGAAAGACCACACAGATTTGCAAGCAAATTGAAAAATTTCTTTCGAGCTTGCCTGTCTAATTGTTTTTAGATTATAAAGTTTATGAATGCTAATTTCTATGTGAAAGCAATTAAATTTTAGAACTTTTTCATATGCTGTGCTTATAGTGTATGATTTGTGCACAAGTGTGCAACACATGTGCCAAAAATTGGAAGCCTAATGCTATAAATCTTTTACTGTGGGAAGAGTCTGACTCATTAAGTGGCATTAAGTGTGTCTTTTGTCGGCTGCCTTACCCTGCATTTGGAATAGACTGAGTGCTTGTCTTGATCTTTTGACATCTGGGTCACAGTGCCCAAGACTCATCTGATCGGACATACCAATTAATTAAAATTATTATACGGAAGGTAACTAAATTTATAAGTTCTGTCTTCTCCCTATATAGAATATCAGAAGAACAGGGGAAAATACAGTGGAACTTATTGAAATTATGGTGTTATAGGTATTGAGGATGAGGGAATTGAGAGAAGAGGGATGCTATTTAATATTCTATTTTGTAATCAAATCATTAGAACGGATTAATGTGTGGATAAAATCTAGAATATTAACCTGTGTTTATTCTAATTGTTAAAGCTCATCATGTTTCCTTATTTTATTATGATTGTTCTCTTGAGTAGTTTGAATTGTGATTAGTATAAATAAGTCTTTGTTTTAGGTTTTATTAACATCATCAACATGTTGAAGTAATTATATATCTCAGTTAAGATTTTTGATGCATAGATATGATGTGTATCTGACATATGTTGGATACTGCAATCTAATTATTCTAAATGTATCTGACATTATTTTAATATTTGGCCCTCTTAAATATGATCAAATGAACTGGGCTTTTACATGTTCCCTTGCATAGGAGCACATGTTCTTTGAATCCATTCCTTTAGTTGAATACAGCCTATAATTTAGGGATGCAAGAATGGAGGTTTGGATCTTGGTAATTTGCTACTAAAATAGCTTGGCTTGTCTACCGAAATAGCAAAACATGTTACACTTGCAAATTTCAACTCTTGGAAATGCATTTCACATGGAAATTATGTCATACCATTACAATCTTGCAGACATACTGGGTTATGGAATGGATTTTATTGAAAATCAGAAATTGGTCAGTCCTACCAACTTCTTGTTTATTAAATCTTGTTCATGACATTGTAGTTCTTGGATTAGTTTGAACATTGAAGAAATCATCTTTCAAGATTTGTCTCTTTGTTTAATTAGGTTTGTGACATGTTAATAGTATAAGGGTATGTTAGTAACCAATAATTGGAAAGAAAGAAGAGAATTTTTTTTATAGAGTATAATGAAAAGAACAAGAAATAGGAGAGCACTCTCTCCTCCATGGGTTCATAAAAGATTTCTCCTTTCACAAAGAGCTAGTGCTCAATCTACAAAATGAACATCCTTCCCCTCTCTATGCTTCTTTCCCTATTTATATCTACCTAACACCTTAAGTAACTAACTCATTCATATTCTAACTATCTGTTGGATATTCCACGTCAATGAGAGATATGATCAAGTTATAGTATATAAGTGGGTACAAATCTCATCTTATAAGTCAGTTTTGTAGGTTTGAGTTTAGTCTAAATTCCACTTTCTTAAGTTTGTACCAGAATCATTTAGAGCTTATCCTAGTCTAGTTTGTTGGCCCTCATGTTATTCATTATCATCTTCCCCCTAGTCCCATGCTCAAGATGTCTAGTTCTTGACATGAGAGCATGTGTTGGAAAACCCACATCGTCTAGAGATATGGGCAAGTTATATCATTAATTACCTATGTTGGAGATCTCACATTGACTAGAGATAAGGTCAATTCATAGTATATATGTTGGTGCAAACTTCACCTTACAAGCTGATTTTGTAAGGTTGAGTTAGACTTAAAGTCTACTTCTTAAGATGGTGTCAAAGTCATTTAGAGTTTATCCTAGCAAGATTTTGTTGGGTCTATTGTGTCACTCGTTATTGGACCACCCTTAAATATATGGTCCGATGCATGAGTTCGGTGGTGTCGGTGTGAGGGGGGTGTGATGGAGATCTCATATCAACTAGAGATAAAGTCACTTCAGAGTATATAAATGGGTTGCAAACCTCATCTTACAAGCCGGTTTTATAAGGTTGACTTAAGCTTAAAGTTAACTTCTTAATTTACCTATATACGTCCTTTTCCTTGTACAATTTAGGTAGTCTTGATTTAATTTTCTTCTATAAATAAGATGCATATCTTAAGCCCCTCTTTTTATCATTTTTTAAGCCTCAAGTGCTTCAATTTCTATGGATCGATTGCTACCTACTACACAAACTCACATGCCCGAGTTTCTATACTTTGTTAAAATTTGTGCAAAATCTATGATGTTGTAATGTACTAAGAACTTGTCTCAACTGCCCCAAATGTTCTTTCCATGATTTACTACAGATTTGCATATCATAAAAAAAGGAGTAAAAAATCATATGACTTGGATTGTATTTTGGTGGTAATGTCTTGTCTTCTATTCTATATATTGAAATCTGCCTTACGGGAAATTTATGAATCGACTTTTTTTCTTGTCATACAGGTAGATTTATCACATCCAGATGCAGAACTTAGATTGCTTGAAGTTTTCTATCACAAGATCTATAAGGTGGGAGGGTACAGTTTTAATTTCATTTTCAGATACATTGATTATGAGGTTTTGATAAACTTGTGAGTGCTCATCAATATAAGCTAGCTATTGGTGGGGGAAGAGGGGGTGGGAGGGTTCACGAAATCATATTAAGATTCCAATCACATTTCTAGAATATTTTTTAAAATCTAAATAATTTAAATAAATTGTTGGAGATTCTTAGAGAGCTGTACAAACTAACTATATTTATTTAAACTAACATCCCCTCAAACTCAAGGAAAAGATTTTTCTCAAGAAAAATTCTCAACATTGAGTTTGCTTCGAAGAAAAGTAGAACAAGCTGAAAATAAAGGCTTGATCAGCACATCTGCCCATTGATCAAGAGCGGAAATATGGTAGATGTAGAGTTGCTTGGCTATAACCTTCTCCTGCACAAAGAAAACATGAATCTCCATGTGTTTTAGTGTGATTATGAAATACCGGATTGTGAGCAATAAACACATCACTTTGACTGTCACAAAGAAGGATACAAGTAGTAAAGGAAACTTGCAATTCAACGGGCAACATAGAAATGCATGTTAATTGAGAGGAAGTTTGAGCTAAACTTATGTACTCAGCCTCAGTACTAGAACGAGCAGTAGCTTGTTGCTTTCAAGACCACCAATATATTAAATTTGGACAGGAAGATGGCTGCTATGGAAGTAGAACGTCTATCATCAGTATGTGATGCCCAATCAGCATAACAAAAGGCTTTGAAGGACAAAGGTGTAGCAAGAGTTGCAGGTTGAAAATGCAATCCATGAAACAAAGTACCTTTAAGATACCATAGTTTGCACTTTGCCATAACCTAATGAGAATCCAATGGTTTGGCCATAAACTGACAAACTTGGTTCGCAGCAAAGCTAATTTCTGGTCTTGTATGTGTGACATATTGCAAAGCACCTACCATCAAGCGATATAATGTAGGGTCTGAAAACAGGTCAACCCCAAACTTGGATAACTTGCAATTAGAAACCATAGGAGAAGAAATGGAAGGAGCTTCTACCTAATGTGTTTTGTTAAGTAAAGAGCGAATATGTTTGCTTTGAGTCATGAGAATAGACTTATCTAGTAGATATTTAATTTCAAGACCAAGAAATTGATGGAGATGAGCGAGTTGTTTCAGAGAAAAAAATGCATGAAGTTTGGGTGTAATATCTTGAATCAGAAAAAACAGAGCTACTAGTGATTATAATATCCCATCAGCATAGACTAGAAAATATACAACCTGAGGCTGTTTTTCGTAAACAAAAAAAAGGAGTCACATATACTGCTGACAATTCCAAACTGATAGAGTATTGTGCATGCCATAGAGAGCTTTATTTAATTTATAAACAAGAGATTTGTCATTCACTTCAAAACTAGGATGTTGTGTCATATAAACTGTTTCTTCAAGGAAACCATCAAAAAGGCATTATTGACATGAACCTAAAAGAACTTCCATTTGTAGGAGATTGCAAGAGTAAGAAGAATTCTGATTGAAATAGGCTTTGCTACTAGAGAAAAGGTTTCATGAAAATCAAAGCCATGTACTTGATGAAACCCCTTAGCCACCAATCTTGCTTTATATTTTTTTATAGAGCCATCTTCATTTTCAAAAAGGGAGAGAAACAATGAGGGATGAATTGTGGGTTGAAAAATACCAGATTTAGATCTAGTCTGCATTGGGTGACTGTTCACTTAGAAACAGAGACAAATTCAAAGGATGATGAGTGAGCTGTATTGGGAACAGAAACAGACTCAGAAGATAGTGAGTTTGAGCTGTTAGAGGGTGTAGTACTAGACTTAGGTGTAATAGAAGTATTTGGTAAAGTATTTGGAGAATTTTGAGGTGGTGTAAGGGTGAGACTTGTACTTTTCCATTGGATGATATGGTCTTAAGAAAGAAATGCAATCACAACCAAAGGTTTAGAGAAAATAAAAATCTGGATCTCTATTGAAGAGAACAAAATGAGGAATCACAAAGTTGAGAGAGGCTGTAGGAAGCCTAATTATAAGATATACACCATGATGAACTAAAAAATTAGTAAAAGGTCAATATTCACCACCCAAATCAGATTGAATATGTTTAATTTTTGAATTAAGCTGTAATTTAACCATTGATTTGAAGGTTTGAAAAATAGTCAATGTTTCAGGATTAGACTTGGATAAGAATAAATAAAATACATAATATTTGTATCCTGCAGGAGAGGTAAGATGAGTAGCAAAGATCAGTGAAAATTATTTCTAAGGGAGAATAGGAAAATTTAGAGACATGAGAAGGCAATTTATGTGATTTGCCAATGCAACAAGATAAGCAAGAATAAGGGTCAAATTTATTGGATGGAGAAATTTTACAATGCATCATTACAATTTTCATTACATGACTGTTTGGATGACCAAGTCTATTGTGCCACATGCAGACATTTTTATGTAGAGAAGACAAATTGACATTGTGCCTTATTTGTATAAACTTTAACACTACTAAACAAAGAGCTAGCTGTGGCTGAACGACTTTGAGGTTTAGAAAATGACTGCAACTGAGGGGAATGATTTTGCAGTTAGAGATTATTAAAGGAATAAAGTCATTAAAACCAACAATTCCTTGAAGAACTTTATACGTCCCTTGAGATTTGACAAGACACTTATCATAATGATATTCAAAGAGAACATAATTATCTTTAGCAAATTGACTAACACTTAGCAAGCTTTTAGTAATAGAAGGAACATGTGAATCATGAGGTGACACAAAAGAAGAGAAACTAACACCATAAATACTTCGATCTTCACCATTGCCCATGAAATTATTATTTGGACCATCAAAATGATGAAGTTGTTTGATATTTCATGGTTCACGAGTCACTTGAAAGCTTGCACCAAAATTTGGTATCCAAGAAGTATTGCCATGTCCTTGAGAATTTGACTTCATGAACATTGCACTTGGTTGAGCTTTGTTTCCAGGCTTGTTATTAAGGTTCACCCAAGTATTTGAAGTTTTGTATGAGCCAGTAGAACAAGGAATGTAATGTTGTGTAGCAGGATCAATGAAGTACAGGGACTCATGAGGTTGATAATAAATATCAAATTTGAAATGACAAACATTGGCTTTTACCAAATTTGAGACAAATCTGACGCTACGAGATGCCACCACGATTACCACCACCACGACCATACGAGGCTTAAGTAAGGAGAGACTAAACTTTGTCTCATTGACATAGCAATCAAGAGATTGATTCATTCTCTTTATTCCCCCATGTATGTCTATTATAATGAGTTTTAATAACTAGGTCATGCAATTTATTTTCTCTGTTTTCTATATCTGTGAAATATAATAATGACTATGTCTTATTGCAATTTGATATATATTTTAAACCGCCTGAAAATGGATTGAAACACAATTATAAAATATGAACTCTACTGGAGTTGTTCTTATAACCAGATGCACCACAAGTTTAATCAAGACTTGAAATCCATACCAGTGCAAGGTTGGGGCTTGAGAATCCATGGGCAGATGACCATTAAAATGGAGACAATGTAATTTATAATCAAATAACTAAGGATTGAGGTAGTTTAATATTGAATAATAGACTGAAATAATGAAGCAACATGGAGTTCCTCTTATCTGTTGGGAATGCATCTGTCTCAGAGGATGTGCTATGTCGGAGAGTTCCAATAGTTAATTTACAAGTTTTAACCTTTTAGTCTTTTCCCTTTTGTTTTTGTTGTCATTCACTTGCCAAAATTATTAACTTGATTAGAAAATTTCTGAATTTTTTACAGTTTAATTCATAATCTTGTGACCTACCTTTTCAGATTTTCCATATCAACGAAAGGATTGAGAATATTAATGATCAATATTGGACTCTTCGAGCAGAGGAGGTACGGTCTTATAAAAAATGTTTAATATTTTAGATTTTAGATATGTTGTTCACAATTAGTATTTTGTTAGACCTTCGGTTACCTCCATGTATGTTTGGAATAAGTGCATGTTCAATTCTGAATGAGTAGTAATGGGGATTACTGTTAGAACAGAATAGCAAGAAACAGTGATGGGCTAGCTTTAGTCATGATTATATTTTTTTTAGAACAATGCATGAAGGAAAGATTATATTCTGTTATCACAGAATGTTTAAGTTTGAATGAGTAGGAATTGGGATTATCGTTACAACAGATTATTGAGAAGAAAAGGGAGTTTGTTATTGGATGTACGTTAAATCTAGCAGGGAAGGCTAAGGGAACAGAGGGGTATTGAGTTGGAGAGGTGGTGGCAGTACCTTGGAATGCCTGCTTTTCCATTGGTTTTTGTTTCTTTTATATTCTGTTACCTATTCATTGAATCGATGTACTTTCTTTCATTCATTCTTCACCAAATAGGTGGAAGGGGAATTTTCTATAATAAATTCAGTATGATACCAGTTTCTAGACCCTACCATTCTTATTGCTTGGTTCCTAACATTTGAATACAGATGTTGAAATGACAAACCCCACTTATTGTGCTTGTAAAAAGCCTTGTAAAAACCCCACTCTAAAACACATCTTAGCATTTGGCTAGGGGCCTTACCAATCTCATAAAATCAACATGTATGGGGAAGATCACCCAAGCTGGTCAAACACAACTTATGCCCTAGCTCAGATGTAGGATGTCAATCCCCTAAAAGTCAACATCCTGATTGTTGCACACAACTTACAACAGTCCTTCATTCAACTTTATATATTACTATGGATATAGATATTTGTGAGGTTGAAAGTGGTGGAAATGTGTTAGGACAAGCAAGCCTTTGCTTGAGTGGGCCTTGCATGTTAAAAAAATTCAACCCTTAAGCCTGACCTATCATACTGTTCTTCTCAAAAGCTTTATTTGTTCGATCAGCCTTCTTAAAGGCTTATTTGATATTAGCTTTTATGCATATTGTCTGGATGTGTGGCCATACAAGCAAGGTTGGTTTCGATTAAGGAAAATATGACAAAAACCTGATAAATTTAGTTGGATATGTACAAAGAAGAGTTGTTTGCATGAGTTTAACTCTAGTGAACAGGAAATATCACAGAATTGCCAATCCCATGACAGATTTGTGGAAAACGGACAGGTTTTATAAGGGGTAACCAGCTCAGCTAGAATTTGAACAATTGAAAGCTACCATCTCAGACCTTTCAATTTTCGAAGTTCCTAAATTTCCAAACCATTTGTCTTCGATGTTATTTTCTGTCTTTATATGGGCTATGCCTTTTCTCCTAGCACATTATTCTTAATTTTACAAGTTAAGTTGCATTTTCAATTTCCTTTTGCTTTAGATTCCGGAGGAAGAGAAAAACCTTGGCCCTCATCATCGGTTGATCCATGTCTATCATTTCTTGAAAGACACTAATCAAAATCAGGTGCTTTGCCCCCAAATTTTCTAATATAAAATTCTTTTTGTAAAATTACTGCCCTTAAATTTTCTAACATTTTTGTTTTCGTATGTATTGGTATGGTTTGAAAATAACAGCAAGTTCAGAACTTTGGACATCCTTTTTTCTTAGTGATCCATGAGGGTGAGACATTAGCTGAAGTCAAATTGCGAATACAGAGCAAGTTGCAAGTTCCAGACGAGGAGTTTTCAAAGGTAAATATTGCCAACGTGATTGAATTATGTGCTCTTGCTTTTACCATGTGTTTAAATAGGGAATTTTAAAATTTCAAGGACATTAAAATACACTGAATAAATTTTCATTTTTCAAAATGTTTTGTTCAAAAAAGACAATTCAAATTTATTGAATTTTAGTTTTCTTGTTTAGATAGAGTATTTCATTTATTACCATACAGAAAAATTTATTTTAATATTAAAAAATATTTAAAAATTCAAAGAAATCAGTTGGTATGTTTTTTTGGTGATGTTGGTCAAGGTTGTTTTCTTCGGCTAAAGTTTGTTAAAACTTTTCTGCTTAAGTAGACAGGTTTTTCTTGATTTTCATTGGTAAGGTTATTTTCAACTAATGTGCCAACTAGAATTATGTCAGCAGACATTAGTCAAAATTATATTTTTGAACATTGTTGGTCAAGATTATTTTTTGACTAACTTTTTGGTTGATATCTGGTGAAAAATACCCTTGGCAAACATTGGTAAAAAACAATCCTAATCATGAGTGATAGAAAGTTTCCATAGTCAACATTAGGAAACTAATGATCAAATTCGAGTTGGAAAAAAAAATCTGAACGAGGTTGACAAAAAATAAAAATAATCATGATTGATTTGGGTTTAAAAAGTGATGGTTGACGTCATTTGAAAATACTGATAATGAGATGACAACATCTAAGTTGAGGTTGACACAATAATGTTTCAACTTTGGCCAAACCAAGGAGAGTATGAAAAGACATAGATGTGAGCGAGCAAAGAGTATGAAGAATTCTAAATTCTTACTTTAGGTAGAATTTGAAATTCTATAATTTCATATAATCAAAATACTCTTAAAATTTTGTAATTTCAATTTATTTTTATATACTTTATCCAAACAGCATATTTTGTTATGAAGCATTTCAAATGAATCATCCTCCAAAAACTTCTCATCCAAACACACTATTAAGCATTTTGTGCATTTATGTGCATGTTAGCTAGTCATATCAAATGGTAATAATATCTTCAAATTTTGTCTACTTGGTTTGGAAACACTTATGAGTTCACAATACCATTTTGAGCTGGTTAAATTTGAAGTGTGTAGTCATTTTGCTGAGTGATATTGAAGCATGCTACTTATTTTTTAATCTTATTGCAGTTTTATCAATGAATGATTTTATACAACCACCTTTTTATTAGAGACCTCTGTTTTCTATTTCTTTCTTCTTATCACATCATATCTGGGTGTGTTAGTGTTATGTATTACTTGCTTCATGTTGGGTCTAATCTGACATAGGTTCATAAAATTGCATATATGGTCAAGTAATTTAATTTTAATATGCTTTGTAAAAAAATTCAGTCCTTTTTAGCTAAAATCTTTAGGTTGGAAAGATTTTAGATTCTCTACAATGATTAATGTATTTCTTCTTTCTTCCTTCCAGTGGAGATTTGCATTTTTGTCATTTGGTCGTCCTGAGTACCTTCAAGATTCAGATATTGTTTCCACTCGGTTTCAGGTCTGCCAATCTTCTGTCCGATGTTATTATTACCTTTTGGTTATGATTGTTAGAATTTGTGGCTGTCCATGGAATCCAGAAAAAAATGCTCTCTTTGTGCAAATTTAGTTATTTTATTTATTTTTATTGTTCAGAGAAGGGATATATATGGTGCGTGGGAGCAGTACCTCGGACTGGAACACACTGACAATAGTCCTAAAAGATCGAATGCAGCCAATCAGGTATAATATTATCATGAGCCCTTCATTTTTCTTCTAGGAATGGGAGTTGGTGGGTTTGTGGTCCTTATCATGAAATGGGTATACGCGGTCAATGATGGATAAATAGAGAGGAAATTTGTTACAATTATAGAAATTTGATAGACCTTTCCACCGAACAATCTTCCCCCAGATGTTAAAAGCAAAAGTAGATATAGATGGTTGTAATGTCTCTGGAATTAATTTTATTGCTGGTTTCAGAAGCCTAATGTGATTATTTATTAATTTATTAATTTTACAGAATCGTCACCCATACGAGAAGCCAGTAAAAATTAATGTTTAGAAACATGTTTGATCTTGACAAGTCAATTTTGTATGTGAGCTGCACATGAAGTGGTCTGAAGCTAACAAGGAATGTGGAGAAGCTACCTATCTTGTTCAGGGTAGTCTGCTGAAACTAAATTTTTTTTAGCTGAGATTTAGCCTCCAGTAGGGATTTAAACTCATCTTGAGCAAACAAATCTTTGGTTGTTAAGAGGTTGGATTTAATGTTCCCTTTCCATTTTGGTACATAACATTTTGGGGCTGGGTTTTGTATAAAAGGTATAGGAATATAGTTATAGTTAACTCTTTTCTTTGGCCCACTGCACTGCGCCATTGTGGGATTTTTATTTCCTTCAGTAAGTGAGGCTTCCAGAGGATGGGGAAATGTCTACTGGCTAACATGTAAATTTTCCCTCGTGCCTTTCTTCACCTTACTTTTTCTGTTACCGTACTTCTTTGTGTTAAAGGAAAAAGTTACTTTTCCTTATGCATCATTCAATTACCTCTCTTCAATCTCACCTTCTGTTAATATAAATAAACGGGGCTTTTAACCTGCACCCACACTTACAAATTTCTGAAAATGCCCTTCATTTCGGAAATGAAAATCCTTTAGGAAATAATTCATTTTTTTGGAAAAACAGATTTGAAGAGATCATTTTAAAAATAAAAATTCAGAATATAATTCAAAAGTCAAAATTATATTCCACAAAAACAATTCTGTAATATAAAAAATTAGTTCTGAAAAAAAAATATCCAAAAATATATTCCAAAACAGAGGGTTTAAAATGTATTTTTATTTGTAACCTCACTTTATTTAAGAGCGGGTGCAATGATTTCGTGAGGAAGTAATTGCCTCCTTTTTATTTATTTTTTTGTTAGAATTTTTTAAGGGTAAAAAACCCAATGGGCTGGAGATCACAGGTTTGCTTACAAATTTGTTAAGACTGATTCTCCTACACCATATCAATTTGGATTGGCAACCAACAAATCTTAGTGAAAAGACCAAAACACTCTTAATGAAGTGAAAATTAAGTTCCACTTAAAAATGCACCCAACCTAGCAGTCAAACACCTTTTCGCATGTTGACGTTTGAAGTGAATAATGTGAATTTCAAATGAAAATGTCTATAAGGAAGGATTTGACTTTTGAACTTCTATATCCAGAAGCAAGGACTTGAATTCCAGTTTTCCATATTCGAAAGTAACAAAATCATCACACTACCAAAAACAAAAGTTCTTGAATTCCAGTTTTCCATATTCGAAAGTAACAAAATCATCACACTACCAAAAACAAAAGTTCAAGGTGATTGGTTTTCGGATATGTATGATGGTGTCTTCCGAATAAAGATGTCCATAGTCAAAGAATGCTAGTTCTGGATGCCAATATCCGTAGACAAAGCTGACACTTTCGGATGTCAATATTCGTAGGCAATGCTGACACTTCCGGATGTCAGTATCCGTAGGCAAAGCTGACATTTCCGGATGCCAATATCCATAGACAAATATATGACTTCCGGATATTGGGATAAGCAAATATGTGACAAGGGCAAAATTGGATTTAAAAAATTACATTGGGTGTATATAAAAAAATGATATGGTGCAAGAAGCAATTGCCAATTGTTAATCTAGAAATAAATTCCAAATTGCTGAATTCAAATTGTTAAATAAAATAAATATACATATTTCTTGATTGCTCAATTTTAGAGACTTCTCTATATAATGCAAACTGTAAAAAAATTCTAAATTTCTTTATTTGAAACATCAAATCCATCTTTAATGAAAATTGTAAAATTTTTCTAAATTGCTTTATTCGGAACATCAAATCCATCTTTTTTTACTTCCAGGTTGATTGATTTGTAACATATTTCTATAATGAAGAAACTTTATGGACCATTCAATCCAATATCTTCCCAGAAAAAAACATAAAAGAGAAATCCAGTGGATACAGCGATGAAAGCCCTCACGGTGGTTTGAGACGGCAAAGGCAGAATTTAGTGGTATGGAGCTTCTGGAGAAAACAACTTGTGAGGTGCAGAAAATAATTTGTGGAAAGCAAAAAGCATAGGCCCAAAAAAATAACAAAAGGGAATATCTACTTCCATTCCAAAACATTATTTTTCCCAGAGGCAATTGCATCCTGCACCCAATCATTTGCTTCTTGCACCCAACACACTCATGTGAAATACCCATTTTGTCCTTAGTAATTTTAAATTTTTACCTTTCGGATATTTATATCCGTAAGTCAAATTATAAAGTTCTGGATATACAAATCCAGAACTAATATTTCACTTATGGATTTTACCATCTTGAAGCTTATTTGGACAGTATAAATGATCTTCTGGATGTCAAAATCCGTAAGCAAACATAAATGAGTTCTGGATCTCAATTCTTAGTATCATTTATAGCACACCATTCTGGATATGAAATCCGAAACCCATAGCTCACTTCCGGATATGACCATCCAGAAGCTTAAATGAAATATGAAAATGAGCTTCCGAATTTCAAAATCTAAAATGTATAAAAATGATTTCCAGATATTAAAATCCATAAACAAATGTGTGAAAAAGGACAAAATGAGATTTTAAAATTTTCGTTGGATGCAGGAAGCAATTGCCTTTCCCATAAAGTAATTTTATAGAGTGTCATAAAAAAAGAATGACATGTCCATATTCAAAAATTATTTACAGTTCATTTTGCAAATTTAAATTTGGTTTTTTGGTAAATGTGAACTTAGTCTTTGTTAACTGGAACAATTTTATTGACAAATAAATAAAACAAATTTTACATTGGCAGTACAAATTTCGTACAGTTATTTAATCACAAGTATATTATAACTATCTTAAAAACACATTAAATAATTATTTTTAATTAGATGAAAGTATAAAACTACAATCATTAGTTAATTCACCAAGTGGTTTAAGATTAGAACCTTTAAAATTCCATATCAAGAAGAAAATCACCAGTTTATGTGCTTAATATTTCAAAACAATTAGAAGAAAAAATAAAATAAGTTATATGCAGTGATTTTGTTCTCTAATTCATTTATGTACACTGGCAAATGGATGGTGGTTGTTGCTCTTTCAGTCTCTCACAGCACTGTGGTGATGGTGGGGTTGAGGTGGTGAAGGCATTGACACATGAAACCAGCTCCATCACATTACAACACTCTGCTGCTGCTTCAACCACAAAACCACTAAGCATCATGGACAAAATCACACATGGAAATGGATTCTTCATTTTCAAACAACACACAAGTAGAATTTTCTGAGATTTAGAGTGGGCAAAAACTTTAAAGAGCATTAAAATATTAAACCTTATAAGTTAATTACAAAATATTTAACAACGGATAATTGTGCAAATATCACTTCAATCTCGTGTGTAAAAGCTACTAATATAGTTGGTGATGTAGCTTGTGAAGGATTTGAGGAGCCATTTACACTTCATTTTTTTCTTCCTTCTTTGTTCATCTTAGAATAATTCACACTTGGGAGACAAAATATAACCCCCTTTGGTGTCTCTAAAACTCACTAGTGATTGATTGTCTTTAGTGAACAATGAATTTTGCTAAAAGTTGCTATGCCTTATGAAGGATTTGGGGAGCTATTGAATTTGATTTTCTTCCCCCAAATGTCTACTTGCTTAGCTATTACTTTCTACACCTCATTTTTCTCTTACACTTCCCATTTTTTATAATATTTAGTGTGCCATTTGTGATTTATAACTCTCTTAAGCTCCAAAATATCCCCATTGATGTGTTGCTCTCCACCCTACAGTTCAGCTTTTGCTTTGGACATTATTTTCCATAAAGAATATTATTGGAAAAAAAGATTTTGAATTTCTAATACAACCATTGATGGAAGTTTATAGATATACTAAAAGTGAGGTATTTTTATCCTTTAACACACTCTGTGGAAATGAAAATACAGAAAGCTTCATAGAAAAGGGCATGAAGAAGTAACCTACTTGATAACATGTGGAAATAGTCTAACATGAAAAGTGAAGAAAATGAAGAGTGCAACATTTTGTATAAACTAATTTCTGTTTAAAATGCTGCAAATAAGTGAAGCCCACGCTAAAGAAACTCATAGCAACTAGTTTTAAAAATAAAAAATAATTAATTATTATATTAACTAAATTATATACTATTTTATAAATTAAAAAATTATTCATATCTAAAATATTTTCTATTATTAATAAAAAATTATAAATTAATTTTTAAATTGATATTTAACTAGTTAATAAAATTTTAGCTACCAACTTTAAAATTTCAACCTACACTCATCAACAAACTTAATAAGTTTTTACAGTTTGATGATATATAAATTAGTTATCACTGTCTCAAAATTAATGAAAAAGAAAAGAATTAAAACTTTTAACGAGAAAATTATAAGGTGAAAAAAAAAACAAGATGGGTTTTCTGAATATAAAAGCAGTTATTTACACTATTGCAATGTTAGAGAGAATGAAGCAATTAAATTAGTGGCGAGAGTGGAATGAACGGAACAAGGACAAAATTCTAATTTCTCATGTGATAGAAACCAGAGGGAATTGCATCACACAATATACTTTCTGGATTAAAAATGGTGTCCAAATGTACAATCTAAAATTTAGAATGTACTTTTTATTTTATATTTCAAAAAATGCATTCTAAAATATAAAATAGAAAATATATTTCATAATTTAAATTATGTATTTTGAATTGTAGATTTCAAAATATAAAATAAAAAACATATTATAAAATTATAATTTAAAATATAAATTTTATATTCTAGTATACTTTAAAATATAAATTTTATATTTTGAAATGTATGTCCAAAATAAAAAAATGTATTCTATATTATAGATTACAGAATACAAATTTTGTACTTCAAATTATATATATTTCAAAATACAATTTATATTTCAAAATGTACTATCCAAAATATGAAAAATAGCAAGTGAAGATAATATTGATTATTTGATTGACGAAAAAAAATAACACTTATATTACTTTTTATTCAACTCTCCATTTCTCTTTTTCCTTCTTCATTCATCTCTGCCAAAGAACCCTAAATGAGTTAATAAATGTGACTAAAAATTCAATTGACCCTATAACAGTAACATTCCACCAGATACCTCTTTAATATATTCTTGTAATTACAAAAATCCATTTAAATTGGACAGAAACAAAATAGGTGCAGAGAAAAAAGGCCAACCTAAATCCCCTTGCATAACATAAATGTTGAACCTTCAAAGAGAAAAGGAGGGGTGTGTGGAAATAAGGAATACAAAAAACAAAAAAATCTCAATGTTGGCCATCAACACTACAATTTTAATGCCTCCCTGAACTTAATACTGAAGCTATTTTCTAAACCCTTTTTACCAACCGCTGGAAGATTTCCTTTCTGCATCATAGCCACAAACTCATTGTAATCTATGCGTCCATCCTGCATATCACAAAAACATACCTTACATTAATCATAACTATATAATCATCACATTCTGGCTAAAGGGTGTTCAGTTTTTTAGCAAAACATCTGCATCATTAGTGTGGTGGATCAAAGTACAAACTTACAACTGGAACATCTCTATCATGATGTCTAAAATATTTAGAAACAGATATGAATTCATTGATTTCATGCCTCCTTCATTTCTTTTTTTCAGTCAAATCAATTCTCTAAAGGAATATAAGATTCATTGTCAGCTGCAATGAATCTACTATACATGCAAGACTTTTGGGTTTGTAGGAAAAGTTTCTACATAGAAATGATGATTAGATTCCATCATACCAACAAAAGTTATTATTTTTTATTTTTCCTTTTTATAATATCAATTCCATCATGCCAATAAAAGGCAGTAGAGTTTCTTATACTTTTTGTAGAATATTAATGATCTTTATATTTTTTAAAATACTCAAAACTTTGGTCTGTGTATAAGAGGAAAAAAGTGCTAGTTTTGGGAACTAAATACAAGGACAAAAAATTACTGATTTTAAAAGCTGGAGACTAAAACCAAAATTTGGAAAATTTTCAAGAACTGAAAAAATCATTAACCCTTTTTTGGTTATATTGGTGTTCCTTTTAATCAAAGGAAAGTATTGAGCTAAAGAAATTAGAGGGGTTGGCTAGAAATGATACCAAAGACAAGTAGTTCATCATTTGTTATAGAGTGACAAGGATGGAAGAAGAACCAATAGAGTTGTAAATAACTTACATTATCTTCATCAATTTCCTTGATTATCTCTTCCAAACGAACATCTTTTATGCCAAACTCATCACAAGCCTGTTGAAGTTCTTCCTGAGTAATATAGCCACTTCCATCTTTATCAAAGTAAGAAAAGGCTGCAAATAGATTGTCTTCTCTTTCAATTTTGTTGCGGTGTAATGTTGCAGCGAGGAATTCGCCATAATCAATTGTCCCACTGTTATCAATATCAGCCTACAATTTCAAGGCAGAGGGTAATAAGTTATAAGAGTTAGTCTATTAAACAAAATAAATTATTAATATGAATATTTGATAAAAAAGAGAGTTAATCATAATGCTCCATCATCCAATTTTTATTCAATTTTTTTCTTTGCTTTTATATCAGCTACCTGGTATATTTATGGTAAAAACTAAGGCCAATTTAGTCAATGCAAAAGATATTCATTTATCATTTATTTTGTGCACCATAATCTATGTAATACCCCTTATTTCTTTTAATTTTATAAAATAAGCTTAAAAACACTTACCGCTTGCATTAGATCATAAATTTCAGACTCATTAAGATTAGCACCCACTCTTTTCAAACCAGCTTTAAGTTCTTCAAAGGTGATTTGACCACTGTTGTCTGCATCTATCATGTTGAACATCTCTTTTAAGCCAGCAATTTCTTCTTCAGATAAGCTCTCAGCAATAATCTGAAAAGAAAAGAAAAGAGCAAACGATGGTTAAATGAAAAGGTGCACATTGTAACATCTCATTTTCATCTTGTGGTCAGAAATTCATAATTAAAGACTTCCAATCCAACACACATAGTGTAAGTATCTCCATAGTCAATGTTATCTATAAGTCCAAATCACATAACATGTGTCAACTTTATGTATCTGTAAGTCAAAATCACATAACACGTGACTTTCAGGCTTCCACATCCAGACACTTACTATAAGAGCCATTTTCTTGAGCTTGTTCATAGCAGAAAATTGCTTCAAGCGACTTAATACAGCAGAATCAAGTGGCTTGTCAGGAGCTACACCATCAACTTGAATCCAAGGATGACCTACAGGCAATTAAACATATGTAAGCAAGAAAATTTGAGTTTGGAATGCCACATTTCAAATTTGGTAATGATGATTGTAAAATTTATGTCCAAAGTAACTAGCTTGGACGCTCCTATAGCATAGAAAAGATTAATCCACGTAGCACAGAAGAACTATTATACTTCCTCTAATACAAAGGAGAAGTAACATCAATCTTGTGATACAAAAAGATGATACAACCCATACACAAGCATCAAATGTTGCAGACACATTATTTTAGAACTAAAATAGTACCAATAATAATGTTTCTATCCGCATTGTTCAAATGTCTGCAAGTATTAGGGTGTAGAATAAGGGAATTGGAGTAATTAATAATTAGAGGGATATCGTGGATCAGGTCAATCATATCTATGAATGGGAGGATATAGGGATAAAGGGAGGGAGGTTCATTTTTGTAGATTGAGCATTAGCTCTTTGTGAAGGAGAAACCCTAGCAGGGGAGAGTGCCCTCATATTTCTTGTTCTTTTCATTCATAGATATGATTGACCTAACATTATCAATTATTAATTAGTAAAATTATACTTACATAATACTTGATGTGCAGTCAACCTCCTTCTAGGGTCACGAACAAGCATTTTTCGAACTAAATCTTTTGCACTTTCAGAAATGTTAGGCCAGGGGTCAGAAGAAAAATCAAGATCACCACGCAGAACCTGTTCAAATATTCCTTGTTCGTTTTCTGCACAACCAAACGAGCCATGCAAAGAAGGAGGAGAAAATTAGTAATAAGACAAAAATAGTGGCAGAAATGTATAAGAAAGGAGATCATAATTAATTACAATGTCCAAATAAATCCAAAACATCTCACCAGCCCAAAATGGAGGTACTCCACTCAAAAGAATGTAAAGGATAACACCAGCACTCCACACATCTGCCTCAGGACCATAACGCTTTCGCAAAACTTCAGGGGCAACATAGTATGGGCTGCCCACCACATCAGAAAAGATATCACCTGGAAGTGAAATATCATCGGTTTTTCTCCATGGAATCAAATTACTTCTTCAACTTGTACAAAGCTTCAGTTAAAATAATAAACAGGCTCATGATTCATATAATTCTAGAAACCTGATTGAATATCTACATCTATACACACATGCGCGGAATTACTCTGATAACAACCAACTGCACAGAGGTAGAAAAATTGTATGATAGATTGAAAACAAAACTATTACAGAAGTGAACACCCTGTAATCCCATATCAGAAGCCCCTCAGAGAAACAATTTCTCTACCTAATCACAAACAACCCAAACTATTATGAAAAGTGAGAACACTGATCATAGACCATTAAATCTTATTTAAATTGTCATGAATAAAATATCAATGCAAGTTCACACTAACCCATCAATTAGGAATCCAATTCAGTATTTTTGCTAGGTATTAGAAAGGAATTGGAATGAAATATATCAATTCATATAGATAGACAACAGAAAATGATGTTCAACTAACAAACTTGAATTTAGAGATGGTAAAAAATCAGAGTATATTCAGCTGATGTATACGAATGTGTGTATGTAGGTATGTATGTATATAGAGACCCATTGACAAGGACATTGATTTATGTATATCCCTTGGCCACCAATTGAACTTTAAGGTGATTAACTTCATTAGTACGCCCAACTTTAACAGCATAGACCCATTGACAACCAAGAGTCTTTTTTCTAGGAGGAAAAGGGACAAGCTCCCATTGTCATTGTTTGCAAGAGCCTGCATTTTATCAATGATGGCTTGTTGTCATCCAGGATGATCAAGTGCCTTATGAATAGTTTTGGGAACAGTAGTAGTGGATAAGGAGAAAACAAAGATGAGTATGATGGAGATAAATAGTGATGACTCAAATGTAGGATAAGGCTTACGAGTAGAGCGAATACCTTTCCTAAGAGCAATAGGCCAATCTGAGGTGGAGTCTTGAGAAGATGGTGAGAATGAAGGATCCATGGTATGGGATATCGATAAAGGAAGTTATGAATCAGGAGAGGCATCAGGTAATGTAGAAGAAGCTTGTTGTGTCCTGTGGTGGTTTGTAAGTAGGGGTGGTGAGACAACATCAGTTGAACGATGAGGATTGTATAGAGGTTGATTTCCGTTTGAATTGGAGTCAGAAGGAGTTGGATGACACAGGGAACCGAAGGATGGGAAGGGGAGAACCTATTGAATGGAAACAATAGTTTCCATGGAAGACAAGATGAAAGGGGTGTCCTCAAAGAAAGTGACATCAGTAGATGTATAATTCAATTGTGTGGTTTATCTGGCCAGAATTAACTCCTCTCGCTAAAAATGCTATATATACATACATATATGATTTGCTTATATGTGTTTGTGATATTTTCTGTTCAAATGATTTTGTAGTCAAAATAATACACTAAAAATAAATGAGGAAATAATTGGAAAATTAACAGCTCATCAGATCTAACACCAATTGCAGTATACAAAAGTCACCTTAGATGTATGTATAAAGAAAATTGCAGGATGGAAGGTAAAATGCTAAAAGTTAAAGAAACACATATCCCAAATTTAGACAAGATAGCATATACATAGACTATTATGATGTTTTTCTCCAAAGAACTCATAGCACATTTGCATGTAATACAGAAATTTTCAAAAATCTAAGGATATTAAGTTGTTGCTATGAATTTAGGATATAGTAGACGGAGAAGTTTTCTAAACTTCAAAGATTTGAAAAGGCCAACAAAAATTATCAAGCCCTTTTAAGACTAAAAAGTCTGTATGACAAATGAAGTTAACAAGTTCATGCTCAAGCAACAGCAACACATTGCATATAGGCAAATGCCAAGCACCTTAAAATATTAATCCAGTTTTATGAAAAATTGGATGTAAAATATTCACAAATAAAGAAATTTAAAACAATAAAAAAGCCTGCATATCAAATTCAGCGTCCAATGATATCTCCATCCCACTCCTGCTCCAGTCCTGTCTGAGTGTATGTGCTCATATAAAAATTTATCCATTTTGGACTTCAAAAGGTATGTTTTCTTTTTCTCAATTGACGTCTCAACTTTTTAGTTAAATAAATTAAGCCTTTAAATGTTACAATTCATTAGAACCTAATCATATCAATTTGAATCTTCATATTTCAGTCCATCTCAATCTGACTATGTTAGTAAGTATATATTCATATCTTTTTCAGATCTTACACCATGCAGGTTCACAGTAAGACTAAAATGACATAAGCTAAACTTTACCGACCAAACTGGCTTCTGATAAAATAAATGTTTTATTGAAATAAAACATTTATTGCCCTTTATATTTTTTATACAATAAACGTTTTCTTTCTTAGTAAAACCGTTTTACTTTTAGTTGCTTAAAATCAACCCTAGAGACCAACATTAACAAAACCATTTATTTAATCACGATATAAGCAAGACCATCTGAAAATACCTGGCTTAAAGAAGACAGACAATCCAAAGTCAATAGTTTTTAGAAGTGAATCTTCTAGCTGATTGACAAAGAGAAAATTCTCAGGTTTAAGGTCTCTGTGCATCACACCAAGAGAATGGCAAGCTTCCACAACCCCCACTATAGTCCTGGTAAGTTCAGCTGCCTGTCTTTCAGTATAATGTCCACGCTGAATAATCCTATCAAAAAGCTCTCCACCTGCACACAATTCCATCACAACATGAACAGCCACAGCATCCTCATATGCACCTTTGATGGATATAACATTAGGATGCCCAGCCAAGTGGTGCATTATCTGAATTTCTCTTCTCACATCCTCAACATCATCATCTGTGACAAGCTTCCTCTTTGCAATAGATTTACAGGCATACTCATTTCCTGTTGCCTTCTCCACACACAAGAAAGTTGTCCCAAACTGACCCTGTCCAAGTTTTCTCCCAAGAGTGAAGAACTCCTTGAAATTATCAGTCTCTCTTTGCAACACAGAGTCAACTCGAAGCCCTGCACTAGAAACTCTCTTCACAGAACCATGTTTCTTGTTCTTCTTCTTCTCTTGTCCCTGTGCTGGTTCTGTTTCTGATTTTGCCTCTTGTTTGGCTTCAGGTTTCGGCATAGTTATCTGCTCGGGAGGTTTATTTTGGACAGGCAAAGGCGATTCGGGCACACTAGGTGCTTCCTCTTTTACAGATTCTCTATTAGACACTGATTCATCAGGCAATTGAGACCGCCAAATTGCTGCAGAAACTGATTGAAACAAACCATTTTTTGAAATGCTGGGACCAGTACATGTGTTCCCCATATTGCTTCACACTGAAAGAATTTGTGCTACAGCTAATAAATATCCAACTTTCATCACTCGGATCTAAAAACCTATATCATCTGTAAACACAACACACAAGATCTGAATATCAACTTCAATTCCTTTTAAGTGAGCATCAAAGTCAAACCCCAAGTACTGAACCAAAATTTTGTTACAATAATCAACAAATCCAAAGATTCATCCTCATCCAACCAAAATGAGAGTTAGCTTGGACCGGAAAACAGAAAGAAAATCTTTTCATTTTTCAGACAACATTAAAAAAATTAATAGATAATGATTGATATTAACAATAAAAGTCACAAAAAAAGGGGGGAAGCCATCAAACTACAAAAAAAAAAAATAGCAAAATGCAATGAATAGTTTGAACAGTTGAACACCCAAGTTGGTGAAAAGAACAAAGAATCGAACTTTATACAACTTCAAGGACACCCTTTTGAAAGAAAGAAAAATTGGACTCAAAAGAGCACAAATCAGAAACTACAAAAACTGTAAATGAAGATAAACAAATTAGAGGTCAAGAGTGGCTAGAAGAGAGAGAGAGAGAGAGAGAGAGAGAGAAGTTGAAGAATGAAGCATAAAGAAAGAGTAAGAGATTAGACAAACCTTGAGTTTACCTGGTCCTGGTCAGTTGAGGTTGATGAATGCCGAAGACAGTTTGGTAGATATACATACGACTCATCTGGTTTGTTTCTTTGTTTTGTGTTGTACCTCTTGGACCATGTTACACTGCTTCGTTAATTTCGTTTATATATTTCTAATTTCTCATCTCATTAAATTCATATTTAATTTACTAAAATATAAATAAATTAGTTTTATATAATTATTTTGAAAATATATACATTCAAATTTGATTATCATTTTAATAAATTATTTTTTATAAAAATTAAATAAACTTTACTGACATTTTTTCTACAAAATTAAATGTTGTTTATTATATTTGAATCTAGACTGAATCCAACTTTTTCTTCGATCACTTTTTTTAATGGGAAAGAGATATATATTAAATTGAGAATAAATCTCCGGCAGATACACTTTTTTTTATTTGTTATTACAAAAGAAATGCGACGATAATGGAATTTTCTGTCTTTTCTACTTTTAACATTTATATTATAAAATGGTATATAGCGAGAGATGTGAAATACGAATTGTTAATTTAAAAAAATACCACTTTAATTTTTAATTATTTTATAAATTTACTTATATTTATAAATTTTAAATTTAAGTGAAATAAACGAGATAAAAGTTTATAAGATTGAAACTAAATCAAAATAGTTGGCTTTTCAGAAATGAGAGGGTTATAATCAGATGAAATAATAGAAGGATCAAAATAGAAAATCACAACTTACCAAAATTACAATTTAGTTAATAATGTATTTATAAATATTTAAATTATTCTCTTTTTTTTCTGGTGCATTATTTATGCCATTAGAATTATCAATAAAATTATAATATTTATTGTTAAAAGGGAATCGAATACAAGTTCTATGAATATATATACAAATTTTAATCACTCCACTATGTGATTAAATTTTATATATACAATCGTTAAGATAATATTGATGTTTTAATGATGGAATTAATAAAAAGAAATAATAAATTTTATTAAAAAGTGTGGTTTTTCATTTATAATTTAATGGGTTAATAAAAGAAATAAAATAAGTGCATGAAAAGGTAGTGGCATTTCCGTTTGTGATATTATTATAATTATAATACATAAGATGTTTGCGGGGATGAATGGGAAAGCGAGTGAAACGCGTTTTGGGCTCAAAGAAGGAATACGCTAATTCCGGGTTTAACGTTTCTGATAAATGGGAAAGCGAGTGAAACGCGTTTTGGTCTCAAAGAAGGAATACGCTAATTCCGGGTTTAACGTTTCTGATGGAAGACTGATGATAAATTAACAACAAACTAATTTTATATAACTAACTACATTTTTTATTAAATGATTTAATTTATATTTTAATTTCATACTTTATTATTGAAAGAAGTTGTGAAATAGTTATTTATTCAAAAAGATTATTGTCAAAATATTTATTTTCTTAATTGAATTTGCCTTTTTATTCAGTCCTGTAGTATAAACATATTTTTGTACATTGTAATACTTTAGACAAAAACATGTTTTAGTTAACTACTCAAATCATATATCAATTAGAATTCCAAATATTCTCTTTATATTCTTTTCTTATTTCTTATTTTATAGCGACCTTATCTCTATAATCACATCTATCAACAATCATCAACTCCTTACAAAAACATCTCTTCATAATCTTTATTACATGTTTAAATGAACACATTTTTGTATACGAATTTAAACTTCCCGAAGACAAAATAAATTGTTTGGATAAGATGTTTAAAAAAATAATTGAAATTTGAAACTCATCAAATATTTAAGCATTTCAAAATATTGTAATTTCAAATTCTCTAAAAATTAGTGATAATATAAAAAAATCATTAAATAAAAAATAATTTTAAAAATTAAAAATAATTAATCATTATATTAATTAAATTATATACTATTTTAGATACTAGAAAAATTATTGATAATTAGAGTAGTTTTTATTATTAATAAATTTTAATAATAAATAGAAATTAATTTATAAATTTTATTAATAATTAAATTTATTTTAAATATTAATAATTTTTTTGTGAGCTCATTATTCTTTATTTAAAATAGATTTCTATTTAATGAATTTCTATTTCTAACTCTGCATCCATATTCTACTAATTTTTTCACTCTTCCTTCTTAAAGCAAGTTGTTAATTGGTTTCTCCCCATTATTTACATTTTTTTTTCAAAAATAACAATAAATAGAAAGTTTGTGATCATGTTATAATTATCATATTATCACATATTTTAATGTTTAGTACTAAGATTTTAATTTAAAAAGTATGCACTAGTATAAATTGAATTACTTTATCTAAGAAAATTAAAATATAAAATATTTGAATTACTTTAAACAGATAAAATCTATAAAAATAAATAAAGAATACCCAATTGCAAGTAATCTAAGTATTATCTATTTTAATTTATATATAAATTCATTTTTAGTTCCTATAATTTTTTGTAAATGTGTAAGTTTAATATTTATAAAAATTTAAAGTCATATTCGATGGTTCAGTTTTTCAAAATTAAGTAATTTTAGTCTATTGCTAGAGTTGTTTGTCATAATAACAGGTGGTCCATTGCTAAAATTTATTGATAAACCTTACAATAAAAATGTTAGGTTGACATTTATACACACAAATAAATAATATAACATATCAATAAAAGGTGATAGAATTAAAATATTATAAAAAATAAAATTAGATATGAAATAAAAGTGAATTTTAAATGTTTATTTATTGAATGGCTAAAATTTCCATTTATTTTATTTATTAGGATGGAATACTTTATTCTCCTGTATTAAAACTTCTTGCCTGGTCCCTCTCTCCATCATTTGGGTACCATTCATCACAATCTTCCAACAATTTCTTGCATTTGGAAATATTTTCTTAGTTTTTATTTAATTTTATAACTTTTTTATTTTGTAATTGCTGAATAGTTTCACTGCATTTAATATACCACTAAAAGTTGATTTGACATATATGATATAATTTAAGTAGACTTTTAAAAATAAATATCTAACCAAGGCAATTGCTTCCTGCATAACAAAAATTTTAAAATCTCATTCTCGCCTTTTTCACGCATTTGTTTATGGATTTTAATATCTAGAAGTCATTTTTATACATTTTGGATTTTGAAATTCGGAAGCTCATTTTCATATTTCATTTAAGCTTTCGAATGGTCATATATGGAAGTGAGTTATGAGTTCTAGATTTTCATATCCAGAATGATGTGCTGTAAATGGTGCTAAGGATTGAGATCTAGAACTCATTTATGTTTGCTTACGGATTTTAACATTTGAAAGGTTATTTATACTATCCAAATAAGCTTCTGGATGGTAAAATCCAGAAATGACATATTAGTTTTGGTTTTGTATATCCGGAACTTTGTAATTTGACTTACGGATATAAATATCCAGAAGACAAATCACTAAAGACAAAATTTATATTTCACATGAGTGTGTTAGGAAACATTGCCCAAACCCAAAAAAACTACGTTTGCCTTTTATTCTCTCTTCAAGAATCACTTAAAAAATTAGAAGTCAAAGTAAAAAGGTTTTGCAAAAAATATAATGTGTTTGATAATTTTAGTTAACTTTTTTGTTTTATTATCGCACATCTTTTTTAAAAAAGTAGTTTTTTTAAAGTTACATTTCACTCTTTTTTTATTACAAATTCAAATAATATTGTGAGATTATTTTTTCCAATATATTATCTAATTTCTAGTAAGAAACGAAAAAGCAAACTAGGCTGAAGACTTTTAAGAATCTCTAAGATGTTTTGTGTGTAGAACTTTATATTATTTTTTCATTTTGGAGAATAATATTTAATTAATAACTCATTAAAATAATCAATACATATTTTTGGTACTTACTTCTTATGTGATTGATTACAATGATTTATTATTAATGTTTCTTTGAGGGTCATAATATTCTCTAAATCATATTTTTTATAAATGTCAAAAACAACAAAAAGAAAAAAAAAATCTTATAGATCTTGGTTAAAAATAAAAAATAAAAGAGAGAAAAAAATATTGCACGTTTCTCCCATCACTGCAAGCTGGCATGCATGCCAAGTTTAGAATGATAAGTTTGAAACACTAGTAAGTATAATAAATAAAGGAGGTTGGAATGAACTTTTTGGGAACACATGAAAATTACTTTTAATATATTACTTCTCTTATAATCATTATTGTAACTATTCATAGGATCTAATTAAATTTTAGTATTTTATCCTCTGTTTTTTCTATAAATATTTTTTCATATCTTACCATTGAATTTAAGTTATATTTTCATTATTTTAATTTTTATTTATTGAATTTTATTTATTAAATATATTATTGTGAGATAAATTATAAAAAGGATCTTAATTATTTGAAATTAGATTTTGAACACACATAAGAACGCTATCATCTATATTTAAAAAAAAAATGAGCTTAAGCATTAAAAAATTAAAAATACAAATTAAATTTCAAAAAGATGAGTGAATATCTAATTAGCTTTCATTCATCAAAAAAATAAAAAAACACTGTGAATGTTCTGTTTTTCTTTTAAGACAAGTTTATTTTAATTGAATTATCTATTGGATGTTCAAATTGTTTTCAATGATCTAAATAGTCTTCATTAATTTTTACAATTTAGTTCTCTAACTATTTAACTTACTTATTTCGTTTTATAAATTTATAGTGATAAATTCTAAATGCAATATTTAAATTACTTAAAGTCTTTTTATTTATCTTTCCTTATTTTGTCTCATAATCTACTCTTATTTAGTTTAACCTATTTTTGATTTGGTACTTTAAGTTTGTCTTTAAAAATTTTCAGCTTTGTTATGTTTCATGACATCTTGATTTAAGATAATTTTGTTATATCTTTTAATTTAAATGTAAACTATTTTTTCAACAACTGCACAGTGTTACTTATTTATTAAGTTTAAAAATGAATTATTTCTAAAATTACATATTTGAGACATTCGTGAGAATGTATTAATTATTAATTTATATAAAGAAAGATAATTAGTTAAATGGAAGTTGAATTAATTAATAGGAGGTGACAAAGTGTATCTAAATTTTAGCATGTATATTATGAATTACAATGAAGTAAAAATAGAATTCATATAAATATAAAAATAATAAACATGCGTGAATATAAAAGAAATAAACATAAATCATATACAAATAAATAAACTAAACATAATAAAATAAGATAAACAAAACATAAACATAAATATTAAACATAAATATATAAATTGTTCAAGTCTCGATGAGATAAAAATTAAGGAAAATAAGTAATAATAAATAGTTATATAAAAAATATTTATCATAAAAGGAGAATAACTATAATTTTGTTATTTATATCATTAACCTATATTTTAAAGACAATTTTGAAGTCATTTAACATACAAAAATTATTCCACACCAATCAAAGTTTTGTTGCTTCTTTAATATGATATAACAGCTATGATCAGAGTTCTGGTTGCTACATTTATTTATGGGTGAAGTTATTGATCTCTCACGAGATATTTGTTCACCTTACCATGATAGTTCATCATATAATTTATTCTTCAATAGAGTTTGCTCTCTCGTTACAGAACAAGAGAAACAAATTTTACAATAATTGCTATTAGCAAATGAGGTTATAAAAATAATGCTACGATCTATAGCGTGGGTATGGAAGAGGAAGCCATGGAAGAGAATATACTTCCAAAATTTGCAGTCATTGTGGAAAGACAGGACATACCATTGATACATGCTATAAAAAGCATGACTTTCCACCTCATTTTAAGTTTAAAAATCAGAACCATGATAAGAGTCATACTAATGCAGTTTTTCATAATATAAATTTTAATAATAATGAGCAGAATCATGAAGGTTCAAAGTCATAAGTAGAGTCTTAACAGAGTGGCTTTACTCCTGAGCAGTATCAAACATTGTTAAGGTCAAATCCAGTAGCAATGTTTCTAGTCAGGTCTTTGTTATTCCTTCCAACATGACAACACAAACTGGTAATAACTTTATTTCTTTATTCAGTTATTGGATTATTAATAGTAGTGTTACTAATCACATTTGTTCATCCTTAACTTATTTCACTTTATATCAACAAATTAATCCTATTTCTGTCAAATTACCAAATGAAAATCAAGTCATTGCCAATTATTTCGGAAGTGTTTTTCTCAATCAAGATCATGTCATAGACAATGTTTTGAATATTCCTTGCTTCACCTTTAATCTTCCTCTAGTAACAAAATTGATTGATAAACTATCTTGTGTTCTTACCTTTGATTCTAGTGGTTGTCACATTCAGGACAAAAACTCCTTGAAAATGATTGACTCTGCTAAGATGCAAGATAGACTTTATATACTCAGAATCTCATCTTACCAGGAACTTCAAATCAAACCCATCAAATCTACACACACCATCAATACTGTTAATGTCAGTGCCAGTGATCTAGAAACCCTTTGACATTTTCAATTAGGTCATATTTCAAATAAATGTATTGATGTTATCAAAAATAAATTTCCTTTTGTTAAATATAACAAATCTTTTGTTTGTGATGTTTGTCATTTTGCAAAGCAAAAAAGACTTTCATTTCCTACATCTAAATCAAAAAATTGTTTTGATTTTATTCATATAGATATTTGGGGACCATCTTCAATACCATCAATTCATGGTCATAAATATTTATCGACCATAGTTGATGATTATTCGAGGTACACATTGATGTTTCCTTTAAAACAAAAATCTGAAGTTGTCAAGGTTTTGAAAGATTTTGTTGTTTTTGTTCAAACACAATTTAAGACAACAATAAAAATAACAAGAGATAATGAGACTGAATTTTTCATGACTAATTTATTTGTCAATAAAGTAATAGTATATCAAACATCATGTGTCAATACTCCACAACAAAATGGCATAGTTGAAAGGAAACATGGTCATTTATTAAATGTAGCAAGAGCTCTCGAGCTCTCATGATACAATCTCATTTACCCAAAATTTATTGGTCATATTTTGTGATACATGTTGCGTATATTATAAACATGTTTCCCACACCTATTTTAAACTATTTTTCTCCTCATGAAATGCTTTACAAAACTGAAGTAGATTTTACTGGATTAAAGGTGTTTGGTTCTTTATGTTATGCTAGTACTTTGTCAACAAATAGAAAAAAATTTGATCCAAGGACATTAAAATGTGTTTTTATTGGTTTTAAAAGGGGGACAAAAGGATATATTTTGTTGAATATTCAATCAAGAGAATTTTTTTTGTTTAGGGATGTTGTCTTTTATGAGCATGTTTTTTCTATATCAAAGGGTTCAAGATACTAACAATGAAACTAATCGTCCACTTCATAATATGGTATCAGAGTCATTTTCGAGTTTATCCTAGTGAGAATTTGTTAGGCTTATTAGGTCACCTGCTATCGGACCGTTATTGGACCACCCATAATATGTTATCCCACGCACGAGCTGTCACTCTCGGTGTGAGGGGGGTGTGTTGGAGTTCCCACATCGACTAGAGATGGAGACATTTCATTGTATATAAGTGGATGCAAACCCCATTTTATAAGCCAATTTTATGAGGTTGAGTTAGGCTTAAAGTTCACTTCTTAATAGTTTTGCACTTTTCAAATTTGAGATGACCATAAAGGTTAATAAATTTCAAATTCCAACTGCATGTATAGATCGCAAATGGAGGATACAAATCGTGTAAGGTAATATTAATGTAATTTAGATCGCTTATAAATTAAAAAAAAAAAAATCTTACGTAAAAAGAGCAAAGTAAATATTACCAGGTGCTTGATTCACAATTATATGGTATGAACCATCGAAAACAGGTGCATTCCTCATGATACATCATATCATCAACATTTTCAATGGATGAGTTCTATAGGGTATCAATTTGCCAAAAGTGCTAAGGAGACATGACATGTGCTTGAAATTACAAATGTAGGCACAAAAGATGTGAAAAGATCAAGAAAGAACACTTTCATTCAAGAGCATGAGATGTTTAGAATTTTTTAGGATGAAAACATTTATGATGTGTAGAAAATATCCACTCATACAATGAATCACCTTATAGCCCTTGTAAAAAACTTTGATATCGAGGAACTCAACATCAAAACTATGAAAACCTTGAATAAAATTTGGAAGCCAAAGGTAACAATCATCTTCGAATCAAGAGAAGCCACAATAATGAACATGACAACACTTTTTTGTAAGTTGAGGAAGCATGAGTTGGATTTGGACAATCTGAAGAAGATGGAGACAAGTATATTGTCAAGAAGAGAAAAGACACAACTTTGAAGGCTATAATAAGTCACGAGACAAAAGAGGAGAAGAAAAATTTAGATTGTAAGAATCTAAACCTCTTGGTGAATAAGTTTTCAAGGTTATTGAAAAACAAGAACAAGAATAAGAGCCAACAATAGAAAAAATAAAGTAACAAGAATAATTATCAATATTAGCATACACCTATTTTGAATGTGGTAAGCTTGATCATGTTAAAGTTGATTGTCTTTTATTTAACATGAAACAATAAGTTTGCGATAAAAAATACAAGAAGTCAAGAAAGAAAAAGATGACATGTGTGGTCTAGAAGGATAATGTTTCAAGTCATTTAAGTAGCATAAACTATAGTGATGAAGAAGCAAACACATGTTTGATGGTTGATAAAAAATCTATTGGTAGCAATGAAAGTGATTTTTACTTTGTTAAGGACTCGAATTATGATAAGCTTCACGATATCTTTAATATGTTGTATGAAGAAGGCAAGAAAGTTGTCTACTTAAACAATGGACTCAAGGGTGACAATAGTTGATTGAAAAATAGGTTGAAGAAATTACAAAAAAAAATCTAAATCTAAAAACGGGTTTAGATGCTTTAGATACAATTTATAAAACCTCCTATTGCAATTGCGCCTCAACCTTACAAGCTAAGAATATTAGGGATTGTGAAAATTGACAAAATCAAAATTGAAAACCTTGAGAAAATCCTTGTAGGGTTAATCCTTGTAGGGTTGACAATAGGTAATACAAATTGGAAGCACTTCAAAGTTCATAAAAGAATGTGATGGATAAAATTGAACTTGGCTACAAGCAAAAAAACAAGAAGGTTTTAAAAATAAATCAAAATTTAGAAAACCATTCAACACATCCTCTATAACTTACTTTTATTGTATGAGAAAACAATATTGTTAAGATAAAAATTAGGATTTAGAATTTAGGATTTAATTCTAAGAAGATTATTTTATGAGAATTCATTAAAAAACACTAAAAAAGGGCAATTTGTTCAATATTTTGTTAAGTTAAAAGCGCATAATTATTTTATGAACAACTTATACTTTAAAATATATCAATAAACCACATATTACAATAAATAAGAAGTTTTATAAACATTAAAATTGAAAAATAATTCATTTAAGATGAAAACAATATGTAAAAGTTTATTTGGGATAAAAATAACCATACTCATCACTTACAATAATAATGTATCAAACGTAATGTATATGTATATAAAAAACATAAGAAAACACAGTAGAAATAAAATTTGTATTAAATATACTAGAATGATAAAGAAATTAATTAAGGTTAATGTAAAATATAATATTTAAGGGAGAAAAAGTTATTTTAGGGAAAGTAAAAATACAAAAGTAGCGAGAGATTCTTTTCCGTTCTCATCGGATATCCGTTGCCCTGTTTCGTTTTCCTTTTACAATTATTTATTTATTTATTTATTTATTTATTTATTTTCCCTTCTATTTTCCTTCATTTTATTTTATTTGTTTTTAATTTTTATTTTCTCTCTCCTCTCTTTCCATCTCTGCGATTAAAACCCTAATTTTGCTCCATCTTAACTTCCTCTCTCTCTCGAATTCGAAGCTCTCTCTTTCTCTCTCATGGCGCCGGCGCGTGAAGAGAATCCTTACGAAGGCGGCGGCGGCGGGGGGTTTGGCAAGTTCCGTAAACGACCGTTCCGCAAAACTCAAACGACGCCGTACGATCGTCCACCGACAGCGCTGCGAAACCCTAACCGAAACAACGGTTGGTTCTCAAAGCTCGTCGATCCCGCGCAGAGGCTCATCGCTTCCAGCGCTCACAAACTCTTCGGCTCGGTTTTCCGCAAACGCCTTCCAGCACCACCAGGACCAGCAGCAGCACCACAAGGTCTCTCTCTCTCTCTGAACAAATTATCAATTAATTTAAATTGATACTTTATAATTTAGGTTTTTCTTTTGCATTTTTTATTTTTATTTATTTCTTGAGAATATAATCTCTTTCGGCATTGTTAGTGCTGATAATTAATAATGTCAACATGTTAAATTTTTAAAGCATTTAAGGCGGGATTTGGATAATTATTATGACTATTATTGTGTGTACATTTCTCAACTAATTGAGTTTTAGTTCATGGGGTTTTAATTGTCTCAAAGCTGTAGAATTTTGCATTGCGTGATGTTTATAAACGTTTGGAAAAATTTGTCTGTTGTGTGATACTGTGTATTCTGTTACTAAATTATAAAACTTGTGTTATATAATTAGAGGGTGCTGTAATTTGATGTGATGTAAATGCGTTTTTAAATTGAGCTTGGTATTTTGAGGATGTGGGTGAAAGGATAGAATGAAACTGCGTGTGTCTAACATATGGAGACGAAGGAAACTCTCTTGTTCATTTAGAATGTTGGGATGGAGCACAAGGTCGGGATTTTGTTTTTTGACTTTACAGAAAATGGTTGTTTCTTAGTGACAAGTGCATGTGGGGGTTTGGGAACTGGATTCTGCATCGCTGAACCGATTTGGTTTGGCTTTGGGTTGGTTGTAGAGTTGTAGATTCAGTCTGTCTCTCAGTGGTTTCCATCATATGTGATGTGAAATTAGTTTGTAAACAATATCTATAAGAATGGAAGAAAGAAATCGAGGGAAGACAAGAAAAAAGGAAAGAAGAGAAATGAGTGAGAAATAAGTGGAAGATGAGTTTATTTGGTTGAAGTGAAAATAGAGTGGAAAGAGAGAGGACATGGATGGGAATGTAAAGGTGTGTGTATGTGTTTTGATTTGATAGAAAAGAAAGAAGAAAGAAAAAACAAGTTATTATTATTACTAATTATTTTTATTATTAGCATTTATTATTTTATTATCAATATTATTTTTATTTATTAATTATTAATATTCATTTTTCTTTTTAATGTTATAAATTATATTTATTATTTTTGTATTATTAAAAATATATTATTTTTGTTGTAATAAAATAATAAATAAATTAATTGAAAAGGTGAAAGCTTTTGCAAAGGAAGAGAGGGAGGTTGGTGTTCTTCTGCACAGGAGACAAAGTGGACGGGATGGGTGATGTTAAATAATGTAGGGAAGGGGTTGGATCAATATAAGATACAGGGAAAAATGCAGCTGGCTGAACAGAGTATATATACATATGTATATGTATAAATAAGGCTTTTCATGCATGTCTGTGCTATGTAGCATTGAAAGTTTTAATTGTGGGACCCATTGTAATTTACACATTCCATTTGTTTCTAGTCTTCTAAAGCATCTTATTCCATCATTTTCTTTCCTCTTCTTTCATCTCTTATCATCTTTCTAAACAAACAAATATGGTGCAAATGGTTGTGTTGCATATCTAATTTCAAAGCTGAGTAGGAAAGTGTAATGAGAAATGGGAACCAATGCTATAATATTTCTCGGGGCTTGCTGCTTTCCCTATTTTCTAAGTACAAGTTTGGTAGATTGTGGGATATTCTGTGGAAAGGTAACTTGTTAGTTGTAACTTTTATGTAATATTTTTTTTTTTCAATTTTCTTTTTATTTTGTTTGCTGTTCTCTGATATTTGAGTGAGAAATATGATTCCATGTTTTTATTTATGGTATGTATATTTTGTCACAGAAGTAGTACAGGAAGTGAGGGACCATCACCAGGAAACAGCTCTCATTGTAAGTAGGCATGCTTTACATATCTTATTTGTGTTTGCTTCTCCTTATGAATAGTATTTTGGGCGTTGATGAGAATGCATTTCCATTGTGCCACTAGTAATACTTTGGCTATTTCAATATTAAATTACAGAATAAAATTACGCATTTATGAAGGTTGAGTTTAGTTTTTTCTCTCTTGATAGTTAATAAACTAAAATTTGTTTTTGTTGACAAATCATTATTGAAAGCTCTGAAACTCTTCAATGATTATTTTCTCTCTTTCAAAGGAATATTTTAAATGCCTAATATGCCAAGATGGATAGTTTTCACTTGAAATTCAAAACATGTTCAATTGATTTGGTCGAAGAACTTCACTCCTTGTTTGTTAAATTAATTGGGGTGCCTACCCAAGTTCATATCATAGCACTGCCCCAAAGAGCCGATGTATTGACAATTTTCTCTCAATGACATTTCACTTTGCAGCAGTTTCTGAGAAACCAACAATTAGCTCTGATATTAATTGATAAGTAGTACCCATGCACTTGGGGAATCTACCCTCAAAACACTTGAATATTCCATGAGAATCTCATACTACTTGATGTGGGACTTGGCACCCCATAGTACCCAAGTTGCTATGATTTCTACTATTATTTTGATTCTTGTTTATTATGCCAAGTTTATTGATATCAGTTTCTGTTATAATTGTTGTGGTTATCATTTTGTTTTTCTGTTTGAGGAACAGGTTGGAAATGAATCCTCTGGCAAGCAAAAAGGAGTAGTAGGTGAAAGTAGTGTCCAAATTAACTGTTCTGATGGAGATGGATTAACTGAACTTGAGAAAATGCTAAAGCAAAAAACTTTCACCAGGTATTTTTCTATGACGTGCATGACTGCCTGTTACCACTGATTCTGGTATTGGGTTGATTGGTCTGTGTTTGGTAGTTTGCTTCCAACATATAACTTAGTTGTATCTTTGTGATGTGGATTGGTGGCACAATCCTTTGGTTCTTAATAGAGCCAATGTTGCCCCTTGATCCATGTAGTTGAGCCCACGTGATTCATAGTATGCATAGTGCATGGTGGCTGTTAGTGTAATTTACACTTCCTGCATATTTTATTGAATTTATGAAGTTCTTGTTTTGAAACATGCACTTTGCATCTTCTGTTGTCCATTGCAAATTCGTGTCATTCTGTAGTCTCACAACATTCCTTTTAGGACAAGTCTGCATGTAATAAGTTTGTATTATTCCACAGATCCGAGATAGAGCATTTGACTGAACTTATGCGTTCAAGAACTGTTGGTTCATCTGTTGGGGAAGAAAGGAAGAACACAGAAGTGATTCCATCAGATCCAATTTTACCTCATGCACAAAGGGAAGATTACCCCAAAACTCCTGCACTAGAAAATGTGATGGATCTTGTTTCAACCCCATATGTTGCGAAGGTTACTTCAACTCTGTGATCATTTGCTTCATACCCATCTTTCATATATATGTTTCCTTGTATTTATAAAATTATTAATTACCTGTTTTAATTCATCTGTCTTCTATATATTACATCTATAGGTTTCTGTGGATGATGTTGCTTCCCCTGCGGAACTTGCCAAGGCTTACATGGGTAGCAGGTCTTCAAAGTTATCACCATCAATGTTAGGCATGCGAAGTTCTCCGAGGGAGGATCCAACTCTACTGAGAAGTCAAAATTTTGCTCAAAAATCCCCTATTATGTCAATTGTGCCAAGGGCTACTACCCTTACTAGGGTTCATGAAAATGGTTTTGTGACCCCAAGATCTCGTGGCAGATCAGCAATATATAATATGGCTCGAACACCTTATTCTAGAGTTCATCCAGGCTCTGTGCCCAAGGTTTGCCCATTTACTGAATGATATTTTTTATCATTATATCTCTGGTGTTGAAATTAATGTGGTTTCTCTTACAGGGTGCCAGGGTTGATGTCGAAGGTGAACCATCATCTTCAGCTCAGCATGTAATTGATCATCATATGCTTTCTGGATCTAAACAAGGGGTACTGATACTTATGATTGCAAGTCGTATTATTTTTAGTTTATGTGTTTAAGATCTCTAAAGGATATTTTACTGGGTTTTTCCTTTTTTCCCCTCCTTTTTTTGCAGCTATTAAAACGTAGAAGTTCTGTATTAGATAATGATATAGGATCTTTTGGTCCTATACGCCGAATCCGTCACAAGTCTAATCTTCTATCTTCTAATAGATTGTCCTTATCTCATTTGGGAAACCCTGTATCTATAGATAGGAGTGGAGTTGGTACTGATGCTGCTCAGCAACCTTCGTCTTCCACGCAGAAGCCTAATCTGCTAGGTGAAGCTAGGCATACACATTCGAAATTGTCTGCAGAGACTGTAGATGACACAATGCCTAGTACAAGCATTCCTCCTTTACCCTCAAAATCTAGTGAGATGGCTACAAAAATACTGCAGCAGCTTGATAAGTTGGTTTCTCCTAAAGAAAAATCCCCAACAAAGTTGTCTTCATCCATGCTACGAGGGCAGGCTCTTCGAAGTATGGAGACAGTAGATTCATCAAAATTCCTGGATAACATACGGGATAATCAATTGGATGACACACTTAGAAATATATCTGCTGGTGCTCCAAGGTTAAAATCAAAGATAGATGAAACCGAGAATGGTTCATCAGAACTGGCTGCTCCTACTGATGCAATGATTTCTGTTGATGCACATGCTACAGTCCCAAGGAAGCAAGATATTTCTATTTTAAAATCTGGAGATTCCTCTGGAAAAAAACCAGGGTATTATCCTCCACAAAAAAAGAGGGCATTCCATATGAGTGCACCTGAGGTTTGTGATTTTCTTTATTAATTTCTTTGTAATGATTTTATTTGTTTTTTTAAATTTTTGTTAATTTAATGCAATTTCAGGTTAATTATTTGTATATCTCAGTGGAAAGCTGGTACTATTAATCTTGTTGATATTCATTTTTTTTTTCTTCCCCAAATAATGATTTTTAAAGCAGTTAGGAAATTTTCTTAGATATTTTAGATTTTTTTGTTTAACAAACTAAACTGAATGACTTTTCAAAATGAAAAAATGCTATTAATATGTCATCATTGATTATTCACTGTTATTCTTTTTACTCTATCTCTTGTAAAGGATTATCTGGAGCTGGATGATGATGCCAATCCTAATGGAGCTGTGTCTCCTTTCTCTACTTCGAGGAAAGAAACTACAATCTCCACTTCTTTGGCTGATAAAACTGCCTCTTCTATTGAAACAGCTGTATTGGAGAAGTCCCCGGGTTCATCTGTGCTTGAGCCATCCAAATTTTTTACAGTAGATGGTAAACCTCAAGTTAGATCAGCTGATGGGTCTATTGTTGAAGAGAAGGTTGATGTATCGACCTTTATAACTTCATCTGTCTCTGATCCTATGTTTAAGCCAACTACAGGTGCAATTACAACAGCTTCTAACACAAGTTTAGGCTCTAACAAGTCTACACCTAATGGATCAGTTGCTAATTCTCCCCTGTTTAACTTTGGGAATAATGGTGTTCCATCAACTGAGCTGACAGCTGCTGTTGCTCCATCAAAGGACACTACTAAGCCTAGTCCGCTATTTGGTTTGGAGAAGGTTGCATCACCAAAAGAGTCAGGTACAGAGGCTCCTTTGGTTAATTCTGGCTTCAACAAAATTGTTGACAAGGTTCCCCATGTGCCATTTACTTTCTCCTCATCTGGTGGTGAATCTGCTGTGTTTAAATTTGGCTCTTCTTCTGACTCAAATCCAAGAAGCTTGATCAGGTTAGTGTATGTAATTTTTAATTGCATTTAAATCTGAATTGATCTTTTACTTGCTTAGGATATTTTTATTGTGGCTTAAATTTACTTTCATAGTTAGAGTGAAGTTTGAACTTGTGTTTACATTTTGCAAATTGAACTGGATTTTTGTTATTTATATATTTATGTTTTGCTTGATTCACTGTTCAATTGAAATTGAAAGGAATCTACATTATATTCAGTGAAGTACCACAACAATCAGTATACTAAACGTTTTCTTCATTTGCAGCTCAAGTCCTGTTGCTGGTGCTGTTGATTCAATGCCAAAACTTGATTTAGAAAATGCTGGTGCTAAGTCTAATATATTCACTGGTTTCTCCACCCAGTCGTCTGAACCAGCTGTTTCTTCAGCATTGATGCCATCATCTACAAATATATTTACCTTTGGCAACAATTCAAATTTAAATATTGGACCTGCTGCTTCAAGCCCCTCTCCACTTTCCTCTGTGGTTACAAACAATTTTACAGATCCGAATATATTTAGTAGCTCATCACTTGCAACAAGCAACAGCAGCAGTAGTGCCACTGTTGCCTCCACTAGCCCTTGCACGACAACTAGCACCCCTGCCGTAGTTGCAGTGACTAATAACAGTTCCTCCTCCCAAGTGGCATCTTTATCTCCCACAACTTCAGTTTTCAAATTTGGATCTACTCCTTTACCATCAACAAGTTTACCTGTATCATCTTCTGGCTCAGAACCACTGGAAAACAAGAACAGCATTTTTGGGATCTCTTCTGCTGCAGTTGGAAGCACAGGGAGTGGCATTATTGGCTTTAATTCCTCAGTAGCGACTACTGGAAGTAGCCAGTCTCTGGGTTCTGTCATTGACACTACAAGTGGGTCTGTTCCTGGTACTCTGGCATCTTCTGGTACCAGTGTGTTTGCAACTTCTTCTGAGAGTCAGCCAGTAGCATTTAGTTCATCTGCGTCAGCCCCATTATTTGGGTTGTCTGGCAGCACAGGTTTTGCTTCTGGTAGTTCATTGTTTGCTTCTTCTAGTTCCCCCACAAATATTTTCAACGCGGATACAACTTCAGGGCCTAGTACCCCTGCTGCTTCTTCAGAAGCCAACCCTGTTAGCTCCAGTAGTGGCACAAGTTCTACTGTTTTTGGGCTTTCAAGTTGGCAGCCCAACAAGTCTCTATTTGGCTCTTCCTTTAGTTCAACATCTTCCCCTTCCTCTGGGTTTGCCTTTGGTTCATCTTTTAGTTCATCATCTTCATCTACCCCTGGGTTTTCCTTTGGATCATCCACATCTACTGTTACTTCTACCAGTTCTCCCATGATGTTTGGATCCTCTACTGTTGCTTCAACTCCTCAGTTTTCATTCACTTCTGCTACTGCTACTACCAACACCCAGCCTGCTTTTGGAAGTTCTAGTCCTGTCTTCTCATTTGGTTCAGCTCCTGTTAATAATGATCAGATGAACATGGAGGACAGCATGGCCGAGGACACAGTTCAAGCAACTCCACCCGCAACTCCTGTGTTTGGCCAACAACCTGCGCCACTTCAATCAAATTTTGCATTTGGAGCACCAACCCCAACAGGAGCTACTCCTTTCCAGTTTGGTAGTCAACAGAACATCGCCCCACAGAATCCATCTCCATTTCAAGCTTCTGGTAGTCTCGAATTTAATGCAGGAGGGAGTTTCTCATTGGGCACTGGTGGGGGTGACAAGTCTGGTCGAAAATTTGTGAAAGTTAAACATAGGCCGCGGAAGAAGTAAGACTATTGTTTATGAAAAATGGTTTTTTTGTCGCTGCTGCAGGCTTTATTAATGCTACAAATTAATAAGCTCTAAAGTGAGTGATGTCTGAATTTCTGTCCAGGTAGGAGGAATCTCGATAAGTGACGTTATTGAAAGTAAATCAGGTGCTATGTTGTCAATCTCAGTTGTCTTGCTTCTTGTTGGGTGCAAGACAATTTTTCACAATTTTGTAATAGTATGATATGGTTGAACATAATCTGTGCTCTACTTGTAATGGTTTTAGGTCATAGTACTAAATCAAAGATTTGGTCAATTATGTTCACAAAATCCCTGTATTCTCGCTACTTGTATCATAGCCAGAAATAGGCATGAATTTATGGCTTAGCTGGTTCTGAAATAACTTACGATTCAAGTGAGCAAGCTGTGAATGATTATTAGTTAGCTAGTAGGTCTTTTGTTTCATTTTTTCCATTTATGCTCCCTGACAATGAGGTGCTGGATTCTTTTGGGCTATTCGATACATGCTGCCATTTTCTTGTCAAATTTTCGTGTTTAATATATCTTTCACCTATACGAGTTTATACATGGTTTTTTTTCTTTTTATATTATTAAAGTAAACAGTTTACTCACTAAATTTATTATCTTTGATATTTTTACCATTTAATTGAAAAAAACACCTGTTCCGTTTATGCCAGGTTTAAATTGCATTTTTAGTAAGTTTTATAGAATGTAGATTTAACAAATCCAAATATTAAATTTAATATTCTATTAGTTTATGCATATGAATTTTCTGATAATTTTAAAATTATCTAGAAGGCTTTTTTTTTTTTTGTGTGGCTTAAATAGCCTTTTTGGTATTTGATAATTTTTATTTTTGATTCTATCATTTGCTTGTATCGGTCAAGGGAAAAATTATTTTTATAAGTGACATGTTTTTATTTCTCAATATTTTTCCCTATTCAGGTTTGACATAAAATTTACACTCTTACTTTGGCCTCTTTTGTTTAATAAAGTAGAATTAACACACGTGTTTAACTTTTTTAAATTATTTTATTTAAAGAAAATATTATTAAAATGTTGTTTCATCATCATAGTAAAAAAAAAGTTTTATTAAATAAAATACTTCAAAAAATATTAGTTTTACTCATTTATTAGGTATGTACATGAGTCGAATTGCTAAAATCCAATTCTATGCTTAATCAAGTGAGGTTGGATTGGATGTTAAATATATTACTTGTTTTGAAATCCTTTTATTTTTGCTAAAATTTGTAATTTCAAAAACTTTTTTTATTTGATTTTTTAGAGTAATTTTGTAAAATAACTTGCATATTTAATATTTAGAGATTTATTATTAATAATAATAATTATAATAATATATAATTTGTGTAATGATAAATAACTAAGATAACACAATTGAAATGTTAAGTTGGATAATAATGATCGACATAAAAGTTTTATAAAAATAAAATAAAATTAAAGATTTAGCTAGTTTAGCATTATAAAAACTCCTAGTAATAACTCCTCTCACAATAAATTGATTATGTTACTCTTTTTATAAAGATTAGAGAGACCTCGTAAGATCACATATTCCACTTTTCTATACTTTCACATGATGTCTTCCTTACTTCTTTATCATGGTTTTCTTATCTTATTGGGGTGTTTTTCTTATCTATGTCCAGATTTTCTTTGCTATACTTATCTAGCTTAAATTTGTAAAAAGGACATTTTTTTTTTCTGAAAAAAACTGTTTTCTTGCATTTAAAGATATTTATGATTATTTTTCAACAAATATTTGTCCTTTTCAACTTCTTAAATACCTTTTTCATGCAAAAAACTGCTTATTTTGCATCTAAACTAAATTATTCATCTTAAAATTACTTTTCAACAAACTTATGTAATATTATTTTATAATGTTAACACAGATTACTATATTAATACCAAATAATGTCTGATATAAGTTATTTTTATTTAGTATAGTATCTATCTAGCTTTTCAATCAAAAATAATTTGCCAAGTTACAAACCCCTTAATATAATTAGTTTAGATAATTTAATAAAAATCTAACTAATTTTTTAACAGATCATTATTCAATAAGAGATAAAATGAAATACCCTTATTAACCATCTATCTTGCATTCTTGCTGCTTCAACGCACTTCGAAGCATAGGCCTTTTAATAATACTTTTTTAAGAGAAGTGATTAGAAACTACAATAACCAAGACACATCATCCTTTTCTCCTAAGCCACCCAACCAAGTCTGATGTAAGTGCATCCAGGTATAATGATGTGGTGCATCAACCTGCCAAAATCCAAAAACCTATTAATAGATATTATAAGATCAGAATCTAAGGTAAAATGAAGTGCTAAATAAAAAACTAGGAGCTAACGACTGAGTACAAGGGCTTACCTTTGAATTCATCAAAACCTTTGTTAAACAACCCTGTGACTCATTCCCTGATTAGATGACAGGACAGAACAATAAAGTGTAAGTAATATAGAAAGAGGATTTGTAAAACTACTCTATAAAACGACTGAAAATCTTCAATTACTTGTCTACACAGCCTTAGAAGAGTAGCTTAAAGTAGTACCATGCAAATGATTACAAGTTGAAAACAAGAAAAGGAAGCTCAGCATGCTGTGCATTGAATTAGGCAATTTATTAACAGAATCACACAAGAAAATCAGCAATCACTATCACTCATCCAATCAATCATCTGTATCATAAAATCCAATGTAAGTTTCTGCAGAATGAGTACTGCATGTTCTCTGCAGAGCTGCCCATAACTGATACCTTGAAAGTAAATACTAGATATAGATGTATTTCTCAAGTATATGGTCACAAATATTACTCGATATAATTTGGCTGCAACACTTTCAAATTGTGAAATTGTTGATAACTATTAAATTATTTTATGTATTTGGTGATAAAATAGATGTAGCCTTTGTAGTTAATCTGTCCACTTTATATTAGATATTAGAAAGGTTGAAATTATTTCCGAAAATTCAAAATAGGCTCCTTAAATGGAATCTATTCCTTAAATGGAATTGCCATAATCTGTATTAAACCAGGAGGACCTGGTACATTCTTGATGAAGGTGTGTATCACAATATTCCAATGACTATCACATGGGATCTTTAGGAATTGGCTAACCATATTGGCTGCGTATTTGATTTCTAGTCTAGTGACAGTGAGGTATAAGTTTGCCTACTAGACAATGACATCTTCTAGGGTCTTTCAATGGCTCCTCTTGACCTGACCCAAGCTTCATATTAGGATCCATAGGACTATAGTTGGGGTGACAATTAATCATATCAGTCTTGGTCAAACTGTCTAAAGCATAAAGAGCTAGGAAATTACAATCTCACACAAAGATTGTGTAACTTCAATGCCATGAAAGTACTGAAATGGACCCAAGTCTTTGGCCGCATAGTAAGAACGGCAACGTCCTAGTTGGAAGAGGCTGCACCTTAGGCGAATCTTACCTCGATTGCATGGCGTCATCATCGAGTCTGGATAGCGAGATAAGTGGAAGGTTACAAATTAATTGCCGAAATTCTAGGACTTGACGGGTAAGACAATTAACAATTATTCTTGATACCCAATTTTAGGGAGAAAAATATATTTTATCTTTAAGTAAGCTTTTCAGTACTTCTTCAACCCTAACGCTTCCTGAGACCCAATTTTAGGGAAGAAAATATCTTTAATCTTTAAGTCAGTTTTCTAGTACTTATTTGACCCTAAGAATGTTGTTGAGGTCCCTATAAATGTAACGGTTTCAAAGGGGGGAGGGTATGAAGTATTCTGGTTGGAAATCACTAAGTTTCTACCAAAACAAATATTACTAGTTTGAAGTGACTAAAATTTAAACCATAACAGTTAATATAAATGAATATGCGTTTAACTTTAATAATTGTAATGTGTTTATTAAAGGGAAAATTAACATTAACATGAAATTAATCATGAAGGAACCACTAAAGATTTTAGATTTACAAAACAAAAAGCAAAGGATAAAAGGCTCTAATTGCATATTAACGATAATTTTTCCTTTACTAAACACATGTAACAATTACTAAAGGTCAAACACGTGTTCAATTACCTAAAACATTAATGGATTCAAACAAAATTAATGGAATTAAAGTCGTTGAACTAATACGGTAATTTAAACCCTAGACCTCCTCTTGCAAGCCCAAATGCTCATATCAAACAAAAAGCCATGTGGCAAATAAAGATGCAAATTGAAGAATAGAACTCAAGACTAGTGAATTAAAAATACAGATGCCAATTGAAAAATCGAACTAATGACTAATGAATTAAAGTTCAAAAAAATCTCACCAGATATCTCCCACTTGTCAAATTTGACCAGCCACGAACCCAAACCAACCTCTGCAAAAGATACACCATCAACCCACACTCTAAAGTATTGATCCTTCTTGTCCCCAAAAGCCTTTTCTAAGGTATCTATAATTTGGTGCATAGGTTGGTCAACTCCTGAAGGATGGACACAATTTCCTGTAGAATGCTACAAACAAACAAAAAAAACTGAGAAAAGAATAGAATCGATGCCTCTTCAGGTTAACAAAATCAACATAAAAGGTCCCTCAGGTTTCAATTTCAATTTGTAAAACCAACTCCCCTTATTTTAAATCTTCACATAAATGCATAGAAAATAATTGGGGATATAAAAGTCTAAACTTCATAGATCACATATCAACATGAACTTCATGTGTTGTGTTTCTCCTTTCCCTCTTTACGATAAAACGCCTTTTCAAAGCCATCAAGCCTTTTCTCGTGCAATTTAAACTTCTATGTGCTTTCTTTCAATCCCTAAGAATTCTAGGTATTCCAATTTCTAAACTCATTCATTGTTCATGTACGCAAAAGATTCAGCTCTGATTAAGCTTAGCAATGGATTTGCAGTTGCTAATAAAATCTTACAATTGGATCAAACTTACGAAGACTGATTTAAAAGTTTGCATATACTGCTTAGGATTCTCAACTTCACCACGCCTCCATCTCTCATAAAATATGTAAAACATCACTACTTCATGGCTAGGACCATGAACTTTCCTGCTGGACATGCAATCTCCAATATCTCGTGGAGACACATTCGGACCAAGAGAGAAGTTACCAATGGCTTGCAAAATGCCAGCTGCACACCTTTCAGTTGCACGAATTATTTGGGGATTGCTCCTTGCATTTTCTGCATACCAATGAAGCAATTCTTCTTGTGCATTGCTGACCTTCAAATTCAGGAGATGAAAGATTATTTTTCACAGTACAATCACATTTACAGACAACTGTAAGTTGAAGTTGTTAATTCTTATAACGCTACGAACCAAGACCCCATTAACTTCAGGTACAGTGAATAGTTCAGCATCATTTCCAGAATCACCACAAACAAGAGTGTTGTGTGGCCCAAGTCCATCAGCATTTAGTTTTTCAAGAAGAAAAGCAAGAGCCCTTCCTTTTCCAGCAGCTTGGGGTAATACATCCAAAGCAATACCATTGCTATAAATTATTTTCACATCTAACTGGAAAAGAGAAAAAAGTAATATCACAAGTCATTGTAATATAAATATAATGAAATTGTAGCATGTCAATAAAATATCAGATCAAGACAAATCCAATCAACTAAGTATCCATGCATACTTGTCAGTTGGTTGTTTGTCTTTACAGATGAGAAAGGATGGCAGAAGATCTTAACCGCCTATCCAAAAAAAATTGTAGGTAAAGCTTTCAAATGAAGTAGACAAATTTCTGCCATTAAGTTTATTTATGAACTATAATCTTACCCCACGTCTCTCTAAACATTTTGAGAGGGCCTTGACGATGTTTGGGGCCTTCCCTTTTTCCAAATAAAAGCTGACCTTGTGAGGCCGTTGTTCTGTTTCTGACTGCAGTTACTCCAGAAGGTTCAAAGAAAACAAGTTGATAAATGAATATCAATGCTTCTCTGGAATAGCTAATACCGAAACTCATTTAAGATCATTCGGCTGATCATGATTCAACATATAAAAATTCTGATAAGTATCTTAATTTTGATGATTAACAGATTACAAGGTAGATACATACTTGCATAGTTAGTTCAGGAAACTTGGCTGTTTCCTCCAAAACTACGTTTCTGTCCCACTTATGATCCAGATACTGTTTCCAACCATCATCAGGTACCATGGATTCACCATATGCAATCTCAGTACCCACAGACATTATAGTAATATCAGGAGTCAACAAAGGTTTCTGTTTTCTTAAATCTCCATAAATAGTTGGAGATCTCCCGGTGGAGAAAACTAGCAGAGAATCGTGACGATAATAAGCTTCCCACAGCGCATTGAACCTGAGAAGAGCAAGATTCTCTGGATCATCATGGTCTACCTGCAGTGAGATACACAATCTTCACCAGATTCCACCCAAGCCTTAATCCAGAAACAGATCATTGTCAAAATTATGATGTCTACCATTGTGAAATCAAGATCGGACACTATCATTACATTGGCAGAACCACTGAGTCGGTCCATAAGTTTATCTTCTCTTTTCTATCACTGGAAATCCCCAAAAACACGAAAGTATCTTCAGAATTATGCACCTGCAAATTCTCCACTAGCTTAGGTTCAACATATCGTAGTTCAGACTTCAGAGTCCTTAGCGGTTTTGTATAAGAATCATACCCAGTCTTAATGCAACTATAAGAACCAAGATTCACAAAAACAATTTAGAAACATTCGCACGATCAGTGCACAAAACATAGGCTTCATTCACACCCCATATTGTTGCCAAATAATCAAGGTCGAGAACAGGTCTCTATAAACAGTCTAACTGTAGTTCAATAACATCAATACTATTTATATAAAAAATAAATACAAATTTGACTAGGGTATCAAGGTGAAAATAAAAGTTTACAAGCTCCATACATTGGGATTGAAAAAACTCAAGGGAACAACAAAATCAAGTTTCAACCCTAAAATAGAATAACCCTTGGAGCTCATCCTCAAGCTTGTTATCAATTTGATCATACCCCAATCTGAAATTCAAAATGCAGAAACTCAACCCTTCCAAAGTACAGCGATCTCCAATGAAACAACAACATACAAAAAAATCATCCGAAGAAAAAGGGAAATAATATAAATATACAAGAAGAGGGGCAAGAAGCTACCTGCTTTAGACAATACAAAACATCTGCAGAAATAGGTTTATCCATACACTGAATCTGCAATAAAGTTCCACAATTCTGCACAATCCAAGGTAAAATCAGTTGTCAAACTTGAACAGGTAAATTAATTCATTAAATGAAAATATGACAAATAACTTTAAACAAAATTCAATTTACTATATAACATGTTCCAATCTGCTCAATCTAAATTTTTAACGATTTAAAACTAGAATTTCTCATTCAAAATTGTTGAAGAGACATAGAAATTAGGGTATTTTAAAAAAGACGTAGTAATTTGTTTTTCAAATAAGTAAAGTTTAAGAAAGTTACCTAAATAAATAAATTGTACATTAAAAGAAGACTTTTATATAAAGAATTTGTGTTTTTAACCTAAAAAAGAAAACCAAAATCTTACTTTATAACATAATTTTATTGGAATATCAAAAGATATTATATTGGAATCATTTGAACTTTAATTAAAAAATAATATTCAAATCGTGTTTTGATTGATAACTTTAGCTCAAAAATATTAAAAAGTATAGTATCAAATAAGGTTGTTTATTTAAAGGTTCCATATCTTTTCATACACATAACTATTTAATATACTTTATTTAATCATTCTTAATTTACATAAGTCAATGTTGGATTAAAATTCATAATTTTCTTTGGATATATATAAACTATACTAATTTTCTAATACAGGATCATCATCGTGAAAAAAAAAATGATAATAAAAGAAGAATACAAGTCGAAATTTGGCTGAAGAACATTTTAGCAAAATGTTGGAACTAATGCATGTAGAATTATTGGTTTTAAGCTTGAGATATCTCTTATTCATTTCTCTGATTTTCCTTTAGTTGGTTCTTCATTTCCATCATTTCCTCCGCTATACATTATTCCATAGCCACTGCTACAAATATCTATTGCAACTTATTACAGAAAAAAAAAAAAAGATAATACATAATTGCAAGGAATTGTAGTAAAAGTGACAGTGACTCATAACTTTTATAACTTTTATATGCATTTACCACAACTAAACACTAACATGCTTCAAATACACTAAATTCACGTTTTATCAAACAAAAAGAAATGGACAAGACAAGTGATCTTATCTTCTAAAGTACGTACCAACTTTACGAAGAACAAGAGCCAATCGGCAAAGAGAATTAATTTCAAAAATTATAAATAACATTTTTTTAATAATTTTTTTTATCTTCAACAAAAAGAATAAATATGAAATATTTTAGGAATCTTTCAACCTTATTATAATTTATACAGATTATGATTCATGCATCATGATCCCAAAAAATCAATAATAAAAAAAAAATCTTCCAAAGTGATATATACCTTGTTCAGTTATACAAATTAGATATTTCCAATATTACTTTAGAATTGAAAACCGATCAACTTGAACATAAACCCTAACTATCCAATGATTGACTCTAAAAAAGAGAATCGAAGACCCGCATGTTGCATTTGAAATTGATTTTTTTTTATCATTCAACTGAAAAATGACAATCACTTGATTGAAAAGTGAACAATCTAAAAAATAAAGAAACATATGGACTGCAAAGAAAGTAAATTCAAAAGAAAAGAACAAGCAAGAATCACAAATGAAAACAAGTAAAATACATACAAGGACTTTAATGGATGTATTTCCCCCATAAATAATACACTTTTAAATAAAATTTCAAAATAGACCCAAAACAACTTTATTCCTCAAATAGTACCGATCATTATTTATGGTGAGAATTTGGTTCATAGAAATAATATATTTTTTAAAATATATTATTTATGAAAAAATTGTGAGAGGTTGGAAATTTGCTACAGAATGAAAATGAAAGAGAAAGAAGATCTTGTGGTGTGTGTGGAAGTAGTTAGGCAACAATATTTTTCTCCATATTTTGTTTGCTTTTATATTTGAAGGTTATCAAACATCTATTATAAAAACATGCTAATCGTTTTTTAACAATTTTTTTTTGTCTATAACTTCCCAAATTTATAAGAAATTCAATTATGAAAATTTAAATAGATTTATAATAGGGCTAAAAAATGCATTTATGATGCGCAAGGTCAAGGTTTGGTGGCTATTTTAAAATTATCAAATTACTTATTTCTGATTCGGTTTTCCTTTTTCTACTTAAAAAAAATCTTAGACGAAAAAATTAAAACCAACCATTTAGGATAACCATTTAGGATAACACATGTATTTTTTAGATGTAGTAATACAAAATTAAGAGAAATTCAGAGATAGAAGAAATAGTAAAATATTTTTCTATATCTATACTATAAGTATAAAGGGGATTTCCATTTTTTTAATACACAAACTTGTTTCTATTTTATTAATATTTTATTTTATTATTTTATTTTACATATTTCAATCATTTTATATTTTTTAAATATTTACTAAATAACTATAATTAATTAAAAACTATTTTTTTAATTTTAATTTTAATATTAATATATTTTGTAAATTGCAGTGTCAATTTTAAATTTAAATTTTAAATATGGAGTAGTTTGTATGGAAGGAAATAGTTAGTTTATTAAAGGTAAAATAGTGAAAGAGTATATTATACGTGGAATAGTGGAATAGTTTATTAGACGTATTTTTTTTCATATCTTCACCTCTTTTAAAAAATTATAACTTTTATCTCTTCAATCATTTGATTTAATTTTATCTCTTCTTATTATTTAATTTTTTATTTATTTTTAAAAAAATATAAATATAATATTGATAAAAATAAAAATTGTAGATACACATACGCGAGATTGTGACGTTAGTTTTTTGAATAATGAAAATGTTAAGCAATTTAAAGGATAATTTTTGAATAAAATATTTTCTCTTTTTTGAATTGTAGGAAGTAAAATTGAACACGCAGAAGCATGATATGAATTGCACATGGCTTTCAGTGTACCAAAATTTAAATGACTTCTAACACAGAAGGAACGTGTGGAGTTAGCCAATGCACAATAATAAATGCAAGAGCTTCTCAAACCCAAGCATAATAAACATATACATGAATATAATGCATTTTATGTTCTTTTCTATTTTCTAACTCTTAGTCTATATCTTGCAATTAATATTGCATGTATCACAAGTAATATTGTTCAGCAAGTTTTCTTTAAGAATTTATAGCTAGTACAAAATAATTAGAAAAATTAAATAAATTTTCCATTAAGTTATATATATTGAAAGAAGTTTTTTCATGTAATTTTTTTTTTAAAATTTTAAATTGTGTATAAATTAATTATAAATTTGTAACAAAAATTTTATCATTTTTAATATTTTTCTTTTAAAATTTTTAATTGAAAAATTTGTCTAAATATATGTAAGTAGAAGTTCGATTATTGAGTAAATCTTTTTCTAATTTTCTTATTGACAATTAAAAAATAAATAAATAAGAATATTTGAGGTACGAATTCTACATAAAGCTAGATGAACTAACTAAAATTACACATCTTAGATGTCCTTAAAAAAACATAGGGTAAAAAGATGGTGCATTAAAGCAAATCCAAAGACTAAGATGACATAAACAACGTATGGAAATTTTCTTCTACATAAAAGTGGTTGTTTAAATTTTTATACACATATTAAAAAAATTATTTAAATAAATTTAGACTAAATTATATTTGTTTATTATTTTATATTTTTTTACAGTATTTCTATTTCATTTTTCATGAACTAATTTTTTACTATATAACGATTACGAAACACTCTTTTTGTTTCCCCTTATACTTCTAATTTTGGGTATAATGAAAGTAATTAGTTTAGTTAGTATCAATAAATTTATCTATAATTTGGATATTCTTTAAAAACTATTGTTGTGAAGAATAATTTTCTCTTTTCTAAATAACATTTTATAAATGTAGAATTTTAATATGAGTGGAGTAAAGTACTTGATTTTTTTTTTAAAATTATATAAATATCATTTAAGAAATTTTTCTTAGTTTAATTCAACCTTATAAAATCGGTTTATAAAATGAAATTTTCACCTAATTAAGAATAAAAACTTCACCTATGAATAAAAGGGTATTATTCCATTAGTGTTCTACATCTATCTATGACTATCAATTAATAAGAAAATAACCTTTAATTCAATCCCTAAATAAATAAAGAGAAATTAGCTGAAATCAAAGAAATTTTTTTCATTTAAAATTGGCATATAGTTACAATCGTTGATTAAAATTTAAGAATTTGATAACTATCATCCAAATAATAAAATAAGCAAAACTTAAATTTTGATGAGAAAGACAGCAACCCTCTCTCTGATATTATATATTTTAGTTTTTAAGAAAAAGTGTAAATTTTGTAGGCCTTTGAGTAGTGATATATCCACTTAAAGAACCTCTTGAGATGAAAACAAAATTTAGAATAAGGTATGTGAATTGCAATGGGAAGTGAAGATGGAAGACAAAAAGGTGACGGAGCAAACCATGCACATAAAAGTTACTTTACCACCTTCTCTTACCAATCCTCGTTTCTATCGCACCTTTTCAATCAATCAATTTCAATCGCTTTTGGAAATCTCCGAGCCACCATTCTCATCGTTCACATACTCATTCATACCAAACCAAACTTGTCTCACATCCCCTCACAATGCCACCAAATCTACATATATATTCATGCAGCCAAACCAATTTCTCTCCACCCCACTTTTCATTGCTTCCTGGGTTGCACACCATGGCCTTTTCCACCTTCCCTACCGTCACCAAGTGCTCCTCTATTGGTCGGGAAAAACACACTGTGGTTGCCGACATGGATGGAACCTTACTCATAGGTCGAAGCTCTTTCCCTTATTTTGCTCTCATCTCCTTTGAAGCTGGTGGGGTTCTTCGCCTTTTGTTCTTTGTCTTGGCATCTCCCCTTGCTGCCCTTCTCTACTACTTCATCTCTGAATCTGCTGGCATTCAGGTTCTCTCATCTTTTTCTTTTTTCTTTTTCTCACAGTTCCATATAGATTAGACAAATTATGCTTTCACATGTTTATAAATTATGTAAGATCAGTTTTAGTGGTTTCAGTTATATATTATAATTTGGTTTTATTCTTAGTTGTAACTGATTTGGTGTGATTCAGGTTCTGATATTTGCTGCAATGGCGGGGATGAAGGTGTCGAGCATAGAATCAGTGGCCCGAGCGGTGCTTCCGAAGTTCTACGCAGAGGACGTTCATCCGGAGTCGTGGCGCGTGTTCTCGTCGTGCGGGAAGCGGTGCGTGCTGACGGCGAATCCGAGAGTGATGGTGGAACCTTTCTTGAAGGAGTTTTTAGGAGCAGACGTGGTTTTGGGTACTGAGATTGGGACTTACAAGGGAAGAGCAACTGGGTTGGTGTGCAGACCTGGGATACTTGTTGGGAAGAACAAAGCTGAGGCTCTCCTCAACACTTTTGGAGAAGAGAAGCCACACCTTGGACTTGGTGATCGACAAACTGATGCTCCCTTCATGGCTTTGTGCAAGGTAACAACCTTCTTATCATCATCGTTAATTATCATTCACTACTCCTATGTTTCACAATCTAATTCAGTACGATATATGTTGATACATGTAAGTTTCTGGTTTAATCCTACAATGTTTTTTCTGGTTTAATTATCATTTATCACCCATCTATTAGGCAGAATGATAGAAAGAAAAGTATTAATGAAGTCTTTGAAAAACGGGTAAAAGTCACATTATTCTTAAATGACAACATCATCCAGTTTTTCACATGTATAGCTCTTGTTCTTGGTCAAACCATTGCGTTGTCTTCTTCACATTGATTAATCACAACTACCTTTTTTCTAAAACATTTAAATTAATTTTATTTTTCAAAAAATTATTTAAATAAAAAAATCAATTTAATAAACTTTAATTTTCTCTTTTAATTAAATTATTGAAATCACCATCAAACATAAAAAGTATTAATATCAGAGAGCGTACAGTTGGTGGAAAGAAGAATGTGTAAGTTGCAGTTTTCATGTATCATAGTTGTTTGTGAAGATTGTCCATGCATGTATGTAGAAAAAGGTGTTAATGTTTGTATTGCATGCATGCATGAATGCAGGAGGGTTACATAGTCCCACCAAAAAGTGATGTGAAATCAGTTTCTACAGAGAAGCTTCCAAAGCCCATAATCTTCCATGATGGAAGACTGGTGCAAAAACCTACACCACTCATTGCCCTACTCACCATTCTCTGGATCCCCATAGGCTTCCCCTTAGCATGCCTCAGAATTGCTGCAGGCTCCCTTCTGCCTATGAACCTCGTCTACTATGCCTTCTGGGCCCTAGGAGTCCGGGTCCTAATCAAGGGCACCCCACCCCCGCAACTCACAAAATCAAACCCTAACCCTAGCACTTCCGGGGTTCTCTTTATCTGCTCCCACCGTACCCTCCTCGACCCCATTTTCCTCTCCACCGCCCTCGGCCGCCCCATCCCCGCCGTCACCTACTCCGTCTCCCGCCTCTCGGAGATAATCTCCCCCATCAAGACGGTCCGCCTCAGCCGCGACCGCGCCACTGATGCTGCCATGATAAAGAAACTCCTCCAAGATGGTGACCTAGCAATCTGCCCAGAAGGCACAACCTGCCGAGAGCCCTTCCTCCTCAGATTCTCAGCCCTGTTCGCGGAACTAACCGACGAGCTGGTCCCCGTGGCCATGGTGAACCGCATGAGCATGTTCCACGGCACAACAGCTAGAGGGTGGAAGGGCATGGACCCGTTCTACTTCTTCATGAACCCTAGTCCCGCTTACGAAGTTACGTTCTTGAAGAAATTGCCTAAAGAGTTGACTTGTGGGTCAGGGAAGAAGACGAGCCATGAGGTGGCGAATTATATACAGAGGGTGATTGCATCAACTTTGTCGTATGAGTGCACTGGGTTTACGAGGAAGGATAAGTACAGGGCACTAGCGGGGAATGATGGGGTTGTGGTTGAGAAGGCTCATGTTGCTTACAAGGCTAACAAAATCATGGGTTGCTAAATTCACTTTTCCAATTTCCTGCTTTTAATATGGAACTCATCAACAAATCAAAAAGGATATTCAATACATCTTTCACAAATAAATGGAATGATTCATATAGCAACTTCTATATCAACCTCTTGAATTTTGTGCTTTTTTTTAAAAACAAAATTAGAAAAATGTTAATTTGACAAATTGTGCTAACATGAGTTAAGACTAAAAGATTATTTATTCTTCTATCTTTAACTGTTGTAATGTAGAACAATTAAGTATTACGACAGCGTTCAAGTATCAAGACTTAAACAAGTGTTGAGTTGTCAAGTATTAAGACTTAAACAATTATTGTATTCATTGGTGATTTTAATTTCCTGGTTTCAAAAGAACTACTTTTGGCTTCAAGCTAGAACTGGTTGATTTGCTTTTATTCTTACCCTTCTATTTTTTTTTTTAAATAAGAAAAAACAAACTTCTTTTCATAGGTACTAGGTGTACCAAAAAACTCAAAGGAAGCAAAAATAAAAACAAATTGTTGTAACTTCATACAAAGTATACCAATCTTAACAATTCACCAACTAACATATGTCTAATACTCGTCTATACCTTGTTAAACAATCTTGATGAATTGAATTAATTTTTATGATACCAAACATAATTAATTATTATATTGATTAAATTAAATATTATTTTAGATATTAAAAAATTATTAATATTTAAATTAATCTTTATCATTAATAAATATTTTTTAAATTTGTATCTAATTAGTTACCAAAGTTTTAACTACCAACTTTATAATCTAAATAATTGGTACTTCAAATCTTGATAGCTAATTAGATACTCATTTAGAAATTATTTATCAATAATAAAAACTAATTTAGATACCTAATAAAAACTAATTTAGATACCAATCATTTTTTTAGTTTCTAAAATAATATCTAAAATTTATTCAATATATCAATTAATTATTTTTAATTTTTAAAAATTGATTTCTATTTAATGATTTTCTAGTACTGTTTTATATGAAGTTAAAATAGAATATAACTTATCAAAATCTTCTAATGGTTACATCCAAGTGTGCTAGATAGTTTAAGTAGTTTGGCATCTATTAGTTTGATATCATGATGTGAAATCAAATCATAATCATAAATATTAGTTATATATCAAATCAAATATATATATATATATATATATATATATTAAGAGTTTATTTATATATATTAATTTTAATCATTGCAAAGAGTGTATTTATATATGTATTTAAATACAGTAAAAGTGAATTGACTCATCTATTTATAAGAATACAATAAAAATATTCACCTATATCACCAAACGTTATCTATTATAAATTATAAATTATAAATCATAAATTTATTCTTTGCACAATTTTCTACTCTATAAATATCATAAACATATCGCATGAAAAGATCAAATTTCTACTCTTTTAGAAAATAACCAGTCCACCATCAAATTTGTCAAAGAAGGATTTCAGGCTTATTCAATGTCATTCCACATAGTAGCAAGGAAATCAATGAAAGAAGTAAAAAGATTGAACATGTACACTAATCTTTCATTTCCTATACAATAATATACATCTCGATCTGTTAATAAATGTATGATGTATCTGTCATCTCTTCCACCTTTGGGAGGAATAATTATATTCTAGCAAGTTTGTAGAAGTACAAAATGTTCTTGCTTTAACCATTTCACGTGCTACTCTCTTGTATACTAATGAAGTTGCTCACTATACATAAGAATAAGCTAGTTAAGAAATAGAAAAAAAATGGATTACCCAAAAGTGATTTGAATCTCAATTGTGGTTGTAATAGTTGAAATTTTGAAGCAACCATTGCAGAGAGTAGCAGGTATGAAACATAGAAAAACCACAGAATGGTGCATGGCTTTCAACAGTCTTCAGAAAATATTCTGAATATGAAGTCACGAAAACGCCTTGAATATTGTCTGGGATCAACGGCTGATATTGAGGTTGGGTCATAGTGAATGGACTTGTAGGCATGCTCAAGCTTCTTACTAATGTCATAATCTTGAAGTATGTCTATGACACCAAAAAACAAAACCACCTCATAGAACTCTCCGATTGGATCTCCTACAAGTTGTAATTCACAATCACTTTTTCTCACTGTTCTTTCAACCCTTGCTGGCATATTCACACCCAATTTGATACTTGCCCATCTGCAATTGCAAATTACAGATATGTATTACCCAACACCATGACCTAAGTAACAATCCTCAGGCAGAGTTTGGGCAGAGCTTTTCACAAAATTTCCCAGATTCAAAACCTCCATAAATTTGTTTGTTCATAAGTTAATTTTAACTTATAAAAGAATCAATTTCCTTTTTTCTGCAGATTAAAAGTTTTTATGAAAAAATTTGTCCGAATATTTTTATTGCTAAGATCAAAATTGGAGGGCTTGTCCTTAGCAACCCAAATAAGCAATAACCAAGCATTTATTGGGAAAAATGTTACCCTTGTTGATTTAAATAATCATAGCATTAATGTCTAATGGTATTATAGAGAATATTGGTACTTAAAAGTATTTAGAGAACAACCTAGAGTAACTTCTAGGTGGTGACCCTAAGAACAAAGTTTTGGAACATAACTCATTTTGCCTTTATTCATTATAGAGTATAAGTATAAGTGAAGAACAAATCTCATCTTATTAAGTTGGTTTTGTGGGATTAAATTAAATTTAAAATACACTTTACAAGGTAGTATTAGAATCTGTTTTAGTTAGATTTATTTAGACAACCTATTATAGGACTGTCCTCTATTTTTCATTTTTCATGTTCAAAGTGTATCATCCTTAATATAGAAAGATGTGTTGGAGATCCTACATTAATTAGAGATATAGTCAAATTCTGGTATATAAAACAACTGCAAACTTCGTCTTACTAAACTGGTTTTGTGATCTTTGATTTAAGTTTAAGTTCATGAATATAATTGGTTATGAGCCTTGTTCTTTTACAGAAAAGTGTTTCTCAACAACGACTATAGTTTATATATTTTTATGCACATCAAATAACATACTCTCTAGATGACAAAACAACCTTTATCCAATTGCATTACAACTTAGCATTAAAATTCGAAAAGATATGTGACCTGGTAGGATCTAGAAGAAGTAGATCCATGTCCGCTCTAGAAGTACATGGAGTTCCTTCATTCTCTGGATCACCTGAAATTGACAAGTCAAACCATTTTTCTTAGTTTTGAATTTTGAATGTATAGTAGGTATGCCAAGGAGTTGAGGTTAAGTAGTACCAGTAGGAGTGTGAGATCCTGAAGAAATAAGTTCTCCATTTTCTGATATATCTTTGAAATGAATACCAACCAGCAGACTATAGTCCATAATTCCCTCCTGTTCCAGAAGCTCACAGTCCCTATCAATTTGCCTGAGATAACAAATATATATAGTTTGTGTGCTTATTTTTTCCATTGGGGTATTAGAAAACAATTCAACTTTAACAGGGTAGACAACATCTCAGATATATAACACTTTCACCACCTGCAAAATTCTTGAAACCAAGACTTTTGTAGTCGAAATATGAAATTTAGATCTAGATCTTTAAGGATAGTTGTTTCACTAATCTCTGACTCTGGCTTAATTGTTATTCGCCCAAGGGAAGAACCCTTCAAATCAAAGCGTCTATGGATGGTATACTCAGAGCAGAAGAGATTGCCCATTATGATAAATCGAACCTGCAAAATCCCAAAATTTCAAGTGTTAACTTCAAGTTTTTTATGCAGTTATAGAAACCACAAATGACTCTACATAGGGTCTTTTCTTTTTCTTTTGCCATGGTACATGAAAGTAAAATATAAACACTAATGGGCAAGAAAATTGTGCAAGAAAATTTCTCTTATTTCTTTTCACTTTATCTCTATCTAGACAGAAGAAAATATTGTTTTCTTTCCTCTTAACTAAACATGGCTTTATTAATAAAATATTGATTTTATAATAAAATCAACCTCCTACCAAATGTCTAACCATAACTATACGAGAAAATAAAACTTGTTCTATAATCCCATATAAATCTATCATATTGTTCTATCTATAACCCAACAAGCTTTTGCACCTTCTTCTGAGCTGGTCCAGTTAACTTAACACAATGCAGACCATAAAATTTTGTCACAAGAGCATTCTCAAATGCTCGAAAATGATTGTAATAAGCTGGTAGCATCCTTAAAAGAGCCTGCATCAGCATAGCCAAATACGTTAGGAGGTGGCTTGATTTAATTTCCCAGAAAAATTGAAGTAGGGAGAAGATACAACACACTCACTTTTGCCTCGGCTTTCTTCATTGTCTTTATCATGTAGCGGTCATCGTTGGTCAGGTAAAAGAAGCTACCACTTTTACCAGGAGAGGAAAGTTCACGAAGGGCCTCATTTCCACATATAGATATCATGTAATCAGCTGCATCCACCTTGAAGAGCTTCCTAAGAGTTCTGCAGGCAGAGATTCATACAAATATTTATAACTAATTTAGTACAAGTTATTAAGAATGAAAAAATTAAATATAAGATTGATATCCCTTGTCTATATGAGATCTCTAACATACTCTATCACGCTGAAACCTGTCAATTTCTACGTGAGACTATATATTATGGATGGTTTGATAGCAGCTCGATAGCGGGTAATACGATAGGTCCAACAAACTTTCATTAGAATAAGCTCTAAACGACTTTAGTACTTTTAAGTCTAACTCAACTTTATAAAAACAGCTTATCACCCACTTATATATTATTCTCTGGTAGATGTGAGATTTACAACACAAGTAATTACCTAGAAAACTAACCACAGCAATAGGATAATCATGTGTTTGGTTATGGTGAAGTTAATTGCTTTAATTTAGCACCTGTCTTAGAAAACTTTTAAAAGTAAATATATAATTACTTTCCTTGAAAAACCCATGTATGCAATCTTACCTAAACACTACTGGGCAATAGTCCTTCCATTTGAACTCACATGATGGGTGTGGTGGAGTGTATTTAGATCCTTCTGGGGGAAATCTTGTCCACACTTTTTCCTTGGGATCAAAAGCTGAAGGCTTTAGATCGAGTGATGCTGAGGGGGCAGGTCTTCCAACAGAATGCCTATGTAACAAATCAAACAAATTCTAATGACTCATATATGATGCAGGGAATAACATAAGTAATATCAACTGCATGTGTGGTTCTATGTGAGATTGATTAATTTAAAATTTTTTGATGATGTACCTGATTCCCAGCTGCAAATTGAGCATGAGCTCATAATTTTTGTGTCCTTTGCATATGGTTTCCCCTTGCCTCTTTGATTTGGTGGGTACTTTGAGGGTTTGGAGATGAGTCCCTCTTGAAATAGCACCCTCAAGGTTTAAAGGTGTGAGGTTGTCATCTAAAGCAGCAGCAGTAGTGCCACTGAAATCACCCTCACCACCACCCCATAACTGCATTCTATCACTTGGCTTCTCCAACCCTACACTTACCCTCCCATCTATGGACATTCTCCTTGGCTTAGCACCATCCCCTCCCTTTGAAGACCTCCACACTGCAAGCCTCTTCTGTGATGGCAAAATTGAAACCTTCTCCCCTGGACAAACTACATACTCACTCAATGCATTAAACACTTCGTGAGGATCCCACTCAAGGTGACCCTCCTGTGATGATCCTGCAGGATAGTATGTTCCACTCTGATCTCTGGGATCCTTGCTCCAGTTTCCGGAATAAAAACTTCCATCTTCCCATCTGAAAGCTCCAATCCCTTTAGGTACACCATCTTCCCAACACCCATCATACCTATTCCCATCACCCCAAAAAAATGACCCTTTACCACAAATATTCCCATTCTTCCACTCCCCAATATAATAGTTCCCATCCCTCCACTCATATCTACCTTGCCCTTCCTGCATACCCCTTCTCCACTCACCTTCATACTTGTCTCCATTGGCAAAATTCTTCACACCATTACCATGTTTCATATTCATCACCCACTGCCCCTTGTAAATGTCACCATTTGAGGCTGTGTATGTACCTGTTCCATCCATGTAACCATTCTGGAATTCACCTTCATAATTTGGCCCATTTGGCCAACTGAACCTTCCCTTTCCCATTGTTTTCCCTCTGAACCATTCTCCAACATACACACACCCATCAGTCCACACATATTTTCCCTTCCCATGTGGAAAATTATCTGCCCAATCTCCCTTGTAGTAATCCCCATTCGGCAGAACCTTCTCTGCATGGTAAAGTTCATATACCTCACTTCCATTTGGATGATCCCTACGGCTATGGTCTTCTTCATCTGCATGGGTCATCCCAAATATGCTGTTTGCACGCTTCTTGGCCACTGCCTGTGTCTTTCTCACCGTGGCCTCCCATGCCTTCATAACACTACTATCTCTGCCAATCATTGTGTTTTTCCTTCTTCTTCTTCTTCTTCCTCTCTCCCTCACCCTTTTGCAAAATCTCGCACCAATACTTACGCTATAGCAAAATTCATCAAAAATCTGTGGGCGAGGGAAATGTCAAGTTTCAAAGATTGGCTTTCTGGCTAAAGGAGCCATCTTTTCTTCGGAATCCAATACCAACTTGCATGTTGGCGTTAAAACTTCGGTATCTCAAGGTTCCAAGTCATTTTTCATATTTGGGGTATCGATGAAACAACTATGGCAGACAAAGTTTGCTAGAGGACCCATTCCTTAATTTGGTCAATTTCATCACCCAAATTAATTCCTAAAGGAATTGTTGTGATATTCATGAAACAAAAACCGAGAAAAATCCATCAGAGGTGCAGTTTTTTCTCCCATGTTTGAATTGTTTTTGGTGAGAGAGAATCGTTCATTTCCTACAACCTCTAAGAACCGCGGCATGGAACATCTGCTAAATCAGGGGGTTTGTTAACTATTATTAGGCTATGAACAAATTTCATCAAGCCTTCATATACACATTCACTGCTGAACCGTGAGTACTTCATACATGGATTTCACTTTGAATGCTAAGGTTGTTTCAACGGAATTTTCTTTAGATTCACTCTAATTCACACTCATTTCGCCATTTTCGTTAGAAAGACAATTTATTAAAGTGCTATAGATGAAGACAGTGATGCTCAACACTTCATGAAGATTTGTTAATTTTTGTTATGATCATGTTATGATGCCCGATTATGAGTGGAAAATTTGGATGGAGAAGAAATTTAATGAATTAAATTTTTTATTTTTATAACTATATATATAACACCAATTAAATATTGATAGTGGAGTTGTTTATAAAAATATTAAAAAATATAAATTTATAAATTTAAGTTTGCTTTTAAAAAGAAGGAAGTGTGTTCAGTAGGGCAAAAAAAGGGACAAGATAAATTTACTTCACAAGTAGTAGACAAGTGGAAGAAACACACAATTTATCAATTTCCTATTCAAATTAATCAAAAACAAATTGGCAATCATATGAGACTCGTATTTTATTTACAAAAGTTTTATAAAACACGTGATTTGGTTAGATTAAGTGTGTTGAATTTTATTTCTATTTGCTATGTGTTTTGTGCAATTATTTCAGTCAATAAATCATTCTCGATTTTTATGACATTCATAACCTGGAAAAATTGTAATAAATACCCAATAAAATAATAATAATAATGCAAACATCACAAATGATAATGCAAATATGTCATCAGAAGTGTGGGTCAATTTATAGATTTTTAAAAAATAACAAATGCAACAATAATTAATATATTTACAAGAAATTTAGGTAAGTCTAATTGATTTATAAAAAGATATAATAATGAGATGATTATATAAATCATTTAGATAATTAAAATCTAGATGTTATATTCAAATTATTGAGCATGAGTTGATTTGTATGATAACAAGGTTATATTTTTTTATAAGAAAGAAATCGGTAAATCTATCCTTAATAGATATAGCTTAATCGACCGATAAAATTAGAAAAATTGAACAAATAATGTCAAATAAGGTTGGAGAAAGACAGATATAAAAAAATTTATAAACCAGAACAAAAATAGCATACATAGAAACTTTGATTAATAATAAAGAATTGAATAAAATGGACGTGAGAAAGATGTAAGCAATAATGTGAATATTGCATAAAAAATAGGACTTTATATGTTTGCAAATTGCTACAACAAAGAGAATTCAAACATCATAAGTTATCCTATTTAGAACAAAAAAAAGGGAATGAATTATTGTAAATATCATAATATAATAATAATTGTATTCATTTCAGGAAAACCAGACGATTGAATAAGGAAGATTAAGATTAAGGTTGAAGAGAAGTCAAAGAAAGTGGATACAAAACCATTTCAAAGTCATCACTTATGTTGAGCCAATTATGATGGTGGATTTCGTTGAGGATATTGAGTTCATGTTAATCATGATTGTTGATGTTCTAAAGACATCAATATTAGGAATGTAAAGTTTGCTCTTTTTTCTTAGGAAAAATTGGAGTTAGAATTGAAGAATTTGATCAAGTTAAAAAAATATATTTCCATAAGTTAGTGAATCCTTGAGCAATTTTTTAAATCATTAGTAGGAAGGTGACGAAGATGTTTCATTGTGTCTAAGGTTTAGTATAATGTTTGATCAATCGAAAGCAAAGACTTTTAAGTTTGAAAAGAATAAGATGAAAAATCATCAACAAAATTACAATTTCAAGGGTAATCAAACAATTCAAATGTTGATTAGGCATGATAGAAAGTTTGGTAAAACTTTTGTGGCTTATGAAAAAGCTCTAATTGATCAATGGTAAGGAAAAGTGACTATCATCAACCTTTTTAATTGATTATCTAATGATGGGAATCGAAGTCATTTTGTTACTAAGTTAGCTTCAAATAACTCAATAAACCAGGAGATCATGGTTGAAAAATAATATGATAAAGACTCAATGGAGAAAAGGGAAAAAGATAAAGGAATCCCACAAACAATAGATAACTTTTAGTGAAGTAAAGTAAAAGTGTGAAATCATCATAAATTCACTCTCTTTCGCTACTAAAATTATTGTTTTCTCCTTTAATTTTACATTACCCATACTCATCTTAGATCATACAGAAATTGTCTCTGTATTACTTTCTTTTTGGTTGTTGAATATATATATATATATATATATATATATATATATATATATTTGTATATATTATATATATACACACAACTTTATCCAAAAAATAAATATAAGATTTAAATCTATGCATGTATATACAAATATTTGATCACATCAATTTGTTTGTATTATGAAATAAATTAGATAAATTAAGTTTTGCGGGATGAATGATGAATAAAAAGATAATTTTGTGAGCCTGATAAGAAAACCAAATTGCCTAGACCAGTTTGATATGAAGCATGCGAAAATACAAATTTAGCATGAGGTGTCTGAATGAGGAACTCCGATGAGGTGGTAAGTGATGGATGATGCGCATAACATGATATACATAGAATCCCAAACATGTCTAAACAAAGGGGTGATGTGAGAATGTTTAAAGCCCTAAACCAACTGTACGGCCATCTCTTCGTCGAAGGCCTGCAGTGTATTGTTTCTCTAGATCAATCTGAAGTTCCTTCTGCTTCTCAGCACGGAGAATATCGTCACTGCTTTGGTTGTTCGTATTCTGCTCTACTTTTGCTTCGCCTTTCATACCCTACAATTTGCCATAGGCACGAGGACAACCTTAGACTCAAACTGAGTTAGTAGGTGAAGAAACTCCAAAGGAGTGAGTGAGTCATTCAAAGTAACATCCCCTTCATGCAATTTTTGGGTAGGAATAGAACAAACGCTTACCATGAGTTTGTTAAATTTCTCTTGCCGCTCACGATCAGAAAACATAGCTGTATCCCAACGATGCCCAGACTACAATATTTGGCAAGACCATTCATAAAGCAACGATTGCATTGTTAGTAGCAAATTATCGGAAATGTAAAAATAAATACGTACCTATGCTATTACCCATGTCACAAAACAGGAACACGCAGGCACAATAACAAAATCATCGACATAATGGACAGGTCATCCTCCACATCACTACTCATCTACTTATTACGTACAAACTCAACCACAGGTACACATTTTAGCAATATGTAATCTTATATTTTTATGTACAATTGTCGATAGGTATACAACATTTCAGGTCAACGCTACAGGGCGACTTCAACCAACAAATCCCAACATATCGAGAGGCATATTTTGGTGAGAACGTATATGCAGTTCATTCACAGTACAACTGCATACATATTTGATCTGCCATAGAGGATTTTTAAAGGAAGCAATATATTAATTTAGAATTTGTTGAATGATAACTCAGTTTAAGGTAGCTTTGACCCATTGTGCGGGTTTTATGTTGGCTGCAGAATCTAATTCTTGATTCGGTTGATGCAGACGATTCAACTCTATCGGAAGCACAATCTGTCAAACACCCGTTCTTGTCTATGCTATGCAAAATTGAGCAGTTGAGAAGGGAATAGCAACAATGCAGAGGCAAAGCATTTTGTATATTTAGGAAATTATGGCCCGCTATCTTTGGAGCTATCTTAGGCAATGGCAGAGGAAATCATAGTTTGGCAGCACAGGTTGGAGGTTGCCTAGAAGATTGCTTATGCCAACATGGTATGTTATCTGTGTGAGTATGACGTGTTGCTATGAAGAGAGGTTTTGTTTTACTGTTATGGAAGCTAAAATGCAGGTTATATGGAGGCATAGGCAAAGAAGGCAGCTAAGGTGAAGGTCTGGAAGGAGGGCTCGGCTAGTAAAGGAACTGATGTTTTAGTCTGTTGCAGCAAGTGCAGAAGGGCACACGATGCACTTAGAGGCCTCCGCAGATGCACTCTAGGACTTCAAATTCGCTAAGGGTATGAACCGTCTTCAATATGGATAAGTGAGGATGAACCATGCGTAATTAGGGCTCTTCTGGGTGAGTGTGATTGGAGCTTGTTTGAAATGGTAATTAATGTTTATCAAGTTATTTATAGTTTTTAATTGCCTTTACTTGGTTTATATAGTAATTAAAATTTCATATTTAATCATAGTTTAATACAAAAAGAAGAAACCTTTTGCATCAGACACATGAATGACTTAGTTTATATGATGTGCAGCTAAAAAGCAAACAAATTAGAAAATTTGTTGCTTTCCCATTCGATGGTATTGAGTCTAGTGATGAATGGATAACTAAAGAAGGACATAATGTTGAGGTTTCACAAGCTCAAGGCAAAGGTGTAGGTGGAAATGTTGACTTAGCTTGACCAAGTTCAACTGCTAACTCTAGATGCACTTTTATCCGTTGGTACTATTCTATGCTCATACTCCCTTCTTTTCAAAACTTTGGTTGTTTTTACAATTTCAATCTATTTGTGCAACTTTAAATATTTTTTTTTTTTCAAGTACTTTACTCCACGGCATAGCATTGTTAAAGTTCTTCATTTATAAAATGTTATTTAATAAAGAGAAAATTATTCTCCACAAGAATAGTTTCTAAAAAATATCCAAATTGAAGATAAATTTATTGTTACTAACTAAACTAATCACTTTCATTAATCCAATAATGAATTAAACCAATTAGATGTATAAGTGGAAACAAAAAGAGTGTTTCTTAATCATTATATAGTAAAAAATGAGTTCATGAAAAATGAAATAGAAATACTCACTAGTGCAAAATAAGGGTTTCACGGCATATATAAGCACTAGTTCAAACGGGAGCATCGTCTACAAAACTGTGATGATAATTTTAAAAATAAGATCATTATATAGACTCGGTTCTAATTATAACCGTCATCTATTTGAAAACATAACATATAGACTACGGTTTTCTGTGTGCAACCGTCGACTATACCTAGGCTATGTACCATATAGACTATGGTTATTAGGTCATAATCCGGTGAGAGAAAATTCCTCAAGAGTCTCTCACCATTATTCAAGGAAATATGATGACCGGGAACAGGACCAACAATATGGAAGAAATCACTATGGCAGAAGCAATGACTCTCTTAGAAATCCTGATAGAATTAGTCATCATGAACTGAACAGTTTCAACCTCTCGTCTCAAACATCTAAATTGAGAAGCTCTAGTTCCTGGGAAACAAAAGCCTAGAAATGTGAATTACCCTAATTCAGTTCATTTCAACTTCACAATCATTCCTCGAATATATTAATCCCAAAGAAAAGTTACTGTCTTATATGCCATTCTATTTGCAAAAGGAAAGAATACATCCAAAAAAAGAAAAATGCAAAATACCTCTTCAGTTGGTGTACTCTTCTTGCTGCCCCACAACAGTTTCTTCTTTTGGTCAGTAGTCAAGCAACCAGCCCCAACTAAGTTCCTATTAACTGTTATGCACCAAAATTTCAAAATGAATACAACATGCATATGATCTCTATAATCAAGTTCCTATTTCAGTCTCATCTATTTCTAGATGCTTGGCTAAAATAAAATTTTTTAAGGTTGACGACTTGGAAACTCAAATCATTAGGAGAGAAGTGAAAAACTATTCAATAGAGAAAATAAATTTGAGGACATAATGGCAAACATCCACGTCATATACATCCAAACCCACATCAATTCACCTCAAGCAAATGTGAAAGTTGAAATTGTGAACTTTAAATCTATCTGAATCCAATCAATCATAGAAAAGCAAACATATGTCCATAACCCAAAAGTAGGGAAATTTTGAGGATAACTAGTGCATACCTAATTCAGCAGCCCTCATGGCTGCAAATTTTGCAGCATCTAGATCATTGTCACCATCAAAGCCACTGGTCTTGGCAGCCAATGAATCTGCCTTGCTCTCATGAGAAAACTTTGAACTCTTACTTGCATCGGCTTCAGTACCTGAAAATGAAGCAACACAGTAATCTCATATAATGGTACATATATAAAAAAATCAGAACAAAAAATATGTAAACAATACCATTTTTTCTATTATTGTCATCCTTGTCAGGATCAAACAACTTTAGTTTCTTTCCAGAAGCTTCTTTATCTTCAACAGCACACTGCTCGCCTTCTTTTCTAGTTTTTCCCTTCCCAATCTCAGTGTCATGTCTTCCTTTTTCTTTCCATGGAATGTTTTGATCAATTAACTCCTTCTGCTCACTCTTATAAGCATCTTTTACACTATATTTATCGTTGTCTCTCTGTGGACTTGAGTCATCTCGTTGGTTCCTTGCCTCTGAATAGCTGACTGCTTGGTCACTTCTGTTGTAGTCCCCTGAGCTTCTGCGTGAATCTCTTCTTTCATTTCGACCATCCCAGTCCAATGAAAGTCCCTCCCTCTCCACCTCATCATGCAGTGCATGCTTCTTACTAGATGCAGATTTTTCATAAGGATCGATCTCTTTATATTTTTTATGATCCAAGTATGCTTCCCTTCGTTTTTCTTTGCCTCTATGATCAGGCCTGTCATATTTGTCATGTGAATACTTTTCCACACTGCGATGGTAGTTTTTTGACCTCATATCACTCTCTTCTCGCATATGATCATCCCTTGACTCATGTCCAGAACGAGATATTTGCCTCTCCCGATATCTATCTTCATTTGCATACTTGTCACGCCGAGAGTGACCATGGGAACTCTTGGATGACTGTCTATCAGGATTTCTAAGAGAGTCATTGCTTCTGCCATAGTGATTTCTTCCATATTGTTGGTCCTGTTCCCGGTCATCATACTTCCTTGAATAATGGTGAGAGACTCTTGAGGAATTTTCTCTTGCTGGATTTGGACTTGAGCTATGTCCTTGCCTAGGATTAGCTGCATATAAAGAACATAAATTTATTTATTGAAGTCGTAGACTGCATATAGCTTAGCATTGAATTTTATAACACTACGATCAGTACTGTAGTGGATTATTATGCAAAACACTTTTATGGAGATTCTTCCAGATAAAAATAGTTACTGGCAGATTGCAGCACAGGGTCATTGATATGAGTGCATACCCTAAAGTGAACAGCTTAAAATAAACAATAAGCAATGTCGTAACGTGTAATGAATGGTTCACCATGCATGAGGCAAGAATAAGGGACAGAATGTTTGCTTGTCTTGCAGTGTTTTATGTGCATAACTGAAGGTAATTGACGTGATTTTATTAATATACATGCATCTTGGACATGTGCTAACACGCACTTAAACAATTAACTGATATGAATAGCAAAACATTTAAGTGACTAGGAAGATAATAGACATTTACTTTTGGCTTTTCACAACAGAAAGAAAAAGATAAAAAAGACACGATAGGCACCATTGTAGTTAGAATTGCAAAATTCATTACTTGTATTCTGATTTGATACAAAAATTTTCATAGTTTGAACCATATCACAATTAGACTGGTTTTTGACCTTGAATACTTTGCCGAATCATGTGAATTGCTTCCGTATAGGAGGAATTGCAATTCAGAGCCACATTGTGCAATTCTTGCACAGCAGGTTGTGCACAAAGAACAGCTCAGGTCAAACAACTAATTTCTAAAAAAATAAGCAATTGTAAGGGTTTTGTTTAAACTATGTAAGAAAATAAAGAATTATTTAATTCATAACAATCACATCAATTACATTCTCATCATTTCTATTTGTAATAATCAAAACCTAAAAAAAAAAAGAAATAAGAATATGCTGAAATGAATAAGATTCTGAACATATTTTTTCCTAATTATTATGGAGATATTGAGAATAATTTTTATCCTAATAATTTGCTATTTACAGCACTCCTCTCAAGTTGATAAATGAATATCAATCATTCCAAACTTGCCTAGAAGATTCTAGAATCTGCCCTTAGGAAGCCCTTTAGTGAAAATGTATGCTATCTGAAATCCTATAGGGACATGAGTTATAACCACTAGGCTCCTATGAAGATTATCTTTGATGAAGTGCCAGTCAATTTCAATATATTTGGTCCAATCATGTTGAATTGGATTATGGACAATGCTCTTTCAATATATTGGGTCCAATCATGTTGAATTGGGTTATGGACAATGCTCATGGTTGACTTGTTATCACCGTACATTACATAGAGATGTCAACCTTTATTTTAAGGTCATCAAATATAATCTTCATCCAGAGTCCCTTCAGACAAACCTTGACCAAGGGCTTGGAATTCAGCTTCTACACTGGAATGAGATCCTCTATCTTGTTCTTTGCTTCTAAGTTAGACTTTCTCCAAAAAACATAAAATACACAAATGTAGATTTTCTGTAACTAACAAAACTTGTATAGTCTACATGAGTATATATCTTCAAGGTCAATGTGTCTTCTTTTGTCTTCATTCCTAAGGAATAGCCCCTTTCCTAGGCTTGACTTCAAGTACTAAAGAATTTCATCAATTGTTTGCATGTCACTTTCTCTTAGATCATGCATGACTGACTTACCACACCAACTACATAAGCAATGTATGGTATTGTGTGTGATAAATACGGTTTCCTACAATCTCTAATTTTGAGTTTTTTCTATAGGAGCACTCTATTCACGTCCAATTCTATGAATTTGTTCAATAGGAACTCCTAAGTTCTACATCTGAACTTACTTGTTTCTTTAAGGAGATCAAGTACATATTTTCTTTGGGCAAAGAAAATCCCTTCTCAAAATAAGTAACCTCTACTCAAACTTAAGTTTTCCCAGGTTTATCATTCCAAATTGGGCCACCAAGTTTTCCTTTGAAGCCAATTTCTCTGTTTCATCATCTCTTACCATAACTATGCCATCCAGATAGACCAACAATAGTAATCTCCCAAACCATGTTCTTGTAGATTGTTTAAGACCATATAAGGCCTTCTTTAGGAGGCATCCTTATTCCTTCAACCTTGAGATTCAAATCTGAGAGGAATCTCCATGTTCACTTATTCTAAAGCTCCATGAAGAAGGCATTATTCACATCCAACTAGTGTAATTCCTATCCAAAAATAATTTGTTGTAGCAAGAACAACTCAATGTATTAATCTTTTTACTACAAATCTCATCGTCAATTCCATAAGATTGGGTATACCGCTTTGCAAATCTAACTTTACACATGTGTACTGACCCATTTGTCTTATGTTTGATTGTAAATATCCATTTGCACCCTGTTGCCTTTGTCTCTTTCTTCTTGCTTCAAAGTCAAAGTGAGTTGTCTTCTTTGATATTTTCTGCCAAAGAATTTTTCTTCTTCCTCATTGTAGATTGGTTCAACCATTTGTGATGGCTTCATCACTTGGATCTTAAGCATCCTACAAAGGCAAAATGGTAATGATAGAAAGGAGAGCCCCTCCACTTCATGTGTTTTCTCCCCTTGAAGTGTAGGACTGACAAAAAAGGATTATGCTTCACGAAAGGAGGCATCCATGGTGATATAGACATGACAACTCTCAAGATGATAACATTTTTACCCTTATTTAGGAGGATAACCAATAAATACACATTTAAGAGCCCTAGAATCTAATTTATTGCGATTAGGATTATGAGAGTGAACAACAAAAACAGAACATCCAAATACTCAACAAAGGTAGACTTGACACTAGAGGAGTAGAGGGAACAAAAAACAAAAAGACTCAATAAGGCTAATGTTATTTAAGATACAAGTGGGTAGCCTGTTGATGAGGTATGTTGCAGTTAACACAGTTTCTCCTCAATAGGTTTTGGGAACAAACATCTAGAAAAGGAAAACTCTAGCTACCTCTAGAAGATGACGATTTTTTCTTTTTGCAACTCCATTTTGTTGTAGAGTATTAACACACGTTAGTTCATGAACAACACCGATATGAGACAAAAAATTGGACAATTCTTGATTCACATATTAAGTATCATTATCAAACCTAATTCTTTTTAAAAAAAAATTCAAATTGATTTTGGACAAAATAGAAAAAAATTAACAAAAATTTGAAAGACCTCAAATTAACTTTTCATAATGTATGTCGGCATGACACGAGTACAATCATCAATAAAAGTAACAAACCATTTTCTCTGTAAATAAATTCTAAAATAGGCCCCCAAACATCATAGCGAATCAAGTCAAGTGAGAAATTACTCTTTTTTCAAAAGATGGAATGAAATGCACGATGATGCTTTGACGGTTGACAAATATCAAATTTCAAAGACTCAACAAACTCTATAGTGAATAAGTGAGGGAATAGGGAGTTTAAAAGGTTGAAGGAGGGATGCCCAAATCTTTTATGGTGAAGCCATATTTGGGAATTTGTTCATGTTTATGATGTTGCTTGTCATTGTTTTGGCCCTTGGATTCCAGTAGATACAACCCATACTACTCCCTTATTAATTAAAAGCATCTTCCTTGTGGCAAAGTCTTGAAATACACAATAAGAACATAAAAGAGTTACTGAACAATTCAAATCTTTTGTAAGCTTTTGTATAGAGATAAGGTTATAGGTCAATTGTGGGACATATAAAACATCCTTTAATACAATAGATGATTCTAAAGTTATATTCCTAGATCTGCATATGGGTACATCATCACCATTTGCAACTGTAATGAGTTGTTCTCTAGTCACTTTTACATATGAATCAAAGAGCTTGGGAAAAGGAGTCATGTGATCAATTGCTCTTGAATCAATAATTCAAAAACACCATAAGACGAAGGGCTAATAGTATTGAATGTACTATTACCTTTTATTGGTAAGGAATATGATCCAAAGGATTTAGTCATTAATTCAATCATTATTCTCAAATGATTAGGTTTCTCTTTAAAAGCTTTCATACCAGACATTGAAAAACACAAAACAAAGAAACAATAAGAGAAAAACTTATAACAATGGGTTGTTAACTATATACCACTACCTTAATAAGAGAAAAAACCATTTCCCCCCTAGTGGAATTAAGATTCATAGCATACCAACTAAAATCTTCTCAAAACGCTGACCACATAGACAGGAAAAAGGAGTAGGTTGCATAAGCTATTAAAGAAAATAGTGCAAGTATTTTAAATTTTTATAAACTGCAATAACATCCCCACCTTATGCTAATCACAAACATAAAACACTATCAGTTTTCATACACAGGGAACTGCTATGACTTCAGAAAACACCATGAATCAGCCTTAAGTCCAGCACGTCCATAAATTAGATCATTTGATAAGTGACAAAGAAATAACGTACCACCTATCTAATTTCCATCACAAGAAGAACCATGCACGAACAGCACAAATTTAAAAAGTTTCAAATACCAATTTACCAATATTGGTTGAAAATTCATCACAATACCATTGAAACTTCTAAAAGAAATAAGACCAAGAGCTTAAAAGGTCCCAACCATCAGGTGAGGATGATCCATCAACAGGTGACCGGCGCCGATAATTCCTACTAGCTGCATCACCAGAAGGCTTGCGAAATGCGGTTTTCGTATCAGAGTCGCCATGAGGCAGCAACGGTAAGTTTGAATCCATCATGCCAAGCCTGTAATTGCACTAACACAGTTGGTCAGATTAGAATGCAAAAAACATCTCAGTGAATTGAACAATCAAAACAAGGTAAAAGAAAGACTTGTGCAAAATTTCAGAAACAGAAAAAAAAAAAAAAAAAAACCAAGAATCCAATTAGCAGTGACTGTGCCTATTAAACAGACTCGTGAATAAATTAATGCCACCCTCTTCAACCAAGGCTAGTCCTACTGACATCAAGGGTTCATTATTTTAACACCAAGCAAAAACAAATACATATAAATAAAAGGAAATGTTAACTTTTCAATAGCAAAATTAAAAAAATAAAATCAGGAACTTCAACATGTCTTCAATTTAAAAATAAAATTAAGACAAAGGAGCAAATCGCTTCAGCTCTTGGGTTTCCTAAGTATTCAAGCAAGGAAAAAATCAGACAAAATCCAAAGATTAAATGTGCGAAGGTGTTCTAAACAAGGCATGCATAAAATTTAGGGACTGAGATGCGCTACTGAAAATCGTAAAGAGAAAGTGAGAGAGAGAGAGAGAGAAGCAGCTACTGCGAGGATTCGGAATTTTGAAACGAGAGAAGATTAATTCATTGAGATTTTGGCGCTTGTGAGTGCAAACATAAGGAATGAATAGATGCGATAGAAGAAACGAAACCCTTGATTCTGCGTGTGTCGTTTCAGTTACTTTTAATGAATTGGGATGCAGATATTAGCTACATATAAATATTTCAACCCCAACAAAAATTATTATTATTAAAGTAGCGGGTGTGTAATAAATAAATAAAAATATAAGAGAAACACTAAATTTTAATTCTATATATTTTTTTATAAAAATATATTATTATCATCTTGATATTATTGGGTATAATTTGTCTCATAAATACATCATAGTGGTTATTGGTATTATTTAGGATAAATGCAAAACTTAGTTTTCACATTGTTTCTTAAGAAACTCAAAGGGAAGTTTTGCACTTTCCGTTCGCAAATAGTTAATTCAAGGTTTTTTCCTAGCATGTATGTTGGCTTATGTGATTAGATCCCAGAGGAATTTAATGAAAAAGTGAGAAAAATATTTATACGAAAAAAAATATAAACAAGAAGTATGACAAGGAAAAAACGAGAAGAAGAAATTTAAAGGAAAACTTCCAAGAGAAAAGCTCAAAAAAAATCGAGAAAGAAATAAAGAAGCAAAATAAAATGAAATTCTTTTAAGGGATTATAAACTATTCTATAAAATAAATAAGGTTATATTTGGATTACTACAACAATAAAAGAGATACATGTAATAGAAATTCACATGTCTCCCAATTTTTTATGAAATGTTTCATGTATTTTCATTTAGGGTCTCAACAACAAAAGTGAGCTCCAAAATTTAAAATCATCTCGTAGAATATAAGTAATTATAATAAAAGGAGTGCAATATGCAATTCCAACAAGGTTACCACTTTAGTTTGTATCAATCATCATCAAGTAATTAAAGTCTGCACTTCACCTTGTAGCAATCCTTGTCAGCAAATAATATAAGTAATTCAGATGTTTAATAACAATACTTATGTAATTCAGGTGTTTAAGAATAATACTTTGTAATATTTTGTAACAATGTATTGATTAAAACATGGGGTGCACCTTGAAGAAGCCCCAATGTTCTAAATCCTGGGTAATATTATCTTCCAGAAAATTATGCGTTCTGGTATGCAATCACCAATGGCTCATACCAGTAAGTTTTTGCACGTTTTAATCTATTTTTCCAGTTAAATATGGACATTAAATTATCAGAGTTTGCAGAAATGAGTGAATGTGGCGCACAATTAAGAAACGTATCACATCAGTTTAACTCAGTTTAGCGCCATAATAATCTATTCTTTGTTCAGTTTAGTTTTAGTCTTGTATTCTTTTAAAGTATGCATAGGTTTTCCCATTAAATGCTTTCTGAAATGTACGGAATGAGACACCTACATAATCATGGAAGAAGTAGGTGAAATGGGATACATTCTAAACTAGCGATACCAATAGTTTTCTATATGCAAAATTGTTTCTATTGCGTGTAAAGAATATGGAAGTTGAAATCTCAATTCCATCTTCAATTCTTGATAACTAATGTCCATCTTATTTCTCAATTATTACATTCAACTAACAAAATTGGTATAGCTTAATAAAGAAAACTAATCATCAATTTACCACATTATCAAATTCATATTTCCATTGCAAAGAGTGAAAAATCATCCCACTGAATCAGAAGCTCAAGAAAAATAAAAATAGACAAGTCAAGACATGACACATGTAGAAAAGGGAACAAGCCATTCTTAGCTTTCCCAATTAAAACATGATGTACACCATGGAGAGTGCTGAAAGATCTTAATGTGAATCTTCTTCTTCACAGAATTTGGTGTACTTTTCTGAATCCATCAAATTGTTTACTTCACCACTGTCAGACAGTTCAACCTTAATAATCCATCCATCTTTATAAGGGCTTGAGTTGACCTGTGCGAAGAAATGTAGGACAACATGAAAACTCTTGGTGTTTGTAAAAAAAAGTATTCATTGCAATACAATACATACGCGTAGTGATCCAAGATGTAGCATACAAAAACAACAAAGTACAAAAAGGGGGAAAAAGTTAGTGCCTATAAACTCAGCATACACATTTTGTCTTTCATGTAAAAAACTCTTTAAGAATTAAGCAGAAAAACTTACCAAAGCAGGAGAGCTATTAAGCTCTTCATTAACTTCGATCACTTTTCCTGAAATAGGAGAGTTAATATCGCTAGTTGCCTTAACACTTTCAACTGCACCAAAACTATCTCCTTGTGTCACGGTGGTTCCCACTTCAGGCAACTCAACATACACAACATCACCCAAATGATCTTGGGCATGATCAGTTATGCCAACGGTTGCAGAATTTCCATCAACTTTGACCCACTCATGGGAATCAGCATACTTCAGATCTTTAACAACTGGAAGTAAACATTGGGAAGAAGCCAACAATGCAAGTTAGATGTTCTTTTTCATATAAAAAAGCCTCTATGTAGATGAACTACAAGAATGTTAGTTGCAACAACTGCAAAAACAACCAAACATTTCCATATCCTACTGGTTCAAATGCAAATATTACATTTGAAATAAAATTAAAGATGTAGATATGCCAAGAGTCAGAAAAGCATCAAAGCCCATAAGATGTTTACATTCAAGATATAAAACTAAACAGTTGTGTGATGGAAATGTTTACCCAGCCCATTAGGATTAATGAGTATAAAGGGTCAAGTTAGATAAAAGTATCCCAAAAACAGGCAATTGTTAACTTTAAAAAGCCAAAAGTATTTTTCTAGCAAATTTCCAATATGCACTAGAAAACTAGAAAAGCCTTTCTCTCTGATCTAATATTAAATCAAACAAACAGCATAGCTACAACCCATGCTTCAAACTTTCAGTAACAAACTCTGAAAACGCTTACAAACGTGAAATATTTTAAATTTTAATAGAATTTATCCTTGTTTCCTTTGTAACTCTGTTAAAAAAATCCCTCCTACCCCTCTTACCCCTTTTATCACTATACACTATCTATTACCAGCTCCACCCTTGTCATTCTCCTGTTTGATCACACCAGGTTCAGAATGCAACATATTTTGTAGGTCACAGAAAATACTGCCATTAAGAATGTGAAGATAATATCATAGAAGATTGGGTGCATTATTTTTTAAGCTACTTTTTGGGGTGGCTGGATGGGTGCACTTTCCCTTCCCACCACCGTTCAGAAAGCTCCATGCCATTAAAGCACATGCATAGATAATAACATAAAGGAAACGGTGTAAAAAACAATGTGAACAGTGCCAACAAATTGAGAGATCTGAATCCACACACTACAAGTTAGCACAATGATGAGTGCACGTCATACGTCATAAATCATATGAAAAAAATGTGAATTTCCAATCTCGAAAATAAGAAACCCTAGATTCAAATCATTAGAGGAAAGACATAGATCAAGATCCACAGCATAAGACATGAAAAAAACTGAATTGTGAGTGATGAATGAAAAAAAAAAAAAAAACAGATCACAGCATAACACAGAGAGAAGAAGAGAGGGTTAAGGAGAAAGGGATGTTACCATTGGAAAAGGCTCTGTTGAAGACAGAGATCCTGAGGTAAGAAGCAGCCCTTGAAGCCCACAATTGCCTGCAAGCCATCTCTCTCTTCTCTTCTCTGTGTATTTTTGAGTTCAACACTTTTTTTTTCTTTTGCTTCGTGATGATCATCAAGAGCCAACTTCCAACATATTTATATTGCTGGGGTTGGTGAAAGTTTTCCTTTTTTTATTCCTTATTCCTTAAAGTTATCTCTATTTTTAATTATAAAAATTATTTTATCTTTTTAAACACAATATATTCTCTATGATTTTGCAATTACTTAGTCACATTTCAATTGGATTCATTGAGTGTTTCAAAATATACTATTTCAAAACTTATAATATATATGTATTATTATACATAAGAATAAGAATAAATATACATTTGAAGTACTAAAAATAAGAATATTATTGTAAATATTGCCTTTTGGTATTTTTTTAGTTTCTATAGAATATTTTGTCGTTTTTAAATTTCGAACCTTTTTTGAATGCTGTTTCTTTTGTCTCTATAGTTTATTATAGTAAATTTAGTGCTAAAACTGGAAAGTATTAACTAAAAATAACAAAAAATTCAAATTAACATAAGTATGATATTTATTAATTTTTACAAAATAAAATATTTGCATATAACTTAATTTTTTTTTAATATGTTAACAATAGCTTTTATATTGTTTTTTTAAATAGTCATTAGCTTTTATCACACTATATTATTTAAAGAAGTTATTTGCATATAATTTTTATTTAATAATTAAATATACTTATCATTTTGTAGGTAAAAAAATATTACTAACAAAAAAACATATAATATATTTTACATTAGTTTTGAATTATATAAGATATAACAAAGAGTAATGTTATCTATAATTAGATATGATATATTTTAGCCGAGAATCCAAGAAATTTTAAATCATTTATTTTTATTATAAGAAAATTATTAAATAAAAATTAATTTTAAAAATTTAAATAATTATTTATTATTTAAATAAATTATAAATCATTTTATAAATTAAAAAATTGATTAATATTTAAAATAATTTATATTATTAATAAAAATTTATAAAATAATTTTTAAATTTGTTTCTAATAATTTGTTATAAAATTTTAGCTATTTATTATTTTGTGTTATAAATTAGTCTCTAATAATTTTTTAAATATTAATTTTAATAACTAGTTAGATACTAATTTTAAAAAAATATATAACTTTTTTATTAAAATCTAAAATAATATCTAATTTAATTAATATAATAACTAATTATTTTTAATATTTAAATTTAATTTTTTTTTAGTAAATTTTTAATATTATTTATTACTCTCTTTAAATATAAAATCACATGATACATTAAAAAATTATATTACAATAATTTAAAGTTACAATACAAAAATAATATATAAAAAAAGATAAATATTTAAGTGAATTATAAATATATTTTTAATAAATATGATATTAAAATAAATTAGTGAATATATTAAATAATAAATATATTATTTAATTAAATTACGCAACTTATTATATTGTTTTAATTTGAAATGTTTTTTATAATATTTTTAACGTAATTAATAATTTTTATTTTTTATTAAGAAATTTATTTTAACGATAAGGAGTAAAAGAGAAACGATAGAAAAATGATAAGGATTTAAAAGTAATATTTTTTTATAAACTAAAAAATCATATAGGTAAAGATTAAAAATATATTTAAGCGTACGTTATATAATGATTTTTTTTATTTATTTTATGACCTCTGTCGTTTAATTTTTTAAATCAAAAGAGTGAATTAATTAATTTTTAAATTATTATATTTTAAATATTTCAAAAAAATATTTAATTTTATTCATTGAAAGATAATAAATTTTTACGTGAAAGCATTATCCTTTAAATGTTTTTTATTAATTAATTTAATTTTTTTAAGTTTCAAATTTTACATAGTTCTCTGTAAATTATAAGTTATCTCGAATCATAGTCTTTGTAGTTTATTAGGAACCATCTTGAGTAGATTTGCATAAATTTTCCCAAATCATTTTAAAAAGTTAAAATGAATTTTTTTAATAAATTAAAGCTATATTAAAATTTAAATATGTTAAATATGTAAAATTTAAATGAATTTGTATAACTATGTTAAAATTTAAATTTTAAAAAATATAAAAAAAAAGTTTGAGTTTTGCAAAAACTATAAGTGCAAGTTAAACACTAAAAAAAGATTTCAATTTTAGGAAGGAAATTTTCGGTTGTTAAATATTTAAATTTAGTTGATATCTCCATTATCAATTAAAATAGAAAGAATATTTAGTGATAAAATTAAAATATTCATTAATTGCCTACTAAATTTTTGGTTGACTAATTCATTTGTCTCTATTTTTTTGTCCCGGTTGGTAGCTAACAATTTAATTAATTAAAAATTTATTTATAACTATTAGACAGTTTTATCACCTCCAATATATAAACCACTTTGCTGCAACTAACACGATTTCCTTTAATATAAGATTGCAAAAACAGTTTTTTTTTTTTTTACATAAACAGTATAATTTTATACTGAATTTACGAAAATAGGTAAATTTTAAAAAAATTCTATAGCTAAATTGTGTTTGGTTTGGTTAAATACTACATAGTGCTTTGTTGCGTTTTTTTTACTGTATGTTTAATAATTATCATAGTTTATATACATTTATTAAATAAAATATTAATATTAACCTACGATCTTGAAGGAAATTTGTTTTTCTGTTTTATTTAAATTTTTAATTTTTAATCACTTTTTAAATTTAATTATATATTAACATTTATTTTTTTAACACATATAATAATTAATAAAGATCATATTCAATTATATTAATTATTAATATAAATTAAACTAAAACTAACGTAAAATTATATTAATATTGTAGCTTTTTTATCATACAAAAAATAAAATAAATGAATACTTATAATAATTTATTGTACTTTCTTATTTTATATAAATCTAACATACAAAAAAATATAATGATTCAAGTTTAAAAGACTATATAAAAGGACATTTGAGACTGTATAAAATTAAAATAAGAAGTTCCAAAAAAATAAAATAAAATAAAAATGTATAAAAAGATTTAGCACTAATCCTATTTTAAGTTCTGGATAGAGGAAAGAGTGAATTTGTGAGGATTAAAGAAGATACTTGAGATTATTTAGATTGAGGGATGATAAAGTAAAATTGTGAGTGACGAGATAATTGAAAGAAAATTTAAAAATTATTTTAAATATGTAAAATATTAGTTTACAAATTTATCTTGTTATTAAAAAATATTTGAATAATGAGTTAATATATAATTTTTTTTTGTAGATTTTAATTAATTAAAATTTTCTAATATATAATATCTATAATTACTTATATTTTTAATAAAAAACTAAAAAATATAATAAAATATTTTTATATTAAATTGAAATAAATTTATTAAATATATTAAAAATTATAAAAATAATATTTATTATTATATGCTGTTGCTAATAATATATTTAAATTTTTTTAAATTATTAAATAAATTTATATAATATTAAAAAAATACTTTCATCACAAAACGAGTGGGATAGGATGAGATAGAATACAATAGAAACAAAGATAAGATAAACGAGTTATCTACTCTACTCTTCTTAAAAGTAAAAGCAAACCCTTTCCTTCATTCCGAATTATAGATTTCAGAATTAATAAAATATTCTTAAATAGAATTCAAATCTACGACCAGTCAGTTATCAACCGACCGCTCTACCACCGTGACCTAGTGTGAAACAATGATCATCTTTTTCCATTCACTTTTTCATTCTTAAAACTACTTATAAGAATATTCCCCTCCTCCTTCCATGTAATTGAAAACAAACACAGTATTAAAGTTTTGTTGTAACACCAACATAAAGAAAAAAATCATTAATCCTTTAAATTTGAAAATATTTATAAATTCTATGTTATATTCTTATATACCTTGTTTATATTGGTTAGAAAAATCCCAGTTATTGGAAATGTTACATAAGGTCTTTTCAAGGGCACCTTCAAGAGTTGACAGCTCCATTTGGGCATCTTCTTTGTTTTTGTTTTTATTGTTTTTAATTCTTAAAAATAACACACTTCAATGTAAAACAGACAAGTTATCTTTAGATATAGCTCATAAATATTTTAATATTTATATTGGTCCATCCAATATTAAGTTATATTTTATTTTTATTATTACTCACAGGGAATGAGTACATAAGTCATTTTTAATTACTCTCTTGATTTTTTTAGATAAAGAAAATAATTATATATTTTTTTGAATTCATTTTTAGCTTTTCTAAGTATTTTTTATTTATCACTTCTAACTTATAATAAAAAAGTTGTTATAAGATTATAAAATTAGTTTTTTCTAAAAATAATATTTCATGGACAATATCTGTCATTTTTTCTTTACTCCTCATATCTGCAGATCCAATACAAACACAACTAAGAAATTATTTAGAATTTAAGAAATTACAATTATTTTCATTATGTAATTATAATATATAGTATTATAAAAATTACTAAAAAATATTTTTGTAATTAATCTTTTATATAAACATTTTTTTATAATTTTGGGTTTAGGATTTTCGTAATTAGGGTTAAAACTGGAAAATATCAAACCAGTGGCCTCATCTTCTGCTCCGTTTCACCAAGTTTCAACCGTGAAGAAGGACTCCATGGCGGAGTCCACCGTCCCTAAGGGAGCCCAAAATCCCGTCACTTCCAAGGTCCCTTTTCCTTCTATTTTCGTTTTGTTTCCCTTTACAATTTCCGACTAAGTTCAGCGAATAGAGAACAAATTATGTATGAGTATACTCACATAAGAGATACTTGAATCCAGAGAGGTTTCGCTCAATTTCTTCCGCTATCTGATTTGGAGCAAAACAGTGATTTTATTTTGGACTGGTGTTTAACATGTTGCTGTCTCCAGTGATTCACTAGGGAGCTATATGTATATTTCATGATGATTAATACATCATATATTATTTGTGATTAGGATAAACCTTCTATAATTCCACAACCAATTTTGAAATCCCACAACACTGTTCTTCAGGATTGGTAGTTCCACTCTATCTATTTGATGTTTTTCAAGCACTGTATTACCTTTAGTGCATTTTGACTTGGAGGAGCCAATTTCCTGAATGATGCCTGAACTGGAGATGAAGTATAAAAGCATAGCTTTATTGGTACAACTTCATAAGGACAAAGACAAAGTTATAGGTTTTTACAGAGCAACTATCAAGACATGCCTTTTCATATGGGTTTATATACTGTTGAATAGTTACCTTTGCCAGTGTAGGAGTGGAGAAAAATACAGTAACAGGAATCGAGGGTAGCTTTAGGGGAAATATAGGATTGTGAAATGAGACTAATAAAATGGTCATGCATCCAGCAAGCTCTTTTCATGCTTATATTTGTTTACTCCCTACCTTTCTTTTTCATGTTATTTTTGTTTTTTTTATCTCTTCTTTTAACTTATCATTGCATTCTGTGCAAAATTATTTGATGGTTGTTTGTTTGTTGTTGTTGCTGGTAAGGTTGCGTTCAGAGGTAAAAAATTGGAGCATGGGGATGGAGAAGTAGTCATAATTGGGGGTATGGTATTGGACATTCACGCTACACCTTCAGTGAGAGCGAATTCTGGAACAACTGTCCCTGGCAAGGTTGTAATCTATCTATATTTTATCTGAGAAGGAAAGAGGAAAAGAAACCTAATAGGGTTCTGTTTGTATACTTCACCAAACATTTACAGGAAAGGAAAAATGAAATAAGTTTCTAAATAAGAAAAATAAAATAATTTTCTAAATAAGAAAAATAAGTCTCTAAATAGGTAAAATAAAATAAGTTTCTAAATAAGGTAATTCTAGTTGATGCGTTAACTAAATTGTCACAGCTCTTTCATATAAGCTGATCCAAAAGTTTTTGTTTTTGTTTTTTTTTTTTTAATTTGTGCGGAAGTTAATTTGACTCAGGGAGAAACTTTGTTCGTTTTTCCTTCTTATTTTCTTTGCTTATAAGTGATCCTAAAGAAGTTAATCCAAATAGTATATATACAGCCCATTCAGTTGTAAGTAGTCAATATCAGGTCAAGTTGATTACATTAGATGAAGACAATAGAAAATTGCTTCTCATTCAATGCTGAATGAGAGGTTGATGCCTGCAATATCTATTTTACCATGGGTCTAAAACTTCCAAAATTTGAAGTTACTTGGAGATATTTCTAATCCAAGTCAAGTGAGGTGGAAAAGAAAAGACTGAACCCAAAACACTGGTTAAGAGAAACTAAGTTCCTTGCTACTTAGACCAACTGCCATTGGTTAACTCAATCTTGTTAATGACGTGACAAGCATAAGCAGTCATTGCGCTGATTGAATATTCTTAGTTTTTTTTTTCTTTTTCATGTTTATATCTATCTTCTTATACTGGAGAATTTTCAGGTCTATTATGTCCGAGGAGGTGTGGCTAGGAATGTAGCAGAGTGCATGTCAAAACTAGGAGCAAAGCCATTCATGATTAGTGCTCTGGGGTTTGACATGGCTGGTAAATTCTTACTATCACAAGCATTTTCTTGCAATGCTGTCATTCTTTTTACTTCAAGCATTATTGTGGTCAAGAGGCACCCTTTATGGCAACTCCAACTGACACCTATTAAAATCTGTTGGCTGTTCAAAGTTTGGATATATGTTTATGTCCTACATAGACTAAAGCACAGAAGTAGTATTGCTTTTAGCAAAATGTGATATAAAATAATTTTCTTAAGAATCTATGGAGTCCTGGAAATGAGAGGAAAGAATTGTAAATGTTCCTTGGATGGAAATTTTATAAAGATTATGAAATCCCTAATCCTACAAATATACAATGAATTCCCTTCTACGAAATAGATACAGTGCTTTTACCCATAATACTTCATTAATCTGATCATAGTACGTGTCAAGTCCTACTAATTAACTCCAGTAATGTCCTAGATTTGACTGACCCGTGGTGGCTTAATTATTGATGTCTGATGCTTTACACTTTGATTTTTAGACTACCTTTAATTACTTAGATCCCTGATTACAATATATTGTCTACACTAAATTAACCAGTTAAATATTTAGAAAATGGCCATTGCGTGACAAAAGCATCTAATCATTTAAACGGTAAGAACATTGTTTTCATTTTGTATCACATACATACCCATGAGCATGGGCAGTACAATGATAAATGGGTAATCAATATATACTAAATTTGTATCTTCATTCTTACCTTATTCCTATAATTAACAAATTATTAAGTATCCCAATCTATAATGTTTGAATTAAATATCCCTCCAAGGATGCAAACTGATATGCATGTCATTCCAATCTGTTAAGAATATTCTGTGGATTTTCTTTAATTACTAAGACACTTTGATGAAAATGACATCTGGAGAATAAATTTCTTTTTCTAGGAAACCTGTTGTTGAATCAGTGGAAATCTGCTGGCCTATCTGAAGAAGGTAAGTTATTTTTTCTTCATGTCTTCATCATTAGATATGCCATAACTATGTAAAGTAACAGTTTTGTGTGTTTTTGAATTTGAGGTAGGTATTTTGAAGGATAAAGATATTGAAACTCCAGTTGTATGCAATGTATTTGACATTAATGGTGAGGTAGCAGCTGGTGTTGCTAGTGTGGAAGCTCTTGTAAGTTGACCATTCAAGTATTAAGCTATCAAGTAATCTCCTAACTTAAGCAAGCTAAAAGATGTATTTTGAAACTTTTTTTGTAATCACTGTTGTTGTAATAGACTGAAGCAAGGAAACAAGTATAATACAATCATTTTGTTGCAGGAAAAATATTTGACACCTGACCGGATCTTGCGCTTCAAAAGCACTTTACTTTCTGCTCCAGTGTTAATGGTGGATGCAAATTTGAGTCATCCTTCTCTTGAAGCTGCTTGTAAAAGTACATTGCTTGCCAACATTTTAATTCTCTATTTTCCTCTCTCTGCTGGATTATGAACTCACTACAGATGTTGTTTTCCATTGCATAAATATCCACATTCCTCAGTGGCAACTGACATGGAGTGTCCTGTTTGGTTTGAGCCAGTATCAGTTACTAAATCCCGAAGAATCAGTTTTATTGTTGAGTATGTGAGTGCTATGCTCTACACAAACTTGATATTCTTTATTAGATTTATTTCATGGTTTGTTTAAAGGTGGTTGTGAGTAATTGGGGATTGCAGTAGTCTGAAGTAGAGTAAGAGACAGAAGAATGAGAGACTGGATAAATTTCGTGCGTTTAATTTACATAGTGGAGGGTCTTGTTAATAATATAAGTCATAAATACAGTGGACAACAGTTTCTATAATTTATATGAATACATATAATTCACAATATCTCATAATATCCTTGATTGCAATATTTACATAATCCCTGATAGTCGTAGTAAACAGTTTGTTTTGTGTGTCGTCAGCTTTCCTTACTTTGTCTTGAATTCTTGATATTCATTATCTTAATAATGATGTTATCATATGCATAAATTTAAATATTTACCAGCATCACTAGTTTTTTTTAGATATATTACATTATGCAACGTGCATATGATTTAACTCTATCGACATCATAGGATAGCATTTGTGTTTTCCTGTAAAAAAGTTGTTTTTGACATTTGTGCATATTTTGTTCAGGTGACTTTTGCTTCACCAAATGAAGATGAACTTATTGCGATGGCAAATACTTTATCTGGTAGTGACGAGTTTCAACCACTTAAAGAAAGTCAGAAGAAAAATATTTCAGTAGCGTCTTTGTTTCAATTGCTGAAACCAGCAATATGGGTTTTGCTAGAAAAAGGCATTGAAGTGGTCCTAGTGACCGTTGGCTCTAATGGAGTGTTTCTATGCAATAAAGGAGGGCCTCGCCACTTTGAAAAGCCTACAGAGAAAATAATTCGGAGTGGTTTTGGTGGACAATTATACAAGGCCGTCATGCAAAAATGCCCACCTAGTCGTTACTCTGGCTTTTCAGAACTTAATAAAAGCTCTCATCTTTTTGCTGTGCATTTTCCATCTCTTGCTGCATCAGTTGTGAGGCTTACTGGTGCTGGTGATTGCTTAGTCGGTGGAACACTCACATCAGTTTGTGCAGGATTAGATATTATGCAAAGTGTGTCAGTTGGCATTGCAGTGGCTAAAGCTGCTGTTGAGGCTGAGGCTAATGTCCCTAATACTTTCAATTTATCATCAATCGCAGGTAAAGTTTTAGCTCTGTATTTTAGTTATAGCCATGGTCATTTGCATATCTAGTTGCTATTTTTTTTTAAATGTTTGAAAGTTATGTAGTGAACCGATTAGCATCCCTGTTAATAAATAATTCATTGTTTGTTAATTTCTATTGCTTTTCTGTTTGGAGATTGGCAGCCTACATGTTGACTTGAATCAGTGTTTGAGAAATGCAAAATTCAGATGAAGCCTAACAATATTTATTTGAATTATGGATTAAGATGTAAATGCACAGCAAAGAGATCTTGATATAATATCCTATGGTCTAACCAAAAACGAGAAGAGTTTGATTAGGCAAAGTTTTATGTTGTACACTACTTATTCAATAGCATTTCCTCTTCAATTGATTTTGTATGATTTTGTTACTATCGGGTGCTTCTACAACCATGATGAGGCGATCTTCTTTTCAGTTATGACCCTCTGTTTTTTTCTCTGTCTTGTGCAGATGATGCTAAATCTGTATACTCCGATGCCAAAGTTCTTTTCCACCAATCGATGTTGTAAATTTTGAATGAGGATTATGGTAGATAAACAGCTTGAGTTGTGATATAGCAACCTCCAATCATTTAGGAATTTTCAGTTAGATTTCCAACTTTTTTTAAATTTGTATCTTTGATTTATGTTAACTTTTTTTTATTGAGTTTGTACCCAAATTTCTTTATTAATATAATCATAGTTATTATAGTGTTTGATCAAACTTATTCAACATGATTTGATTTGAAATATATTAAACATATTTTGTATATTTTATTTTCTTCTATATTGAGTAACTCATATTTTGTGTTTTAGTTCCGTGGAACCTTTTATCTGTTATTGTCGGAGAGTTTTACATATTAATTTGTTTTTTGTAACTTTTTATAAGAATAACATCTGATTAGAATTCGTCAGACGAAGTCTAGTTCAAAAGGTTCTCATTCTTTAAAGTTAAGTGATGGTTCAATAATATGCAATTTAAGAGTTTTAAGAGTGTTGAGAGTAAAAGTTTTAAGAGTGTTGAGAGTAAAAGAAAAAGAATTTGATTAAATTTATCCCATGCATTAACCGATTTGTTTTATGTAAAAGTATAATAGGTTTTTTAACAATAACCAACATCGTAAAGTTTTCAACTCAATATTAATTATGTTTTGCCACTTTTAACATATGATATCTAAAAATAAAGGAATAACCTGAAAGCAAATGCCAAAGATAAAAGAAAGACAAAGATACACACACTAAAACAAAAAATCATGTTCATTTTTATTCTTGTATTATAATGTTCTATTTACAGGGTTACAATGAGTAGTTAGTGCTTTTAAAAAATAAACTAACTTCCACTCTGTGCTAATTTTGCTGTAACAATGACACGTTCCTTGTCTTTTGCAATTTCAATATAATTGCTTCTCGAATTGCTTTATTTATAATTTCTTCTTCGATTTTCTTATATCAAAATTATTTCTCGAGAGCATTCATCAATATCACTTATTCAAAAGTCTCAAAATTAATTTTGACTATCAAGATAATTTATTTGGTTCAAAATCTCAAATAATAACTAACAGGATAGTATATCTCGAGCTTTATAAAATAATTCTTATGAGACGTCTCAATACTTCCTCATATTTTAACATTAATAAAATAATAATATCTAGACCACCAATCTTTTCCTTTTCAAAAAATTTCCATATTATATCTAGATAGTAATAATATTTGAGATAAATAGACATCCAATATCTTCCCAACACAACAAATTACAAGCTTAAAAAAGTTCAAATAAAAATAAATAAAACCATATATATATATATATATGGAGATATAATGAAGAAAAATTTTCTTTAGAAGTTTCCTTCTATTAGTGTAGGCCAAGTGACACTATAATTCATTCGTAATGTTAACTTTCATATCAATTGCTGCATCTTAAGCTCACTCTTTGGTTAGAAAAGTTGTAGTAATTACGCAATTTGTTGTATTTATGTAAAAATATGTTAGTCCAGACATTACACTTGATTTACCTAACCTCTGACCTCTGTCTGTCATAGGCAATTGATGCATCCTCCAACACAAGCACCGTTATTAAAAATGTTCATTTAAATATTCATTAGAAAAGCATGATTCACCCTCAAACTCAAAACCATGAATAAAAGGGTAAACCACACACCTAACACAGCTACTTGATAACTTTTAACCACATTAATTTGCAATTTAAGGACTTTTGTGCAGAGTCATTTGGTGCCACAAGGTGGGCATGGGCAGATATATCTACTGACATGTACAAAGGACAATAAGATTTAAATACCATACCAAAGAAGATGAAGTAAAACGCAGACCAAATTAATGGTACTAAGTGATTGACCACGCAGGGAAAACCTACACTACAAGGCCATAATCACAGGAATGCTACAAGTCCTTTTCATGGAGGGAATCCAAAGGTGGCATCCACATACCATTATTAATGTTTTGTACCAGCATGCATGGTGTCGTATAGGGAAATATACAAATATCTGGCATTGAAAATTTGTTTCTTTAGAACCAAAAAGACAATCATTAATGGCTGCAAAAATAGGGTGCTACTCAAACATGGCTGAGCCTGAGTTTCAGAATATTGTTGTCACACTCTCCAAATGTGCTTTCCATCACAACCTTTCTTAGCCTAATCTACTATCTCTCTATTAGGCATGGACCACCCAATGCTTCTTTCTATCAATTTTTTTATCTGAATTACACATCCATGTGTCCCATTGGAGTACTAAATCACTATTTTTGGTCGTTAGATGTGTAATTAAGGTGTCTTTTATCCTTCAAAAATATGTGGGGGTTCAAGTGTTAGTCATGTGGCTTATGGGCAAAGTTTATTCTATTGTTCAGGAAAAGTGGAAAACATTTCTTTATTCCTTGCTGATAATTGTAGGAGAATTTCTCCATTACAAAAGTTGAGCATTCATGAATTTTCCTTACTTTTTTTGTTCAGTCTGATCAACATTGACTTTTCGTTTGCACAAATTGTCACCTAGTAAGTACAGATTTATTTTCTCCCTTTCTTGTCTCCGAATTTGTGATCTAAAAAAATAAACCATATGATTAAGTTCCAATAAACTGTCACAAAACTTCACGAGAGTTGTATTTAGATGCACTATGGCCATGTGGGGAGGAATACAGCACAAAGATGATAATGTGATGATAAAATCACAATCAAATCGTTATACCGCGTCGTACCAATATCCGTATCGTATTAGTGTCCCAGTATTTATATTAGTGGTGTTTGTTTGTCATATCAATGTCCGTGTCGTATTAGTTTTCCAGTGTCCGTGTTAGTAGTATTTGTGTGTGTTATATAGGTTTTAAATTTGTTAAACATATACTGAGCTATTTTTTAGAATTTATTTAGGGGAGAAATGCATACATAAGCATTAAAAAAATGTTGGAATGTTAGCCAATTATATTGTTTAATTATTGGGGGGGTCATAAATCTACCCCACGCTCTCAAGAAATATTTGCATGTGAATAGGTGAATTACTATTTATAATTGGTGTGCAGCCAGAACATGTGGTGTGTGTGTGTCGAATGTAAATTCTCACAACTTGGCAAGTGCTATTCACGAGCTCATTTCACCACTTCCATTATTGAAATGTGAGTACAACAATGACCCTTATCTGAGTTTCATAAAACAGGCCAAAAATTTTGGTGAGTTTTCTATCAATTTCTGAAGCCTATAGCCTACCCTGTACTCAAGTTTTACACCACCATTCATCCTCCATCATTATTATCATTCTCTTCTTCTCTCATCACTATTATAATAAGTTGCCAACACACAACCCACCACCACTTTCATAGGCATAGGGGCAGCAAACATGGGTGGAAGAGTGAGCAAGAGTGGGAGGAGTTCTGAGAAATATGTGATGAATTTGAAGGAGAAAGTGAGGCTCTTGCAAGAGGAGATAAAGGAGATGATGTATGAGAGGGAGAAGGAGAGTAGGAGCTATGAGAGGGACATAATGGTGTTCACTTTCAAGGAGGCAGATTGGAAGCAAGAGGGGAAGAGACTGAGGGAGGAGGTGAAGCAGTTAAGGAGTTTGGTAGAAGAGAAGGATGAGAAGATAAGGGAAATGGAGGTTGGAATGATGGAGAAGAACAGTGAGAAGGAGTGGGAATTGATGGGGACTAAGCTCTTGGTTGAGCAGATGAAGGAGGAGAGAGCAAGAAGAGATGAGGCTGTGGAGAAGTGGAAGCAACTTTATCTTGAAATCAAGAATGAGCTTGATGAACTCATTCAAAGGACATATGATGGTATCTCTCTTTCCCTCTCTATACTTTTTCTACTTTTTTAAGCAAATTGTAAGTTGTAGAACATGAATTCTTGGTAATTTTCCTTTTGCTTTTATGCTATTATTCAATCACCTTGCCCTTCTCTAAGAAATTAGTCCAAATAACATGTTAAATGTTTTGGCTATTCATCCGGACATTACTGAGTTAATTATCACATTCGAAATATTATCCGTTTTAATTTGGTTTGCATTAATTTTTTTTGGGTTTCCCAGGAGATGGTCTATATTGGAAAGCAGAGGAAAATGACATCCAAATGGAAAATCTGAGGAAGGAATTGCAAGAAAAGGAGGAAACAATTAAGGCCTTAAAATCCCAATTACTTGCAATGGAGAAAGAGAAGTACAAAAAGGAGAGGGAGTTTGACTTGTTAAGGCAAAGCCTGAGGATTATGAATGGCAAGAAGAATTCAAATCAAACAAAAGAGAATCTCTTGAGGAGCAAATTAGGAAAATGAAAATGCAAATATAGTGCATAAAAACTAGGTTTCATATCTAAAATTGACCAATGTGGTTGAGTATGTATTATTGTATACTGGGTTAGTGGGTTGGTTTATATTTTTCAAAAGCACCTATTTTCCTTTCAATTTTGTCTTCCCTCCTTTTTCTGCAGAAGAATAAGCAAACCAGTACTTTCACAGAAGAAAAATATTCTTCTGGGATCTTGAAGGATGCAGAAGAAGGAGGAAGAGTAAGACTAGTTTAGTCATTGAATGTGGCAGGGTCTAAGGACCAGTGAAGGAAAGATACAAAGAATATGGTTATTTATTTATTTACCTATTTTTATTTTCATTATTTAGATTCAAACAAAGTTAGTTTCTAACAGAAGTTTCTGTTCCTCTGATTGAATTTGGTATATTTTCCATCAATGGCAAATCAGTATGGTGGCCGTCTAGTCAGTAGTCACATTTCTTATATATATACGTTGAAAAATTTGTAACACATTATAACTTGGAAAAAAATAATTTTTTATTAAAATGAAACAATTTTAATATTGTATTAGCCAAATGATAGTTATAAACTGGTGCTTTTAAAATGTATTTGTCAAATAACATTTTCCTAATTACAATTAACACAGAAAATAGATAGTATTAACTTATCAATATTATTCATTCACAAAAAATCTAAGGAAATGTGAAAAACCCAGAAGCACCATGTGAGTGTAATTAGTACAATAAGTAAATGAATAGCATAGTTGATAGAAACCAGTTGCATATTTAATGACCAAGATGAACTATTTGATTCAATTATAATGTTATTCTATCCAACGATGAAAAGAGGTAAAAAAAAAACAAAACTGATTGAAATTTGGAGTAAAATAAATAAATAAATAATTCTAAAAGCTTTTAATAAATTAAAGAAATATTTTCATATTCTTTACTTATGCTTTACCAAAGCTATCCTTTTTCAGTTTCTGATAAACTAACTGACAAATGTATAATATAATAAACTTTGGCTTTGGCTTTTTGTAAAGTATGGATAAGTAATTACAGCCATGAATGATAAATTAATATTTGATATTTAATATTTTTAGTATACTTTATTTATTTATCTATTAATCAAATTTGATTTAAGATATAAAACTATGAGTAATTAAGTAAATACTGGGATTCACATTTTTTTAATTTACCTATTTTATCATATATATATTATCGTGGAAATACAAGCAAGCGTTATCATTTTTCTTATAATAATGAAAAACAAAAAAATACAATAATTTTTTTGTATAATTATTACTATAATGAAGAATAATTACCAAAATATAAAAAAGTAAAATTATAGTAAAATATATATAAAATATAATTGTTATTTTTATTAATTTTTATTTATAACAAAATATATAAAAAAATATTCTTTATACACATTTTATATTTTTATTTTATTCTTAATTTTATTTTAAAATTAAAAAAATGAAAATAATCTATCCTAATCCTAGAAGTATCTGACACACATTTCAACGTCGTTTTAGTGATAAATGAAAAATAGATATGAATGGAAGTTATTTTTTTATATTTATCTGATGTTATTTTTCATCAATTTAACTATAATAAAAAATATATTTTTTAATGATTTAATATTTCTTTCCATAATTAAAATTTATTTTTAACTTACATAATAATTTTAAAATAAAAATATAAAAAATGTCTTTTTATATACCAGATCCACTAACTTCAAGAGAGAGAAAATATAAGTTATTAAATGATATTTGACATTATAAAATTCAAAAAAATACCAAAAGTTAAAATTTAGTTTTAGTTGATAAACTGAGTTGTTTTTTCTTTATTTCTGTTAAAAAATAAAAAAACATTCTAATTAAAGTTTAAGTGTTGAAATTATATGGATATTTGAGACTTGATTTGAGAATTTATATAATTTGTTTTTATGTTGTCATATTAACATGTTATATTTTTATGTTTTTCAGTTTGATCTTGTTTCATAATTTTTAGTGTTAAATAAACTAAATATATATATATATATATGATATTAGCTTTTAATAATATTAAATATTTAATCTTTTGATTTTGTTAGTTTATTATTTAATATATTTATTAAATTTTGATTTTATTATTACATTTTTTTAAAAGATAAAAAAGACAGAGTAAGCTTTTAGTAAAACATTAAAATTAAAAATCGCAAAACCACTATTCAAACTAAACCACACAAATTTGTTTGATTTATTTCAATTTTTTTTATTCTTTCAAACTGAACTGCATATATTTTTTTATGTTTGGTTTGAATATATTTTAGACTAAAAATCAAACCAAATCACATCATGAATGTGCTTACTTTCCACTATATGTTTTAACCTTTAGTTTAATTATCTATGCGGAATTATATAATTTAAAGTAATATATTTTTCCCTCCTTGTACCTATATTAATTATGAGAAATCATTTTTAATATTTTTAAAAATATAATCCCACATTTTTAAATAACTTCAACTACATCTCGTATTCTATATCCTTATATCTTCATTCTAGCTATAACACTTTTATTTTCTTCATACTTTTGAGATAACAGTTTTATCATTTGAATGTGTATGAGAGGTTTGTAGAGAAATTTAGTTGTATTTAACGTTTTTAATGCGAAGAGATTTTTTTTAATTTTGTACTCCATTTTTATACCTCACTTGTATTTTTTTGGGGGTTTTGTGACAACAAAACTTATTTCAACAGCTAACATTTATTACCAGCCACCACAAATAATCACCATCATTTAAAAGTGAAGAAAAAAACACAATATTTTTTACCATACTTAAAAAGATATTATTGGAATTAAAAAAAATATATAGGATACAAGATAAATGTATTGAGGTGTGGAGAGAATTTGCCTAAATATTTAATGGCAAAATCTCGACAAATTTGCATGATTATTGGTGTGTTTGGATTCTCTTTTTTTTCAATAAAACATGTCCCTTTCCAAAACCCTAAATGAGAAGCAACTATACTTTTGCTTTTGCAAAAAAAAAAAAAAAAAAATATTACATTTAATGTATGTTTTCCAAACACGCACTTCATAATTATTGGTAAAGTGAAAGCGGAAAGAACAAAAAGCTCACAAGTCAAATTCAAGTTACGAGATTTTTTTAAGGTGTGAATCTAAATTTCATATTAAATAAAAAAAAATATAAAATAAAATCTGCAAATCTATTAAAATTCTAAAGCTTATTACTTTAACACTTTATATTAGAGATAATATTAATTATTTATCTAGATCTAATTCAAGTTTTATTGTTATGGTTATAGTACTTAAATAAATTATTATTTTATTATAATATAATATTTATATATAAAAAAACAAGTATAGTGTAGTTTTTTTTACTATTTGTGTGTGAAACAAACTTTATTTATTTTTTAAGTGTAATTAATAAAAGAAAGGAGATATCACGTTAATGTCAAGAACTTTCCTTTTTGAGAACGAACATGTTTGATTAAACTTATATTTTGAGTTAGAGACACGTTTTAAAGGGAAAAAAAGTACAACAAAAAAGTGTTTCCACTTAAGAATATTTTATTTTATTAGCTCAAGATAAAGATTAACTTAATTTCATTATATAAAATAAATTAAGCATGCAAACAAACTATTGAAACTTTAAAGTTGATGAAAAACTTTATTCTTTAAATACGTGATTATGAGACTTATTCCCGTTTTATGTGTATGGAAAATCAATTATTAAAATTTATTAGTATTTTAAATAAATCTCAACATTTTAAGAAATTTATCATTAGTTCTCTCTAAAGAACACCTTAAACTAAAAACAAACAAAATATTAGTGAAATTCTTGATGTATGACATGTTTTCAAAAAAATGAAATGGAATCCGTGATGTATGAAATTTTGGTAAGAAAAATTTTCATCACTCTCATCAATATTGGTCCCCTTTTGTAAAAGGTCATTGGGGAAGAAGTTGAAAGAAAGAAAACCTAATCATGTTTTTTTTAATGTTAATCATGACAACTGAAAAAGGAAGTGTTTTTTTTGTACATTATTGAGCCATTGATGTATGGAAAGTCCAATGTAATGAATCCTATATATATGAATCCCATGATTTCACTAGCTAAAAATTTGTGATTAATTTTAATGGAGTGCAAAAATTTGTAAAATTAATATTTGGTTGAATAAATTTAAATAATGAGTTAAAATGTTTTTTTTAATGTATTTTCACATTAAATTGATTTTCGTTCTATTTAAAACTTTAGACCTTTTAAAATTTATAGTAAGAAAACTATTGATAAGTCATTGTCAATTTTTTTACATAGCAAACAAATTTTTAATGTGGACTAAGATGTTAAAATGTGAATGTTATAATATTGTAATACAGTGAAATTTTTTTGTTACGTAAAACAAAATATTGATAAGGATTCATTTCAATAATTTACTTTTGCATTATAGTATATGGACGAAAAACATATTTAATCTTTAGATAATTATGAGGCGAAAACAAAAACTCTTGAAATGTATGGTTTTGAAAAAAAAAAACTAATAATGTAAATCTTTGAAAAGAGACTTTAACCCCATTGATTTAAAATCTTAACACATATATGGCGACAAAGCTTGAATCTCACAATGAATTGTAAGTGTAAATAATAGTTAAATTTTGATTGTGGGGGCATAAACCCTCTCTTCACAAAACAACAATCTTCTCTTACATTGAGGTCCCATTAGGAGAATCTAGGGCATTATTGCACTTACTTTATGCCATAATGCAAAAGCAGAGCTTTTTTCTCCGTTTTCTTCAGGTTTTAACATTTTCTATCTATCGGATTCAATTGTTCTCACAATAATGTGGTAAGATTCAATTCAAAAAGGAACAAAAGGTATAAAAAAAAGTTGCACATTCAACACTTTACGTTGCACTGCTACATGATTTTAAATATTCACATATTCTGTAATTTCACAAAAGAAACCGAAAGAACATAACAGGAAAACACTGAAAACTTTATTATCGATAATTTCAAGAGAAACAAATTTACAAAAGCATGGATGCAAAGACTAAATATAAAGAAAAGGAAAAATACTTAGAAAAACGCCTAACAAATTTGTAATATATTTTATGATTTCATAAAGAATATTCTCATAAATAAATTTTTAGGGCGATGCGACACGTTCTTTTGAGGATATTTTATCCTTCATAATAGATATTTTTGTCATGAATTTACATATTAAACTGTTGTAAATTAAATATTTTTAAATGTTCTGGTATGGTTTGGAAAATGTCCTTCTTGTCAAGCTTCCTGTGCTACATAGGATTTGGTGAGAGTGTAGTATTTGTAAAAGGTATTCTAATATTTAAATTAGGATTAGTATAAGGTAGATGAAAATAATAAATATTTTTTAATGATTCGTATTTTTGTCTTGAGTAGTACATATTTATAGGGTTATAATTGACTTGGTTTTGGGTATGTATTATGGTAGATTGTGGATTGCAAAGTTAATATTAGTGTTAAAGTAAAATTTTGTATCTTTAACGAAGTTAATCGCACTATATAGAAGGTTAGTAATTGATTTCATATAAATTAGACTCGGTTATATTATCTATGAAATATCTGACCTTCTGATCGATAAAATATTAGGTTATGTCATCGATGAAACACTCGGTCGTTGATAACGATAGTATATTGGACATCTTTAAAAATAAAAATATTATTTAAAATAGAAAAGTAAAAAATAATAGCAATAAAGTATCTAAAATAAATTATATAAATAGATAAATTGAAAAAAAAAAAGAAGAGATACCATATTTTAATATAAATGATACTGTTTTAGGTAATAAAATGTTACTAGGGAAAGGTTAATATTTACTAAGGAAAGTTTTAACTATGTTAGGTAAAAGTCGAATTTCAATTAGTTGATAAAAATCAACAGAGTTGAATCGAGATTATGATAAAGAAATGGGAAAAGTTCTTTATTGAGAATGTCTACAGGATTTTGACCTAATTTTTAGGGGAATAAAAACACTACATATAAAACTCAGTAAAAGCTGAACAACATGGGAACATGTCAAGGACTCATATTCTTATTTTCAAATTTCTTGAATTATATATGCAATTTTATATTTTTTGTCTTGCTAATTTCATTTTCCAATTGTTTTTCTATAGCATATTTATTTTGGGTTTACGAATGATTGTCTTTGCTTTATTATAATTTTTTTTAAAGTTAAATATATGTTTTTTTTAAAATTTTTATATTGTGAAATTGATTTTCCTTTTTAGTTCAAATTTTATATATATATATATATATATATATTTTTTTTTTAATACTTGTATAAATTTTTTTTATTAGAATGAATGATGTCACCTCTTTAGTCTACATTGAAAATTAATCTATTAGGTAAAAAAAAATTAATAAAGATTCATTTTTCTTATTAATATCCAAAATATTTATAGTTTGAATTAGAGATAAAAATCAATTTTTCTAAAAAATACATAAACGAAAAATATATTTAATTCTTTTATTATTTTAAAATTAGTGTTTTACTTTTGTATTTATTTTTTTATAAGCAAAGAATTAAATAAATTAAAAAAAAAAGATATTTCAGAAGTGTCCCAACCCGTATTTAAATAATGACATACTTATTTTTCTTCTTAAGTAGTCAAACATTTAAGTAAGTGTTGTATTCGGTACAATAAATATATAATAATAACATATATTTCTTTATTGTTGTGTCTATTTATATGGTTGTGATGAACTCTATTCGTGTTAGATATTTTTCTTGATTGTTGTGCCTATTTATATAGTTGTGATGAATTTTGTTTCTGTTGGATCGTATCAAAACATCTCAAAATGGTCCAGTACAATAGAATATAATTTATTTTAATTATAATTTTTAGATTAGAATTTATTTTGAGTGTTTCTTTTATTTGTATAATAGGTAAAAGTAATAATTTTTGTAATTGGGTCTATAAAGCCCAATAAGACGGGTGAAGACATTGGAAGAGAAGAAAGTAAGAAACATTTGTACGTGAAAATTATAGAACATCGTTCCTTAAAGTTGTATCAAATCTTGATTTGAAAGACACACCAAACGAATTGGAATAAAATTGTAATAGAAAGATTTGAATATATTTTCCATTTTACTTTTTTAACATTATGCATCAAACTTTTAGTAATAATCTATAAGCTAAATGACAAGGGAAAGATACATAGTACCAAAATATCTCTTCATTCTTTAATAAGTTGAAAATTATTTTTTATTGAAAACCACAAAATTATGTGGATCTTATATTTTATTTAATGTTGAATATAATATTTTCTCAATCTATAATTTTCATCCATTCATTTTAAAATTGAAACATTTGATTTTTTTAGAAACTTTTCAATTTTAACCAAATACTTGATTTTAGGTATGTTTTATTTATTTTTATTTCAATTTAATTGAACTCTGAACCTGATTTTATTAATTTAAATGTAATGTAAGAAATAGAATAAATATAGAAAATTAAAAACATAATCAAAATTACACATTTTCTAAAATAAACAACCAAATGTTTCTATTTTAAAACGAAGATCAAAATTGTAACATAGAAACTTTTAATTATATTTAAGCCTTTTATTTAAAAAAAATTCTCCTGGAATTTTATAAATTTCAATGTTTTTCTAACCAATAAAGGATAAAGCGTGAAGAAAATAATAGTAAAATTTGTATTATTAAACCCTAATTCCAATTTTAATTGACAGAGAGAGAGCATCTAGGAAAACTTTTTGGGAGAGATAAGACGATTTAGTCTACAATTCGGATTAAAACATTTTTTTTATAATAATTAGAAACAGTGGTGTGATCCTCTTATTATTTAGATCGAATTTTAAATTCAAATTCATATTTTTTATAAAAATATTTTGAATTTTTATAAATCTAAATTTAAATATTTAGATTGAACTATAAATTTAAATCCATTTTTTTTAAAACAAATATGATTAGAAACTTCGTTTTTGAGCTTATTTGAACATCAAGTTAATCACAAGCCTATTGTAATTAATATTTATTTCTCTGAAACCTATTTAGTATATACACATGTATAAATTCATAAAGGTACTGATTTAAAACGTTAAACTCATGGCTTTTGTTTAATTGATCTGCACTACATATATAATTAAAAAAATTATAGGTTTGAATTAAGACGTATCTAAATATTTTCATGAATAAAAATAAAAACACATCAATATAAAAATATTATGTTTTTTCTTAAGAAGTAAACTGTAAGTTTAATAAATAGGTTCATAAAATGAGATTTGCAAACTATAGTCCGATAATAGGTAAACTGATCAATCCACCTAATAAATTTTGCTAAGATAAATTTTATAGGAGTCTGATAACATATTAAGAAGTGAACTTTAAATATAACCCAATCTTATAAAATCAATTCATTATATGATATTTACATCCACTTATATAATATAAGTATGAAACATATGTTTATACATATAAGATCTTCAACATTATAAATTAATAAAAATCATTTTATATATAACTTTTAAATAGTTAAAGAAATTATAATAAAAATCATTTTATATATAACTTTTAAATAGTTAAAGAAATTTACAATTCACAATAGACATTGGATAATGTAACACACTAGTTGAATTCTAAAAGTAATTCACATAATTATCATATTTCGAAATGAATCCTAATTACATTTTATATAGTAAAATTAATACTATATTTAAAAAAAATTACATTAATGTTTTCAATTAAGATCATAGTTTTTGAAATAATATTTCTAACGCTATATATATTCTTTCAAAATATTTTGATTGAAAATCTTCTACAAAAGCAACTTAAAGTTAAGCAATGACATTTGAAGTAAATGACATAACATATCATTTCTCATATAAGCATAGTTGCTTAAGAAAAAAAAAAAAGTATGCATTGAGGAAGATGAATGAAAAGTATATTTTAAGTATTAATGTGAAATCAATGATAAAACTTACAATAACATATATATCTTAAAGTGTAATCAAGGTAATAGTATATAATTTATATGATAACTAGTTTAAAAGAATGATGGTAGATAAAGTTTTCCAACATAGAAAACCTCCAAAACTTCATGGGAATTGCCACTCACAATCACAATCTTAACCAAGAAAAACTTTGCCTACCTACCTACAATTTTTTTTATCACTCCTTTTTCTACCCACTATGGAAGCCATTGGAAAAAAAATGATCAACTACTTGACATTTCACTAAGCCATTGGTAAGTGTTTTAGTTTAATACACACTATTAATCACACTTTTTTGCTAAACATGAATATTGGTGTAGAAGATAATTTTTCTCTTGATCTTAATGTTATTTCAGATTCTCCAATGCCACAAAGCCACCATTGAAAGAAGAAAATAGAAGACCTGATTGAAATTTTGCTTTTCAATGCTTGAAGGAATACCAGATGATCCAACTTTCAAAGTTATAATAATTCATATTGGTTTGGTTAAAAATATTTAGTTATATAAAACATTCAAAGTTTCACGTTACAAAATTCTCAATAAGATTTAGGAAGATAAATTTGAACCATTTTTTAATCAATCACTTTATTTTTCTTCTGGAAAGTAACTCTTTCATCTTTTTTATCTTCTTCTTCACTAACTTCTTTTAAAAGTTTATTCAAATAAAATCCACTCTTAGCTTTCTCATCTAAGTCCAAATCTCTTGTTATATTATTTTTTTCTTCATGAAATACTTGTGAGGAGTTAACATCTTGATCAATTTCAAGATAATCTTCAACTTCATGCAAGTCTTTAACTCTCTTTATGATGCAAGTATCAACTTGTTTTTTAATTTCACTTTAATATCTTTTGTTTTTTAAAGTAAAACAAATTTTATTGACCAAGGAGAAGGTAAATGAAAAAAAGAGTAAAAAGTAAAATATCCATTATATAATTGATTGATACAAGTAACTGTCCATCTAATAAAATCTCATAAAAAAGCATAATTTAATTGTTTTGATATTTTCAAAAATAATGGTATAAAACAATTTTTTTTCTCCAACGACACTTAAAAAAGGAGTAGAGGGAGTATTTTGTTTTTTAATGTGGTTACCTTTTTGTCTTTTTTACCAACTTGGATTTCTGATTTAACTTGATAATTCTCTAAAAATTGTAAAGTCATTAACAAAGATAATTTAAAAAATTTACATGAAAAATATGTGGTTAACATTTATAATAATTCATAGTTAGTTTGGGTTATACACTTAAATTTTCATCCAAAGCCCATTTCAGAAGCAGAAAAATGCTCAGATTCATTAACACAGTATAATGATCCTATAACTATGCATTTCTTACATCTCAAACCACACCACACTTCTATATATAAAATAAACCTTATTAAACAAGATCAATCAAAAACACCATTAATTAACACCATTTTACATCATTACTTCTACTTTTTCTTTTTCATCAAATCAATCAAACATGTCCAGTACCCAGCAAAGCTTCAGTGCAGGCCAAACCCAAGGCCAGACTCAGGTCAACAAAACACACATATCTAACACTTTCTTCCATATTTCTAACATCACTTTCACTCGATAACTTTGATATAATCAAATTTATAGGTTTGATAATGAATGTTGTTTGATTATGGTTTAGGCTAAGGCTGAAAATTATGTTCAATCTACAAAGGAATCAGCTTCAGCAGCTGCTGACAAGGCTAATGCAGTTGCCAACTCAACAGGGCAAACTGCTGAGCAAAACAAGGAAGAAGCTGCTGGTTTTCTCCAACAGGTTGCTGTTAATCTATGTTTTGTTGTGATTTTCAATGCGACTTCATGAACATTAATTTCATTCATTCATTAACAAACTATTTAACGAATGTATTAAAAATCAAACATTAAATCTAATTCAATTTTATAAAATCAAATTTATAAGATTTACACCTCCTTATATTCTATCTATAAAATGTTCTAATATTTAGATCTTAAATTTGATTACACCTTTTTTCAGACTGGGGAGCAAGTGAAGAACATGGCTCAAGGTGCTGTAGATAGTGTGAAACACACACTTGGAATGGACAAGAAGTGAAGATAGAGATCATGATCAAGGTTCTTTTCTCAGAGGATTTAGACCAAAACAATAATTATATATATGTTTCTTTCTTTTTTGTAGGTTCTTTGCTTATTCCTAGTTGTTTAGGATTAGTATTTATTGATTACTGATGGTGGAGTTTTGTTGGAGGAAAATCAATTTCACTTGTAATAAAAAAAAAGTAGCTTACTTATAATTTTCTTGTTTTCTAGATTAACATTCTGCACTATTAACTTTTATATATTATTATGGTTTAATTACTGATTTAAATTTGATAATTATAAAAATATAGCTTTCAAATGTTTTTAGTCTTTATATAATTAGATTAGTAAGTTAAAGAGCAAAAAAATCATATATGTTTGAGAAAAAAAAATTAATAATTACTTGAAATATCAATCTAACATGTCTAAGTTTCATAATGATGCTTGATATGAAAGCTTTTATAAAAAAAAAAAAATTAAGATGAAAAGTATCCAAAAATCTAAATAAACCTGATAAATATTGATAAGTCAAACAATTAAAAAAAAACAAAAAAAAAATGTAGTAAAAGAAGAATTTTTCAAATGAAATGAAAAAAGAAAACTAAAAAGAACAATGAAAATAAGTATTTTGTTACCTAATAGAGATAGAGAGATATATATACAGAGAGACCATTGTGTACTTGTAAGATAATTAACAAAATACATGAATACAGCCACAGCCACTAATTCTAACAAAAATGCTGCAGACATGATGTGCACACACGTACACGCACTAAGATGAATCAAGTCATTTTGCCATATAAAAGTGGCAGAAAAATTGAATTAGATATTATCAATGTGTATGAACTAGTTATGCATAGAGGTTGGAAGTGCCAAAATTCCTATGTTTACCATCAGCCATGTTGCTCAGTTGGAAGCCTTGACTAGAAAGCTGGTTGATGAGCAGAGATTCAAATTGGCATGCCAAGCTTTTTCCCGGGACAAGGAAATAAAGGAATGATGCTTCATGCATACCTTCTTTCAATCTATGTCTTCGAACCCGGCCCTCAAGATCATCCGTCTGTAACATTTCATTGCAGCAAAATATCAACTAATTGACATGATACCATGCCAACAAAACCAATAAATTACAAGTTTTTACTATTGTGCTAAAATTCATCACTTGTGATATTTGGATATACCATGAAGAGGATAAACACAATAAGTACTCCGATTATAGAATTTTTATTAGTTATTCTGTCTTTTCAGATGATCGTTCATGTGAGACACCCTTTTCAGAAGAGAATCAAATCCATCCAACCCAACCATATGAGGCTAATTCACACAGCTAGGTTCAGCTATGAGCTATCAATTAAATACTGCTTGTTGGCTAAGTATTCAGAACATTTTTTATAGCAAAGACTACTCCATTGTAAATAGAAAGAAAGAAAATTGCTAGATAGTCAAAACTAAATAGAAATAGATCAAAATGAGTTGGTTTTATTAGGGATCTCAACTTGTTTGTTTTCTTCAACAACCAACTTCATATATATAGCTCAATTTTGTCTATATGGTGTTAAGTTATTATTGCTCAATGATAAAAGGAAGAAACAAAATAAATAAGGGAAAAGGTTACTTCAAATTATGATAATACACTAAAGTTGGTAGTTACCTCTCCTACGTAGAGTTTCTTATCTGGCCTGAAAATCACATAGACGCTTGAAGAACCTACAACAGATGGAGGTGGCTGCTCCCTCGGACCGATTAGGAGACATTTTATCTCAGGAAGCTCCAATGCAATCTTTTTGTTTTTCCGTTCCATTATATAATCCTGGCATATCACAGTAATAGCTCTTTCAACTTCCTGGCGAAAAACATCCATTTGATTAGCTCCTGAGACCCTTTTAGAATAAAGACGTGTTGTATTCAAATTATTGAAATTGTTGCAAGTAGAAAACTTCTCTTCATGTGGGAAATTTTCCTCTGCATAAACTGACTGATAAAGACATTCAGCTCTTCTTATAATAGGCTCAGGAATTCCTTCCCTAATGGCAGTTTCAAAAGCAAGACTTTCTTTACAGACTCCATCTGTCAGCTTCCACGTAGGCAGTATTTGTCCATCAATGCACGTTGTGCCCATTGCTTTGTGCACAGTGCTTTTGATGTTGAGGGGCAAAGTAAATATCCCATGCAAGTGAGTGGACACAACACCCAGACAACCAATTCTTTCTAGAGTTTCAATGATACTACCAGCAATACAAGTCCCTTTTGCAGTTTCTGTCCCTCGGCAAATTTCATCAACAAGTACAAGGCTCCTTTTGGTGGTTCCGCCAATGATGGATCTAAGTTCTGACATTTCCACCTGAAACAAATACAAAGATGGATGAGACGTTCAAGGTAATCATGAAAATTTTAATTCCATAGAGCAACCGAAAAGTATTTAATTTTATGGATAATTATGTGAATTCCCCAGCTTGATAATTCCAGAAAGCAACAGGCAACTAGTCTTATAATTCAATCTACGACTCAAGCTTGATTGAATATGGGTTTCATACCCATCCATTCTTGAGCTACGTTCATGACTACCAAGCTAAGAGGAGATTCATACTCTAGGGTTATGATCTTACAATGATTTTATTCCTTTGATTCAAAACTTTTATTACATTGGATTTAGTGGATTGCAAGGGAGGTGCCATATAGTGGAATATCCCTCTTTTACAAACATTTGGGGGTCCATCATTTCATATTCAGAGCAAGGTTTTAAAATTCATAGCTTATGTGAATCAATTTGGTTATAATAAGTGAAACATTTATGTCGCAATTCTGTAGTTAAATTCCATTATTGCTTGAATTCCATTGGTACTGCTGTTGCTATTCCTATACTTCTTGGTCTTGGCATTCTGATCTTCGGAATTTGAAAACCTTTACTGACTCCTTCCCTAAGCAATGACTTTAATGACTCAAATACTATACTTGAGGATCTTTAGATTGTGACTTTGGAGCTACTGACCATATGACAATCATATTCTTGTTTTCTAGCATACACTACTTTATCTAGTAAACAACACATTACTATTGTGTTTATGAAAGTGGTAACTAATGAGTTAATACTACACAGTAAAAAAGCATTGTAGAAAGTAAAAACCAACATCCTTGGAAGTCATAGAATAATCCATTTTCAAATGTTGGTTACTAAGTTCGTTTGGGAAGAAACTTCAGCTGTGAATACTTAGTAAGTGGGTACTTGATGGAGTTAGTGATATTTCCATTCAGGTCATGACCTCATTCTTTCTTTCCATCAATATTTGAAACTCTCTGGTGTAGTGTTTCGGTGTAATCAAAATTATGTAATATTTTACTATGGATGAACATCAGACAAAAGCTTTAGTCGATAGCAAACCTGAAAGGAACTCTTTTTATCAGCTGGACTATCATATGACTTCATATGAAGCGTGATGGAGTCAAAATAAGGAATCACGGCAGATTCTGCAGGAACCATGAGTCCACATATACCAAGTAGTGCGGCAGCACAAATTGAACGAAGTAAACTTGATTTCCCACCACCATTTGGTCCTGTCAGAAGAAATAATGATTGCATATCAACATCATTACGCACAATACCTTCTGCTATGTGGAACCAATACGGTGCTAAACCAACTATCTTCATCCCATGGATTTTGTCCGAAGATTTCACATCCTGCAACAACAATTTAACATGTAGCCATCACCTGACAAACCCAAACAAGTTATGAATGAAAAGTAACTGGCCATTAGGTGAAAGAGTAAAACACATCTACACATGTAAGCTCAGAAAAAAAAATTGCCTTTAGGACTGAGAGATAGTAGTAGTTGTCTAACAATGACAGCCGTTTTAACTGCCTAATCAATGCAATTATTGTAGCTGCCTAACAGCTGTAACTATCTGACCAAGATACAACCCATTTACAAGACAATGTACAGAGAATATTCCATAAGTGTATTCTCTGCAAACATAAACATTATCCACCAATAAAAATAAAAGCAATATCAAGTTGTTACATACTACCTCAAACCCATTCGATTCTGCAAGTGTTGGAAAAACCCATCTCCTTCTTCTCCCTTCACTGAAAGGCATCAATGAATAAATAATTTCATCATTTCAGTAAGATAAAACATTGATAGGTTACATTTTACAAAAGCAAATTTCAAAACAGTATAATTCCACAAGATTCTGAAAACCAGAGAATGACTACTTTCTGGTATGTTTCATCTATTCAAATAAAAAGATAATAGTTTCAATAAACCTCACCACTAATGCACCATTTTCCATAAACAACCCAAGACTAGCAAGTATATATGTCAGATTCCATCTTATTATCGATTGGCATAAAACAAAGTTGCTCAACAGATATATAAGCTGCACTTCTAAGAATTGAGAAAGGCAATGTGGGACTTCGCAATACTCCTCTTCCCCGTATGTCTGCCAAACCAGGTGAGCCAACCACAATATGCAATTATATCAAGATAAGCTATAGTCTATGATACCATATCAGATTTCATCCTAAAACCTATTGGCATTAAAGTGAAGTTGCACAACAAATATATAAGCTGTATACCAAGAATTGAGGCATGTGGGGCTTCCCAACATACACCCTCCACAGATGTCTACCTAACAAGGCAAGTCTACCATCACAGGTGGTTACTAAAAAGAGTTATAGCCTCTGATATAAATATATAAGTCGTACTCCAAGAATTGAATCAGATGAAGTGGGGATTGATAGCAAAAACTTTCATGCTACCTTCCCATTCCTAAATATTTGTTTGACTACTGCTCCTACTTGAAAAAACTGCTCTTACTTGAAAGTTTTATCATATGACAAATAAATATTTTAGTTTTTGTTGAGATATTATTCAGATTAGATATTCAGTCTTTGGTTTTGGACTCTTTGATTCTTACCTACTTTCCTTACATAACTTGTCCTAACCACTAAACTTTAGGAACTGATTTTGTTGTCCATCTGTATAAACATGGAACAAAATCATGTAATGCAATACACCATTTCATTATACTGTTTCAGGTTTTCCAATGACATCAAGTCAATCATAAAACTATTGTTTGTGCCCCGGGAGAGAAATGCCCATTAAATATTTTCTAATGAAACTAAATTTAATCAACAAATTGAAGACAGATAGTTGTAGCTTAAACAGATTTAATAAAACCTACTTAAAAAAATCAATGCACCACATGGAAAAATACAATTGCATTTTATCCAAAAAAAATAAAGCAGAACAACTACAAATGTTTACAAACCTTGCATGAGCGAATAAAGCTTTGGTAATAACAAGCAAGGTGGATGAAAAGACAAGGATGTTTATACTGTAATGCAATTCAGTAGCGAGTTCCCTTAAAATTTCCAAAACTCGTTCTGTTGCCTTGGCATTTGCTTCATGGTACCTAAAACAAATAAACTTCTCAACATAGATAATTAAGAAAAAGAATGACAGGCATTTGACAAAATAAAATAATAACAAGATACAAGTACATATTAAAAAAGAATACCTTATTAATGCAGCCTCAACCTTTGGTGTAGTAAACCATTCCTCCCCTACCCTTTTACCTTTAGAATCTAAAGCATGCCTAAGCTGTTTAATTTGTTCCTCCCCAGGGCTACCAGACCACAAACTCGGCGTAAAGCGTTTGCCTCTGAACCAAACTGCCTCATGCTCACGAGCATAAGAAATTTCTCCCCTAGGACCTCCGAGTGGGGCTATAGTAGCCTTTACTCTAGAAACAACAGGAACAAAATCTTCAGTGACCTGCAATAAGGTTGGGACAACATTAATATCACATAAACAAGACTCTAAACATGCAAACATATATGGACAAGGTTGCGTTACATAGACTTACTGCTATGTGCAAGACCTCAGCTGCTTTTTGCACTGCTGTAAACACCTCATCTATATGGACTCTTTTTATTCGACCTTTCCATTTAGACTCCATATCTTCAAAAAAATCGTAAGGAATAATAGAGAAAGAGTTGATTTTCTGATCATTCCCACCATCCAGAGAGATTATTTCACTAATCTTACTAGATGCAACTTCACATCCAGCAACCTGGAAACAAAATAACATTAGGGTAGTCTACAACTCAATGAAATTTGAAGCAAAAAGAGGAATGATTGAAGTGTTATTATTTAAATAGTACATGAAATGCTAAGGGAACTCCATAAAAAGCTGTTCTAATATGCATTAAATCTGCAGATTTAAAAATAACTACAAATGTAAAATAAAATCTAAGGAGAATAGCTACAAGTTGTACAGAAAAAATAATAATTAGGGCCTGTAAAATTAGCAGCAAATTAGCTTGTGAATATCTTTAAGAGATCAGTGCCCAAGCCTATACATTCTAACTTCATATATACACACACACACACAAAATAGGCAAAAAGAATCACCATATAACATTAACTAAACTAGATTGGCACCAATGAGGCTCGGACACGCCTTTTAAATGGTGTGTCTGTGGACACCGACACTCGTAGGACACATACCAATGAAGTGTCCAATTATTTGTTGGATTTCTGGTCATTCTAGCACAGTTCTAACACAATTTTAAAAAGAAGAAATACATTAATTTTCTAAAAGCTCAAACTTATTATATAAATTTGTAATATGATTATAAAAATAAGGAACAAATTATTTTGGATCAGTCATGAAAAACATTTTTTTGCTAAAAAAATATTGAAACATACTTATGCACATAAATCTTTATTGTTAATTTATATAATTCATAATTATATAATATATAGATCAATGTCCCCATGTCTTACATTTTAGATATTATACGTATCTCCATATTCGTATCCGTGTCATATCAGTGTCCGTGTCAGTATCTATGCTACATAGATTGGCACCCTATGTTATTTCAATCTTTTGCAGCATACCCAAATAGCATGAAAATAAATAAAAGAAATACAAAAGAGATCTGCTTAAATCAAATTTTTATATCCATAATTGGTTGGCAACGAGGAAGCTGGTGTTTTTTTATTAAAATTGAGAGTGCTAAGGTATCAATCACTATGTTGTTTGCCATCCCAACTATATTGGCATCAAAAAAACATCAATCATATGCAGCTCCCCAGAATATCATAAAAAGGAGAAAAACTAAAAAAAAAAGAGTGTGGGGATCACACCTGACCTATAATAAATCTCCAAAAAAAGAGTGCTAAGGTTTCTTGTGAGGAGAAATGGAATGCAGATTTGACCGCTGTCTAATTTTTCTTTGATAAAATCCAGGTCAATTTCAATATGTTTAGTTCTATCATGTTGCACCAAATCATTGGCTATGCTAATAGCAGATTTGTTATTACAGTAAAGTCTCATGGGTTCATCCTGATTCATTCTCAAGTCTTCCAAGATTATCTTCAACTATAGTAGTTCACATATCCCTTGTGTCATTGCTCTGAATTCTACTTCAGCACTGGACCTTGCAACCGCATTTTGTTTTTTACTCTTACAAGTTACAAGATTCCCACCAAGTACAATATCTAGTAGTTGATCTTCTATCCACAATTAATCTAACATAGCCAACATTTGTATACACTTCGAGATTTATATTCCCATTTTGTTTAAACAAAATTCCCTAGCCTAGAGCCCCTTTCAGATATTGCACAATTCTTAGTGCAGCTTGTAGGTGAATCTCCTTCAGCAAACCAGTAATGTATTTCTGTTGGGATATGAAAATAACCATTTTAGAATGGACTACTTCAATCCCAAAAAAATACTTCAATTTTCCCAATGTCTTGATTTCAACTTCCTTGTCTAGATGTTGGCTTAATAGTTGTTGCCCCTCTTCATCATGACCGTCACTACAATATCATCCACATACACTAGTAACCATATTACTCTCCCTAACTCAGTGTGTTTAACAAACCTTCCAAACCATGCTCGGGGTGTTAGTTTTAGTCCATGCAATGCTTTTTCAGCTTGCAAACAATATTGACAGCAGATTTCCCACCGTATCTACAGCGCAATTCCATGTAAATCTCCTCTTCATGTTCTGAATGAAGGAAGAAATTTTTTTACATCAAATGGTTGCAAGTTCCAACCATAATTAGCCATTGGAGATAATATGCCCTTGACTGTATTCATTTTGCTACTGGAGCACAAGTTTCCAAGCTATCCACTCCAAAAGTTTAAGTGAATCTCTTGGCTACTAATCTTTCCTTATACCTTTTAATGGATCTGTCAACCTTCTATTTTATAGTATGTACTAATTTGCATCCTACTAGTTTTATTCCATATGGTAAAGTAACCGATGCCCTAGTACTATTCTTTTCTAGTACCTCCATTTCCAAGTTCATGCCCTATTTCCATTTTCTACCTGTCAATGCCTCAAATAGGAAGGTAGGTGTTGTGGTAGTGTTTAGGCTTGTAAGGAAGTGTTTAAAGAAAAGGTAATTGGCTAGAAGGTAATTTGGCTCTCTGGTACAATTTCTAGTCTCTTTGCAAAGGGAAATTGGAATGTCTAGGTCATCGGAGGTTGGTGTCAAACTCAATTCAGGTTCATGTGCAATTGAGAAATCAAAGATTGGTTCACTAGATATTATAGGATTAGGGACACCAGTTACCTCACGTAATGTTGGATTGGATTCAAGAACATGGGCAGATTCTGGAGTGGCCTTTGTCTTTGTTGTCTAAAAAAGATTTTTCCCAAATCTAACATCATTCCCATCCTAAGTGGATTTAGTGGGTTCAGTAGGTTGATCCTCTTTCTCAGAATCTGTTTCCCTTCAGTCCATGTTCCTAGTCCAACACTAAAATCAATAAGCAGTAGGGAAGAATCATCTTCTTTTCTTATAGTCTCCCCTTGAAGATGATCTAGGACAAAAGTATTTTTGTTGCTCAAATGTGACAACTCTAAACACAGAATTTTCTGGTGACTGATAGCATTTATATATCTTTTGTGTGGATGAGTACCTTACAAAGGCACATTTTAATGCTCTAAAAAGACAAATTTTTCATTTGGGATGTGGCTGAAATAAAATTGAAATTGAAATATGATTTTGTTGCTTTTTTTTTATTGTTTGGTTATGTTCACATACAAGTTTTAAGATGTAGAGAAGTGGTTCAAATTCAGCTGATGACAATGTTGGTACATCCATACTTCCACCTAGAAGTAAAAATGTTGAGAGAAATAGAATAGATATTGGATGGAAACATGGAATAGATGTTTTAGGTAACGGAAAAAAACTGAGATGTAATTACTGGTCAAAGACATTGAATGAAGGCATTTTCATATTCAAACATCATGTTGCTGGTACTAGATATGATTCTAAACCTTGTGTTTCAGTACCAGAAGAAATCAAAGTTTTAATGAAGAAAGTTGTCCCAAATGCTAAGGATGCCTCATTGAACCTCATTGAAGAAAAGAAGGTTGAATAGCCTTGAACAAATTGATGGTGGTGAAAAGAGTGAATTAGTGTTAGTACTAACTTACTAAGATATTTAAAAATAAATCTAGTGATAGTGTTCTAGCTACTCTAAATCAATTATACAAGAAGGGCGATGAAGAAAAAGTTGATGCTCAAGTTGCTGAATTTCGCTACACAAGTGTCCATTTAATGTTATTATAAATCCAACTTTTGGAAAAATGTGACATGGTTGGGAGATATGGTGTTGGCTACAAACCTCCATCATATCATGACATTAGAGAAAAGCTTTTGAAACAAGCAGTGGAAAAAACTGATCTACTCCTTCAAGAGTAAATGGATGAGTGAAAAAGAAAAGATTGCACAATTATGTCCGATGGATGGACAGAAAAGAAGAAAACTTTGAATTTGTAATTTTTTGGTGAACTGTCCTAAAGGACTTGTGTTTCTTTATTCATTGGATACCTCGAATATCTCAAAAACTACTGATAAAGTATTTAAAATGTTGGATGATATGGTAGAATTTGTTGCAGAGGAAACTGTAGAGCAGATACTTGCTGATAATGCTACAAATTTCAAACCAGTTGAAGAATTATTGATGCAAAAATGAGAGCATTTACATTGACTCCATGTGCTGCCCATTGTATTGATTTAATCTTTGAAGATCTGGAGAAGCATTTGAAGGTTCATGAAGTAACTATCAAGGGAAGAAGGATCGTGCCTACATGTATGGTATGAAATTTTTATCTCATCCCCATCGGGTAAGGAGTATACATGTAACCACCACCCTCTTTACTGTTTCAAATATTAATTAAAAAAATTCTTTTACAAAAAAATAAAAATCATAGCAAAAGAAAAATTAAAATCAAGGATTAAATGTCAAAAGGACACATTTTAAGAGCTTACACGATTGAACACTTGAAATTGAAATATTCTTATATGTACAAAATAAACAAATAAAAACATTTAATTATTGTCTTTGGCAAAAACAATAAATCAAAACATTTATCTATTCTCTTTGGAAGTCATCGCACTTTCTAAGCATTTTATCACTTTGACGCTCGTTGCACCCTTGGAGCATATTTGCTCTAAGGCACTCCAACAACTGACAACTTTTTCTCCTAGTAACGTCTATTCCCTCGAAGCAGTTTTTGCTTTGATAGTCGTTTTGCTATTCAAATATTAATGTTCTGTGGCAACCATCGTGCCCTCTAACCATTCTTGCTCTTAGGGAACCATCAAGCCCACCAAGCAGTTTGTCTATCCGAAAGTTGCCACTTCCTCTAATCACTAACATGACCCGTGATTGGAACTTACTTTCTTTGGCAACTACTATGTTCTTTGACTTACAAAAAACCATTGCCATGTGTGGCTAGTTCCTTGACATAATCTTCAAACGGCTACATCTAATCAGCACAAGAAGCTTGTCCACCACTAGTTCCTCAATATATATCTTCACACACCTACACCAAATCAATGCGTGAAACTTTGCCATCATTAAACTTGTTAGCTCTAACAACCAATTGGCTGACATGTTCACTAGGTCTCCCAAGGGGTCATCAATTGATGACATTTGTAACAGGTTTGACTCATGATACCCATGCTTCTGTTTCACAGAAGGATGTTAATGATATAATTTGATTACATTAAATATGGAAATATGTTATGATTTTATCACATCAAATAAGGAAATTTTTTAACAAATGTTTCTCATTATTATTGATTAATATAGGTCCTTATTGCTATATCCCTTTCATTCTAAATAACTCACATGCATACAAGTTACACAATTACAAGCAATCCTCTTTATAGAGATAGAGAATTTCTATTTATAAGTGATCTTATAGTTGATATGTTTTGAGAAGTGAAACTATCACTCCTTTTCATCTAAACAAAGTGAAAAACAAAAAATTTTGGCACTCACCAATGTTTCAAAGTCGATGTCTAACCCAGTTGTCGCCCATGTTGGATCAATTAAATTTTTCAATATTTCATTGAGCTCAGAGGTTTTGTACATCTGCAAAATCTCATCAAGCACATTCTTTATTCTACAAAATTCCATATGATTGACCTCCCTCCACTCAAGTAGCTTTACAAGCTGCACAAATACAGAGAACAATCAGACACAAAAATACATATTCAGAATGGTTAAAATAAAAAGTGTCTAAATTTCTAAATATAAAAGATATTGAAAATATAGTCCAAAAACTTTTTTTCTGCTTTACATATTGATTATATGTAAGAGATGTAAATAAAGATTAGGACAATAGCCGCACACTAATCTAGAACTAAAAGTCAAAACTATTCTATTCTCCTCTTAATAGAAAATTAAAAAGGAAAAGAACACGAGATAACCTAAAATATTGAAAATAATATTCTCCTAGTTGTACAAATTAGAACTATACAGACGATTCTCTTTAATGCTATAAATCTCGATAACCAAAACATAGTATCGAAAACCAAAAATGGAAAAAAGGAAATTTTACATCATTTAATTAGAAATGAAAAATGTCAAATCAAGTCTCTTGTTGAATAAAAACAAAACAAGTTTCAACCATCATGTGAAAGAGTCTTGACAGACAACATTTTTTTGTTGGAACTTGTTTTCCTTCTAAATTTCCATGAACAATATAAAGTTCAAACACACTTCTTCAATGCTGTGTTTTAGTGTCCGACACATATCTGACACCGGTATGCAAATGACACTCGTGCAACATGTATTAGATACTATGTTGAAGTGCCAATTTAATGTCTTCAACATGGCTCGAACAAAGTGTTGATGAGGCCAGACACAATGATTTTTTTTAAAGTAAGAAACTCCAAAACTTAAGGTGTAATAATTATAGAAATAAGGAGCAGATCCTATATAATTACAAATAGCAAGATTATATATATATATATATATATATATATATATATATATATATATATATATATATATATATATACTAGGAGCATTTTATTTATTCTCGTAATCATATCTTCACATATTATAGTTGAAAGAAAAAGATTGGATGTATTTTTAAATGCATTTACAAATGTGATTACAATCTAAATTTATAGACTATTTTATAACCTAATTAAGGAAAGAAATAATAAGTAATTAAAGCAAGAAATCATGGATAATTAAAGTTATATGAATCAAATCAAATCATCAAAAGATATAAAATCTGTCCTAATAAATAGAAAATAGAATCTGCACTAATTATAGAATAATTATCTCCTAATTACGCAATAATTATGAAATTCTTCGAAGTTATTAATTTGTCTTTAGATGGACCTCAACTAGAGTGTGTTTTGCCATAATAATGATCAAGAATGGAGTGAAATGTCGTAAATGAATTAGATCCTCTTTTTACTTTTTAGAGTTTTGCAATAATAATGATCAAAAACTACTTTGTTACATCTTGGCTTTTATTTGAGCAAGGCTGATCTTTCTATATTTGTCTGCCGACATAATTCTCAAACTATTTACATATTGGTATATGTTGATGACAACATCATTACAGATACATCTGCTTCTCTCATTCAACAAATCTCTCATAGTTTGAACCCTAATTTCTCTCTTAAGCAGTGAGCAGACTAAACTATTTTTTAGGAAAAAAATCAGTATCAACCAAATAAGTCTTTGGTGATGACTCAAAGCAACTATATCAGAGATCTTTTGCATAAAACCAAGATGACAGAAGCTCAACCTATTTCCTATCCCATGGTCTCTTCTTGTAAGTTGTCCAAAACCGGATCAAACATTTTTTCAGAATCTACTCTTTATAGATCGGTTGTTGGAGCATTGCAGTATGCTACTCTCAGTAGACCAGATATCGGCTATGTTGAGTTTTATGTCAAAACCATTACACCCATCGAACTGCTATAAAAAGATTTTACGGTATCTCAAAGGTAACATTTCTTAGTCTTCGTATGCAACCTGTTTTTGCTTCGAAGCCCCTTTCTAGTACCACCTTGTGTGATGCTGACTAGGCTTCCGATGCTGATATTAGAAAGTCCACTTCTGGATCAACAATTTTTTTGGGCCCTAATCTTATTTCATGGTGGTCTCGTAAGCATCTTGTTATTGCTTGTTCCAGCACTGAAGCTGAGTACCAAAGTCTAGGACAGTCTTTTGCTGAAATTTTATGGATTCAAGCTCTATTGAAGGAACTATTAATTTCTTTCTCTACTCCTATTATGTTGTGCGACAAGACAAACAGAGTGTTGTTGCCATAGTTCGTAATCCAGTTTTTCATTTCAGAACCAAGCATATGGAAATTGATGTTTTTTGTGTTTGGGACCAAGTGTTGTCCAAACAACTTGCTATTTATCATGTTCCTAGTTTGGATCAGTGGGCTGATGTTCTTACTAAGCCTCTTTCTCCTACTCGTTTTCAGCTTCTTAGGCGCAAACTCGATGTGTAGGATTTTGTTCTTAGAAATCCCTCACCTTGAGTTTGAGGCAGGGTATTAGTATTGTATAATGTAAACATTGGGTTGACTGTTTTCAAAAGAATGCTTGGCTGTTTTTCAAAACAATGCTTGGCTGTTAGTTGCTTTCTGTTGTTTCTGTTTCTTTTCTGATTTTTGTTTTCTGTTTCTGTTTGGGCCATGTATGGGTCTTGTTCTGTTTGAACTGTATATGGACTTTATTCGTAAGTCTATATATTGGCTTTCTTTCACTGTACTCAGATAGTTATGAATGAAATAATATTCAGTCTCTTTCTCTTATATGCTTTCTCTCTATCTTTTACATACAAATTCTATTAGTAATCATCATGAGCACCTTTAAATTTGGAATTCATCATGTTGAAGGTTGCAAACATAGTACAACTAATTTTTATTATCTGTTTGACAGAAAAAAACTACTTAACAGTATAGAGGATAAAAACAACATAATAATAACCTTTGCTGAAGAAACACACGTAAATTCTGGAATTGAGCACGTTAAACTGCTCATAAGTTTGCATGTTTCTGTGAAAAAAAAAGAATTAAATATGTACAAAATTAGAGGCATTGTAATAAATTATTAATAATAGTAATATTTATGTATAGTACATAATTGAGAATATTTTGCATTGCAACAAAAGGATTGAAAGTGATAGAGTAGTATAGCAAACCTGTTTTGCACAAGCATATTACTCTCTATTGTAATATAACTAAGATATGACCAAAAGTGCATATCAAATATCAAAGAGCAATAATTTGACTATGAGAAAATTGCTCCAGTAACAAAAATGAATACTGCAAGAATCATTCTCTAATTAGCTGCTTATTTTGATTGGAAATTGCAAAAATTTGATACGTAAAATGTTTTCTTGCAAGGACAACTAGAGGAAGAAGTCTACATGGAGATTCCTCTAGGATTTAGGTCTATTGAAGAGGAGAATAAAGGGTGCAGACTGAGAAAAGCATTATATGGACTCAAGCAGTCACTCTATGCTTGGTTTGGTAGACTCACTTAGGTTATGTATGATCTCCTTGGGGTACCGACCAAGTCAAGGTGACCATACCCTGTTCATCGAGCATTCCTTAGAAGGGAAACTTACTCTACTCTTGGTCTATCTGGATGACATGATTCTTATAGGAGATCATGAACAAGAGAAACAAATCTTGAAAGAAAAGCTTTTTGCTCAGCTCAAGATGAAGGATCTAGGAAAATTAAAGCACTTCCTTGGAATGGAAGTTGCTTACTCTAAGAAAGGCGTCTTTATCTCCCAAAGAAAGTATGTTTTTTATCTTCTCAGAGTAACAGGTAGGATTGATTGTGTTAAATGTATTATCAATATAGGCCCATCTCCTAGTAATATATTGGTACAATCTATATATAATATCTTCCTTGGTTGTGCTCAAACATACAAGGATTTATCCACAAGATATCCTTCTGAGAAGTGATACTTTGACACTCTTCCCTCATTTCTACATTCAATTTACATCTCAAAAAATTATTATAATATTGAAATATAATATTTTATTAACAAAAGCAAATGTCAAATGATGTAAATAGAGGTATCAAAGGATATTTTTTCTATATTTAGACAAATTGCAAGACCATTGGAGTTCTCATTTAACAAAACCATAAAATTGGGGTTGATGGAGGTAGTTTTATAGTGAATATGGGTCAATATCAAAAACTTGTGAGGAAGCTCATTTACTTAGCCCACACTAAACCTAACATACCTTATGAGGTAAGTATAGTTAGTCAATTCATGCATGCTCCAAAGGAGTGACGATTACAGATTGTGAACACAATCCTTCAATATTTGAAAACAAGTTCACGAAGGAGAATGAAGGAGAATGTTGTTCAAGAGGAATGAGAAATTAAATATGGAGGTGTATCTAATGCATATTGTGCAAGGTCTATTGCATATAAGAGGTTCACCTTAGGATATTTCATATTTTTGGATGGAAACTTTGTGACTTGGAGAACTAAAAAAGAAATGTAATTGTAAGGTCTAGTATAGAGGTTGAATTCTAAGCGATGGCACATGAATGGTTGAAAATTATTTTCAATAATCATAAAGTGGAATGCTAAAGGCCTATGACTCTATTGTGATAATAAAACAACTACTAGCATTGCTCATAATTCTGTTCCATGACCAAGTACATAGAGATAGATCGACACTTCACTAGATAGTGGCTTTATCACCGTCGTTCATGTCCCATCTAGACTTGATTGAGCAGATCTAGTTACAAAGGGTCTTCCCACAAAATGATTTCATGATCTCACATGCAAGTTGGGAATGATAGATATTCATTCATTAGCTTCAGAGGAAGTGTTGGGCGAGAGAAAACATTTTGTTGAGTTACAAGATATTATAAACACTACAAGTGTAGTATTGTAAGATACTATATATCTTTGAAAACATTCCTCTAGGGATAGAGTTCTCTCTCTCTCTCTCATTATTATATATATATATATATATATATATATTCCTCTCATAGCCAAATCCTTTTCAAGTCAAACTATTAAAAAATACCCTGAATTTTGGATGCAATCTCATAAGAAGGAGGATTCAAGAGAAGATTCCTTATATACCTGCAAAGCACAATGAAAGAAATTAGGCATCTAATCTAGATTCTAGAACTAATTTCTGGGAACTACTTTGAGAAACGTTAATTATTAAAAAATAAAAGGCAAAAAATGTAAAATAAACAACTTAAATTGAAAATTTTAGTACAATTGAGTCGATGAATTACACAATTAAATGGTTCAAAACTAGAATACATAAACAAAATACACAATAAGACAATATACCCACATCTTACAATAAAGCTAACTTCCTCTTTGCATCAGTCCCTTTCAACATTTTTTTTTCATTTCTACACTTCTTTCCAGAGTTAAGGGAGGAACATAGACACTTTTGGTTGCAAACTAAATGGAAAAATAAAACAAGTACACATACAAACCATCTTGCAAATGCAAAATGCATCAACAAGAAAAAAGAAAATTTTAGCAGTTGTCCATAATAAAGAACTAATAACAAAAAAGCATAGAGCTTGTTTTTAACTAAAACAAACAATTATGAAAAATAAGACGGTAATTTTCACCAAGTTTGAGAATTATTGTGAATCTTTCTGGTTCTTTGGCAAAAATGAACATGCATTCTACTATTGCAAAATTCAAAATTATTAAGGCATTTTTGGTTATTTGCAGACAAGAAAATCAAATAAGATTATTCAAGTGGATTGGACTCCCCTTGAAACAGGATTGATAAAATGCAATACAGATGGAACATAATTTGACCTTGGACATAAATGAGCTTGTGGTGCTATCTTTAGAAATTCAAAAAGTAGAAGTTATGGGTTGTTTTTCAATAATTTTACATGTACTGTCAGCCATTGAAGCAGAGCTGATGGGAGTTATACATGCCATTGAGATTACTATGCAAAAAGGGTGGAGAACTCTTTGGATTGAGACTGATGTCTTGGTTACTATGAATTCTTATTATGATAGTTCTTTGGTACCTCGGAAGTTATGTGTTGAGACCTAGATGGTCTGCACCCCACATGACGATTTATCAATAGACTTCCAAGTGTTCAAGTTTTGATGATAACAAAACCTATAAGTATTTATATCCTTATGATCATGCTAACATTTGTTTCACACAAACACAGTTACAAGATCATAGTAGACTATACGGTCTATCACTCTTCATTGCAGTTTATATTATCTTGTAGTAATACTTGTTTTAATCTGTTTATTCGTTGACTGTTCAGTTGAATAAGCCGAAATCAAAACATATACTTTCTAGTGTCAATCAAGCAAACAAAGATATTTTCTAGTATCATAAAAAAAGTACCAATACTCGAAGATATACACGAGAGAAATAGTTGCATGGAGCTTATAGTTCTATTAGCAATTGAGCATCTATCTTTGGGTTGAGTAAAAACCATTGTAAATTCCTTCACACTGTGAATGCATATCGTTCTGAGCTTTAGTGGTGCTCCCTCAAAGAGTGTTTTCCTTGTTCCTTCCTCAGTCTTAGGAGAGATTGAGAAGGATAACCCAAAGAGGTGGTGTACTCATAACCTGGAGAGGTTGGTGTACTTAGTGTAATCAAGGTCAAGGTGTCTTGATTAGTAGAATTTGTTAAGTTGGCTTAAGGGGCCTAGATGTAACCCGAGTTTAGGTGGACCAAGATAAATTCTTGTGTGTTGTTTCTCTCCTACTCTTGCTAGTTGTTTTGTTTTGCTTGCATGCTTTATCTTGATTTGATAGAAAGTCTGCCAGAAAATTGTCATATCTATTATGAAAAGAGTCCAAGGCTCTATTCAACCCCCACCCCTTCAAGAGCAAGTTATTCCTACAATATGTAATACATGGCTAAATATTTTAGAGTCCATAAAAAATAAACATTTCAGATTTTCTCATATTTCCAGGGAGGAAAATAGGTGCAATGATGGTTTAGCAGCTTATGGTTTGAGATCATCTGTTTTTTCTTGGTGGGATGGTGTACCTACTTTTATTGTTTCTAACTTTTGTTGAGATAGGTATGGTCTTCCACACTTTTGTTTCTCTTGATGGTTTTGGTTTGGCTCCCCATTTTTGCATTCCCTTTAATAAATTATTCTAAGAAAGTTGCATATGATTGATACAAGTTGTACAGCTAACTTAGTTGTGGGTTTGCAACTTGTACAGTGATGTTATAGCCTTCTTTCCTTTGATTTAAAAAAAATAAAGAAAAGGATAGAGCTAGTTTTCTATAAAATGAAAAGGGTAAATATGTTATAAATATGAAAGGTTGAAAGGAAAGTGGGTCAAAATCGTGGAATAACTTTAAGCAAAATACAAGCAAAAAGAAAAAGGAATCCGTTACTTACAGAACCGGTAATCCATTGCAACTTGGTGAAAGTAAGACCTTTAACAAAGAAGGTATTCCTTCCGTTTGAATGGCACCTATAAATGCAAGAGGCACTGATTTAGGAAAAAGAAAATAACATGTGGACAATTGACAATCCATCATTATCAATATACAAACCAATTTGAGTAGATGTTCCAAGGGTTAAAGGTCGAGCCCTATGTCTCGAAGATACGGTTGTGTTTCGAAAAGTAACCTCATCATCAAGACCATAAAGCTCCTTTACCTATGTTTAGAAGTGAAAAACAAATGTAATATTAAATGACTCATTTGTGTACAATTCATTTTAAGAAAGAAAATGCAAAAATTATATATCATTTGTTTAAATACCTTGACCAAGAGATCAGAGAGAGGGCTGCCATCAAACCATTCAAAATGTCTAGAACTACATTCTCCCCATAAGAGACCCCCCTCACCAAATTCTCCCCATTTGCAGGTGCCTAGTTAAACAATATGCATAACAAAGATGTGGAAAACAAAAAATATCTATATCTACTATCAAAGTTACTCAGGTCAAGTGGAGTTCTCCAATCAATACTTGGGTTAAATGTAACACTGGTAGACACCTCTAATTAATATCTAAAATGATCTCTATATACTCTTTCAAATAAACACTATTTTCTGATAAGAACAATTACGTAATCAGCACCACGATCAAGTTGTCAAACTCGAGAGTCTACGTAGACTCGTGAGAGCTCCGTAGACTCGACTCGTAAACTCGTAAGAGTTTACTTTTATATTAAAAGAAAAATTTAATAGTGAATAATTATATTTAGTCCTAAATAAAAACTATATAACTTTAAAGTCTTAATTAAAAAAATCATTCATACAAATACTATAAATACAAATACTATAAAAATTAAATTATTCAAATCATAGAAATTAAATAATTAAAAATAGACAAATGTTAAATTTTTATGTTCAATTCTGTAATGATATCATCTCCTCCATCATCTTTATCTTCATCTTCAACTTAATTAAATAGAAAAATAATGAATTTGAAGTCCATCTTTTATTCTATTCTGCGACAGCCCAATAAAAAAACAATTAAAAGCCCAATAAAAAAACAGAACCCTAATCCTAATCCCCTAAATCACTCTACATAACAATTCAACCCTAATTTCACACCACCCTTCTCTAACCTTATATGATGAACAGCACACCCCGCGACCACCGCAGCCACCACACACCCGTGACCACCGCAGCCACCGCACGAATCACCTGCAACCCGCGACCACTGCACGAACTACCTGCAACCCGCGACCACCGCGTGACTGCTCCGCTCGATCGCCACAACCGCCGCACTCCCAGACAAAGACGCACAGAAGACGCAAATGGCAATGGCACAAAAATGAAACCCTAAGTTCAGTTTTCATTTAATTTTTCCTCTTCACAGCGACACCGTTTTGAGTTTAAAAAGAATCCGGTTAAACTCGCCAAATCGGACCGGAATCGCGAGTTCACTCTGATCTCACCAAGTTTACTCAGATTTCGCCGAGTTTGTTACCGAGTTAACTTGGTAAGGGTATGTGGAAACGCAAACTTGGACGAGTCAACGAGCGAGTTTGATAACCATGACCACGATAACAATGGTCACAATTTTATTTTTATTTATATATATATATATATATATATATATATATATATATATATCAAATAAATATTATAACAAACAAGGAGAAAATATAGAATCCACCTAAACAAAATCTTGTTACAACAAGCAACATCAAATCTAACATGTGATCTTTGACATGTCCTTCATATAAAGTCACCCTGTAAACCAAAATCTGGCCCAATATTTTCATAAAATGAATACTGCAGAATGAGGAAGTACAAACCACAAGAATCCTGTGTCAAAGATGTATGCAGGAATAAGTGATGATATTGACAAGTACGAAGCTTTGTCACAATTGCTTCTTCTGTCAAGCAATCTTCATAAGAGTATGTTTTCATAGTCTCTAGCACCATGTTAATGCAATAGCCCCTTGCAGAATGAGATATTCCTACAACAAAAAGACATCTTTCAAACTTATCATTTCAATGTTATTATAATTATAAAAATAAGGAGCGGATTCTAAATAACAAAGAATATCTAGATTATATGTATAGCAACGTTTTTATGTTTTCCAATATCATAAGTTTATCATTAGAATATATCAAATCTCCTCTATCTATAGTATTGATTCCGTTTACTTTAGTTGCAGCCTCAAGTATAGTCGTTTAGTCTCGCATTAACTACCAAAATAGCTAAATAAAATATAAAAATGGGTGCATACCTCACCTTACAAGCTGACTTTTTTGGAATTGAGTTAAGCCTTAATCACTTTTTCTCACATTGGTTCCCACCACCTTTGCAATGGCATGTTGAAATGAGAATCCTTCTAAATTGCAACATGGGCATGGCATGTAACTGTTGTTCTACTTTAAAAATGTTTCTTTATTTCACCAACCCAAAGTATGATTTAAACAAAGGTTTCAGAAAGAAACCATCCTCGCCGATTTTCTAAAAACAATAGAACTTATCTAAGACAGACCTAACTGGAGAAATTACTCCTAAAACTACAGTTGCAAACAATCAGGATATAAATAGTTTATTACAATCATTTCACATTCTATACAGTTAATCACCTTAAATGCTAATTCCTGTAACCAAGAATCTCCCAACAATCCTATGGCATCAATTTGGTAGGTAGCTATTAAATTCCTAGCTTGGCAATTAATAATTTAAACACGAGTCCTGACAAGGAAATGGTGAGTACATAGACTTCCTACTGTTGTGTTTGAAATTTGAAAAGAGAATTGAACTAGATCAAAACAATCTGAGAATTATGGCCAAGAGAATTCCGATATATATTTTTAAGTATAGACTAATCCTAATAATTTCTTACCAACAATAGAGTTATGTGATATACAAAATATCAGGATATAATTAGTTTATTACAATCATATTTCACATTCTATACAGTTAATCACATTAAATGCTAATTGTTATAACCAAGAATCTCCCAACATTCCTTTGGCATCAATCCAGTAGGTGGAACTAATTCCTAGCTTGCCAACTAATAATTTAAACATGAGTCCTGATAAGAAAACTGTGAGTATATAAACTTCCTACTCTCTGTATTTGAAATTTGAAAAGAGAATTGAACTGAATCAAATCAATCTAAGAATTAGAGCACAACAGAATTTAGATATACATTATAAAGTCTTGACTAATCCTAATAATTTCTTACCAACAATAAAGTTATGTTATATACAAAATATCTGTCCTAAGAAATAAGTTGTACAAAAAGAATGATAACTTTAAAATAAATGGTCACAAAAGTTCTACTTAGTACAAATAGGTAAGAAAAACATCAATACCTATTACAGGCATTGGTTCAGGAAAGTTAAGATCATGATCAACTGCAGCAAGTCCATATACATAGGGATTTCCAGGATGAGCATGCCTAGAAGTTAAAACATGAAATCAGTAACATGACATGACACTAAAAATACAAAATTAATTTGAGATAAGAATTTAATGGAAAAGAAGAAATTTAATTTCCATGATCTCTGTAACCTATAAATACTATGTAAATGATAAATATGGTTATCAGGAAATACACTCATACTTTTATGCACCAGCATGCCAACAGGAAATTGTTTCAACTAAAAAAATCAAAACACAACCCATAAAATAAAAGTCTGAGATCATTAAAATTTACAGGTGATCATTTCAAGAAAAGAGAACTTTTACTTTGGCTAAATCTATAGTTGACATGGGATCTCAGCCTAGTTGTCATCCCTAGGATTGGATATATAGAGCATGAGATGATAGGACAAGTTTGTTTGTTTGTTTGTTTTGCATTGCATTAGGAAAACCATGAGGCCATGTATGATAGATTTTATTTAATATTGCACTGGGAAAGCCATAAGATCAGATAGAATGCATGTAGGAAAGTGGCAGGGTCAAGTAGTTGTTAGACAGTTGACATGATCAGTGGAGCAAGTAGTATGTTGACCTGGCAAGTGAAAACATGTGAATCAGCCTTATAAGAGTCCAAATAACCATGGGTAAGCTTGGACGAGAGAGCAACTGTTAGAAGATAACATTCTGATAGTTTTTGATAGAAGAGCATGAGCTCTTGAATAGTTTCTGTGTATTATATTCAGAAATAAAAGATTTAGATATATAGGCAAGACTGTCAATTAGATAATAAATGCAGAAAGGGGGAAGTAAATAAAAAAGGATAAAATCAAATCAAAGAGATTTGTTTTTTACCCCAAAAAATCAAATCAGAATTATCTGAATTATTTCAAATAAGATCAAATCAGAATAATCTGATTAATTATTCAATCTTCTAGAAAATAAAATCCAGTTGTCTATTAATTCCTAACATAAACATACAGCTGCAACAGTAAAAACAGTTGAACCAGAGGAGTTTCCTTTGTGTGGATCATGTTTTTATGTGCCAACTTTCAGCATTGGGTTAAGTTTCACTTTTTCTTTTCATTTTGGGCTTCTATAAACTTACACCCATAACCCCCGTAGTAAATAGAGGTTTTCTGAGATCAAGATATGCAGGAGACAAGTGAAACATCTAGGCCAAATGCCCAATCAGAGTAAACCTAAAGAGATGATCTTGCTCGTTGAAATAGAAGAACATGATTATCAAGCATATCCTTGAAGTCAGCCAATATGTTACTATCATAATTAGCAAAATGAAACTTTATGTTCCTCACTAATAACCACAGAAAACTGTATTGATTGACCACACAAATCCACAGAAAAATAACTGGCATAGAGAGAATATTGTACTAACCCAGATATAAAGCGACGAGCAGCAAGTAGAGTGCAAAAAGACCTATCAAGGTTCATAATCAACCTAAGGACTATGTACACTTGATAAGGTGATTAACATCATACCTCATCCTTTCTTCATTCATCATTTGCACCTATCATTTTCTTTTTCCATTTCATTTCTAGCTTTGTTTTAATTGTGTTTTTGCTAAGCTTTTATCCTTTGTATCTCCACCCTTAAGCTTGCCAACAACACCTCAAAATTATAAAGAATCATGTCAACCAACCTTTCCAAACACATAGTCACACCATAATTCTACTCTAAGAAAATCAAGAAACATCTTCATCCTTTGCCCAGCCTAGCCCATTACATTTTAGGTTTTCACCACCCTCATCACCTCCAAATTCATCAAACCTAGTTCTAAATCTTCCTTTGGTGATCCGTAACCAAAACGTAGAAAGAGTTTCCTAAAAAGACAAAAGACAACCTAACACGATCATCTTGCATTCGAATAGTTTTTTCAACTTTTACACCCAAATCACTTCTAAATCTTCCTTAGGCGATCCGTAACCAAAACCTAGAAAGAGTTTCCTAAAAAGACTAAGGAAGACAACCTAGAACAGTCACCTTGCATTCTAATAGTTTTCTCAACTTTTACACCCAAATCACCTCCAAAATTCATCAAACCTAGTTCTAAATCTTCCTTAGGCGACCTGTAACCAAAACCAAGAAAGAGTTTCCTAAAAAGACTAAGGAAGATAACCTTGAACAATCACCTTGCATTCTAATAGTTTTATCAACTTTTACCCCCAAATCACCTCCAAAATTCATCAAACCTAGTTCTAAATCTTCCTTATGCGATCCGTAACCAAAACCTAGAAAGAGTTTCCTAAAAAGACTAAGGAAGACAACCTAGAACAATCACCTTGTATTCTAATAGTTTTCTCAACTTTTACACCGAAATCACCTCCAAAATTCATCAAACTTAGTTCTAAATCTTCCTTAGGCTATCTGTAACCAAAATCTAGAAAGAGTTTCCTAAAAAGACTAAGGATGACGACCTAGAACAATCACCTTGCATTCTAATAGTTTTCTCAAATGCAGAAAGGAAAGTAAATAAAAAAGGATCAAATAAAATCAAAGAGATTGTTTTTTACCCCAAAAAATAAAATCAGAATTATCTGATTCGGTGCCAAATTATTTCAAATAAGATCAAATCAGAATAATCTGATTAATTATTCAATCTTCTAAAAATAAAATCCAGTTGTCTATTAATTCCTAACCTAAACATACAGCTGCCAACTGTAAAAACAGTTGAACCAGAGAGTTTCCTTGTGTGGATCATGTTTTTATCTGCCAACTTTCAGCATTGGGTCAAATTTCACTTTTTTTAAAGAGCTGATCTTGCTGGTTGAAATAGGAGAACATGATTATCAAGCATGTCCTTGAAGTCAGCCAATATGTTACTATCATAATTAGCAAAATGAAACTTTATGTTCCTCACTAATAACCACAGAAAACTGTATCAATTGAACACACAAATCCACACAGAAACCACTGGCATAGAGAGAATATTGTACTAACCCGGATATAAAGCGACGTTTCCTGGATCGGGCTTGAGTTGGGCCCTGAACTTCCTCAATGATGCACTGTGCAGACCAAAATTAATTAGCAACAAGTATTCATAAACTAGTAAGATGCAAAGTAAATTACAGAATAATGAAAATTTTAAAAGGTGAAAAAATTATAGAAACACTATTTAATTGTTACACTCACCACTGAATAACCATTTTGGGTCAGATCATCTAAAGTCTGTCGAAGATTCTATGACAAATAAAAGAAGAAAGACATTGTTAAATATATAAGAAATTCAGCAAAAAATATCATATATATTTAAATTCCATGAGAAAATAACATAGTAAAATGTCAATACCACAACAGGACAACCAGCCCTTGGAACACTATCTGATTGGAGTCCACCACAGGGATTTAAACCAGCATATTCAACTAGAACACAAGCATCTATTCCCCAAGCTTCATAGAATTCCCCAACCTTAGCAGTAATTTGAAAATATATGAATTAATACATGGTAAAAACAGAATATTTACTTCATGAAGGAAAGAAATTGAATGCTACAGAACCAACAAATGAGAAAACATGAATTTTATTAAGAATTGGGAAGGGGAAATATATTTTAGTCCTTGTACTTTCAGAGAAACTTGGACAAGGTCTTTATACTTTCATATCAATAAACTCAGTTCTCAAACTTTAAAAACATGTCAATTTAAACCCTCCTTTTTATAATTTATAATGTTTTCTAAAATTAAGAGGGACTAGATGCATATAAATTTGAGGATTAAATCCATCAACACAAAGGTACATAAATGACACCATGTTTAACCAAAAGTATAGGCACCAAAAACACATCATTCCCAATAAATAATCATGCTTCCTTCAAACCAAAATCATAAGAGCACCAATGCTAAACTCTCAAGAAATGGCATAACTATTACTTACTCTGCAGAGTAATACTTGACGTGGAAATTTTGACTTGAACTGCAACATTTCCCAGTTGAGTGTTCCTTCCTTCACACTACACATATGGAGATTGATCCTTCCATCAACTTTCTCATAATAACACCATTCCAAACAAGAAAATAAGGGAGTTCAAGTATGTATGTCTAAGTTCATGGAACAATAGCCCATGTTAATGACTAAGAATAAAGGATTATCAATTATAAATAGTCATATTTTGCATTCTTGATGACATTCGTCCATTAGTTGTGAACTTAAATCTGAACAACAAAACAACATTGCAACTTATGTACAGGGAAATAAATACTTTTTATTTAGAACAGAAGTGCGGAATAATGCCAGCTGTGTACACATAAAGTCCTAAGGAATTTGTAAGCAATGCAGTCAAGATTCAAAACAAAAGAAAGATCATGCCAGAGTGGGATCAATGGGATTGAGGATGAAGATTGTGAAAACATTTAAAACAGCACGTTTTGCATGTTGCACAACATTTGTTTGTTTTAAGTGTTGATTGATTCTAGTCACTAGGTTTTAGGTTAAAACCCACAAACAAATAAAATAAGAGCAACAAATGGACTAAGGTCTCAAATGTTTTAAAAAAGAAACCACAATTGATGTTTTCATATTATTTTGGTTACAAAAAAATTAAAAGGAATGAATAAATTAATAATTTCAATTTCATTAGTGCTCGCTCACCTTCCATTTTTCAACTTTGAATCCAGACCAAGCAAATTAGAAAATTCAAGCCTTTGAATTAGCTGGACAGTCGAAAACTTTTTGCACATTTGCAACCTCTGCCATAATTTGAAAAGGAAACAAAAGTCAAAATGAAGTTTTATTGTAAATATGACTTTATAAACAAACCCACAAAATTTAGGAATAGTTAATTTTGCTTTTAACTAGATACAAAAAAGTAGATGGACCTACCTCCTTCCACCACAATATGTGAGGAAGATCTTTGTCATCTAAAACATTATTTGGTACTTTTGGCTTCTTGGTGGTCCTACTACTTCCCCTTGAAACCCTGTTATTATCCATATAAGTTGATACATTCTTGACACGTCCATTTATTCTGTTCATCAAGAAGTTTCACATTTTATATGTCATACCACAAAAGAACAGATATTTACATAATTAGGATTTCACCATGTCAAGCAAATATTAGGTTGACTTCTATGTTGATGGTGCAAGTTTTCTCCAATCAACATTTTGGTGTGTTAAGAATTGTTGGAAGAATATGTTATATCAACTTAAGAGAATAAGAGTTCATGTGTCTCGCACATATAGGCAGAGAGGAAAACTATTGTGTTGATAAACTTGATTCTTTTAGGGTTAGACATAGATGTACTAGGTGGTGGGATCTTATTCCTGTTTTTATTAAGTTTGACTCTATAGGAATAGATGGAATCTACCTAATTATAGGTTTGTTTCTTGGGTGGGTTTTGGTAGTCTCCCATTTGATGATTTCTATTTTTGTCATTTTTTTTAATACATGGATATGCTGCAAATGATTGATAGAACATGGAGTGCCAACCTAGCTGGGATTGCAAGTTATATAGTGATTTTTTTCATACCTTCTTTGCTTTATAAAACTTAAAGCATTTTTTATCTGAATTACTCACATTCAACAATCCTTAAATAGAAGTCATTCTTATTCAAATTAAAGTGCAGTGATTCAGAAGTAAACTAAATGTAGGTAATGCATACAATTTTAATTGGAATTATATATGTGCAGGAAGCTGTTAATGTTTCCCTTGGAAACCTGCTAACCTACCCATTTGTGAGAGATGGCTTGGTGAACAAAACATTGGCACTTAAAAGAGGATACTATGACTTTGTTAAGGGATCTTTTGAGCTCTGGGGCCTTAACTTTGGGTTTGCATCCTCTTTCTCCGTATGAACATCAACCATTATCAATGACCTCATCTTGGTTCCCTAAGTATTATCCTATCTAAAATGTACTCTGTAGTTGCCCTTGTTATGTATAACATGCATGTGCTGAATTTCCTAATAAAAAGTGCATTAAGATTTCCATAGATCACTCTCTCCCCCCAAATTGTAGTTCTTCAAGTAAGAAAAATGTAATGTTTTATGGTCTTTCACCACTGCATTTTTCTTCTTTGTTAGGTTAAAGATGTGGCCACCATTCTGCATTGGAAGCTATAGGCCATGCTTAGAGGTCGTGTGTCTGCAATGAAGAGGCCTAGCCACCTTCACCATATGATATTTTATAAATATATATATATATATATATATGAAACTATGAACTGTGTTTATGCATTTCGGAAAATTTTCTTTAATAAGAGTTGGAAATCCTCTTGTGTAACAAAATTTTCTTTGTTCAACCTTCATCTTTCTATATGCCAAAAATCATGAGAGGGGAGAGAAATCAATCTTAGTTATTTACACTATTTTCTCTCTTCTAAAATAACTTTAGTTTAAAGTTTTTAATACAAATTAAAACAAGAATAAATATGTCACTTCTTAAAATAACATCCTTTTCTCAATAAATTACTCTTATAGACTGCATGATGTAAATATTAACATAGTTTATTTGAGAGCAAATTATAGTTACAATTAAAATTGATACAAACATCAGTTAATCTAAGTTAATACAGGCATTTAGTTTGAAATGTTTTGAAAAACTAAAACTACAGACAAAAGAAGTAACATTTAGCAATGCTAAAACAGTACCAAAGGTTTTGTGTGAATTTTTCTTTTGAACAAGTGTTTCTGTGTAATTCACCCAACTATAAATTAAAAAAAAAAAGTTGGTAGTTAACTGAAATCATGAGTGAGAACTTTATATAAATTAATAATATAGAGAGATTTATCTAAAGTCTTTTGTCAAACCTTTGCAGTTTCTTCAACAATGTAATGTTGCAGGCCACTTTTTATCATGACCCCAGCTTTTAGTTTTTACTCATTGACTTGGAAATTTCATATGGAAGTTTTTATAATTTTACCTTCAAGAACTTCATGTCTCAAACTAAATTTAGAAAGAAATTCTGAATAAATATTAAAGACATGTTTATGAATTCCAAAAAATATAAAAATAAATATGGTAAGGTGAATCTCTATGGATTTAGTTTTCGAAAGCATTTTGATGCTCTGCATTGAAATTTGGAAAATCATGGGAAACAAATAGCATTTAGACTGAGTATTGCATCCCCCAAGTATATAATGTATGTAACTTTCTTGAAGGATGAATTTATGTATTCTATTCTTATGAGTATATCATTTCAAAATCATTAAACAGTATAGCACCCTGGTCATAAATTAACTCTATCAGAGTACATCACAGAATCTACTTCTTAAGGTTAAAAACACTTATTTTAACCTTAACCAAACTAGTCCAATATTTCATTGAAAACTTAGAACATTTATCACATTAGAATCTTTCTTTTTAAGGCTAAAACTGCAATCATTTTTAGACCGAGAGCAAGGAAGTATAAAAGTCAGTTTTCAACGAAAAGTCATTTTTTGCAGCCACGCGATGTATCGCCGATTTCAAGGATGATAAATCTTTACGGAAGAATCTACTGATCACTTCTAATAGAGTCTTCCCACACCCAATCACACGCTTCCATCTAAACACAATGTCGAAACGAGTTCACACCACAGACACTTTTTAAATTTGCATTGGAAAAAGAATAAATAATACAGTGTTAAAGTGAGTTCACAAACATAATATGCATTGGTTTAAGTGAGTTTCTCGCCTAATCACGTTCCGCAATCACATATTAGTAAATAATACAATGTTATGACGGATAAAGTGAATATTCGCCAGAGAATATGATATAATATGAAACGAAAAACACAAAAATAAAAGAGAAAGATTACCGAAGGAAGCGAGAGGGGACGGATGAAATGAAGAAGGGAAATGGCGAATGAGAGAAGTGCCAAAGAGAGCGGCAACGAGGCAGGAAAACGGCGACGTTTCTAGTGACTACCTTGTACATTGTTGTGAGGGGCAGAGAAAGAGAGAGTGGAGGCAGAGTGAGTTCCCGCCACAGAGGGAAGGGTTTTAATGAGGAAAAGAGGGAAACCGAAACGATATTTAGAACACGACCCTGTGTCGTGTCTTCCTTTTCTCCTGTCGTGTTTTTTCACTCAAAATATTAATAATAATAAATATACATAATTATTGATAATAAATATTTAAATTTATAGTATAATAATAATATTGATTATAAAAAGATAATATAGTAATTTTACTTTATAAATATCTTTTGTATATTAAAATAAATTTAAAATATATTAAATTCTTTATAATAATAATAATTATTATTATTATATATAATGTATAAATTATTTTTGTTATTATTATCATTATTGATATGGTTATATATATACAAATATTATATAAATTATTATTAAATAATAAAAATATTATATAAATTTAATATATTAAATATTATATAAATTTATGTAATAAAAATATTTAATTATATTATTAATAATAATATATAATTATAAATAATAAAAATTATAATATCAACAAAACATATATAATCATATAAAATAACAAATATATATAGTAATTATTATTATTTTCATACATTTTAATATATTTAATAATATCATTTTAATTTAATACAAAATTATTTTATATTATATTTTTAAAAATTTTGAATATTTTAATTATTTATTTTTATGTAACAATTTTCAATTCTCATATAAATAACTCTAATTTTTCATTCAAAATACTAACAATTATGAATATTATATATTAAAAAAATAATTAAATCAAACATAAAAAATATATAATTTATTATTTAAATATTTTTTTATAACAAAGATAAATTTGTAAACTTATATTTTACACCTTTAAAATTTTTTTAAAATTTTTTTCTTAACTATCACATCACTCACAAATTTTAAATCATCCTCACAAATTTTAAATCATCCTCACAAATTCACTTTATTATCCTTCAATCTAAATAACCTAACACATCCTCTCTGATTCTCACAAATTCACTCCTCATCTTCCTTGCAAATCTTTTCCTCAATCTAAACACAGCATAAGAGACAATTTTTTAAATCTTAAAAAATATAAAGAATAATGTAAAAGAGACGAGAGAGTGAATAGAATAAACAAAGCTTATGAAAAAAATATGATCACTTTTTTTCATATGATCACTAATATAATAGGTCAATATTCTTAAAGGACCAAGGGATAAGATTATCTTTAAAAAAAAAACAAAGTAACTAAAAGTGGATATTTCAGTGGAATGAGGTACTTATATTGGAATGATACTTATTGATTGACATAAAAAAAAAAATTATTACTCATTGAGAAGTAAAGATACTATGAAAACGAAATAATATGGTTAAGAGTAAAAGATAAAAAAAGTTTATTAGTCTATTAATATTACGAAAAAATTATTTTGTAATTATATTTCATTCAAATGGTCAATTATATACAAGAGTATCAATATAATTCAAAACTTTGAAATAGGTACTGTGAATGTAATTAACTAATGATATTATATGTACCATTAAGTGTGATGGTTATCTCAAAAGTAGGTAAATGTATATAAATCGTATCAGTGTGTTACCTTTCAACAAAGACATACAATAGTGTTTTGTCGGTAGTCTCCTATCTAACCTTAATATTAAAATCACAATTTTTATACATTCGCATAGGGTCCTAATTTGTTCATTTTCCTTCCCTAAGACACTAACTTTAGCTCACCACGATCCATGAGTTATTGACTATTAAAGTATTTAAAATGCATAATACAAATAAACCAATGTACATCTATATAAGTTTACAACAGTCCACACCATAGTTGGCAAGTAACATGTCCTTTATAATATGGGATTAATAAGATATTTATAGGCCTTCTCACATAAAAATAATCTCCACCAATTGAGACTCTTCGACTTTAAGATTCTCCTATTTATGGTATTCCTCGTGAATTAAATTAGATTCCACATTTTTCTTATCTTAAAAAGACAAATGATCACATATAACGAGATCGTGAACTACCTTTTTTAATTTTAATCATGATTATCTACAAATACGAAAAACAAAAATGTGAATATCATTAGCTATTAGCTAAAGTTGTAATATAAAGTAAAAAACATGTTATTGCAAACAAAATCCAAAAACATGTTCCAAGGCAATACATAAGGTGTTATGGAATGCCAATTCAGAATTTTTTTGGGTACATGTTCTCATATCGATAATTTCATAAAACATTTTCGTAATGTTCGATCTAAAATAATATAATGTACTACACCTCAGCGTTTAGGAAAGAGTAATATCGAAGGTTTTCAAAATAATTAATTCATGATATTATCACAATACCTAATCTATAATAAATAAAAAATGCTAACTTATCAACTCCTTTGCAAAAGCCATGACACAGATACCGATGTAATGACGTGAGGTGATATGCAACAACACTGAAGAGCAAATTGATGGTGCACATTGAAAGTTAGAGAAAAGTGCAATGAATAAAAATTAAGTTTGAGGTTAAATTATAAGTCTAGGGTATTTTGATAATTTTGCTTTTATTATGGGGTTTGCAGGCAACAATTATGGGAACACAAGAAGAAAAAACCAAAAAAGTTATCTCATTATAAGTGTTTTCTTCATGCACCTACATAATTGTCATAATTCCAAAAGTACTATTCTTCAAATTTTCTTAGTTTTTTTTTTAGGTGAATGAGGTTAGTGATAAAATAGTATTTTGATGTGCTTTATAGTGAAGGTTGTAGTACTTGATGGTTTTATTAAGAGTTATAATGATGATTTGTGGTTGTTGGTGGTGAATTTTAGTGTTTGTGTTGGAAAAGTAAGTCAATATGTTTATTTTTTTTATTTGTAAAGATTTTGAATTTAGAATTCGAATAGTAAAAATAGTATTTAAAGAATATAAAAAATGCTCAAAATAGAAATTACGAAGTGTTAGTAGGTAAAAATTCTAGAATAATTAAAACATTAAATATAAATATCGATATAACAAATATAAATGAGACTATTTTAAATAATTCAATTTCAAAAAATGATTACTAAATGAATCGGGTTGAGAAGTACTTACCACAAGTTATGAATTGATAAATGTAAAACAAATAACACTTAAAAAAAAAGCATGAAGTGAAAAATTATTGGTTTCAAAATAAAAAAGATTAACTGCTATATATTAATCTTATAAATAGAATGTAGTACACATATTAGAAGATAAATGTACATTTATAATACAAATTATTTAAGTAAACACACCTCTAAATAAATTACGGAAAATTTTATTTTGGTATGATTTTTTAAGATTCTTTCTTGATATTTAGACCTTTTATTTATTTATATTTTAGATTCCTACTACATAAAAAACTTAAATATATTCAAAAGAATTATTTCTTTTATTATAGTGTTTCACGTTACATAATTGTAGTTGTTATAAATTAATCATAATTTGAAAACAGTAGTTTTTTTTCTCACAATTGTAAAATAATCTCTTAAATTTTAACACTAAACACCCATGTAAGAAAAAAAATAGAGAATGTTTCTTTCTACACCCAAACAAATTTCATCTTGCAACCATCAATTTTAGAAAAGGACTATTTTATCATTTTCAAAGAACGTTTTTTAATAAATTTTTTAAAATAAACTTTTCAAAACACATTATATATATATATATATATATATATATATATATATATATATATATATATATATATATATATATTGGAACGTGTTTTTGAAAATATTTTTTCTAAAATATGTTTCGAAATGATAAAGAATTAGGTGGGGCATTTTAGTTCTTTCAATTAACACATCTAGAGATAGAAAAGCCGTAGAAAAAGTGTCACCGTCCACGGAAAGAAACTGTTGACATGCTTTCCAGAACCAACCAGCGTGCTCGAACTGAGTGAGCAACCAGAACATTTCTCTTGGCGGTACCTGAAAACCCACTATCTATTCTCAACCATTTACCCTTTCCATTCCTCTGAATTACACGTTTTGCCACTCCCTTCCTTCTACTATCTTCCATTTCTTATATATCTTTCTCGCTTCCCGCCTCTTGTAATGTATCACCAAAATGTCTTCACTCCAATTCCGTTACGCTCTCTCTCCTCTTTCTCCCACGCTTACGCCTCCTCGCCGGCCATTATTTTCTCACACTTTCCCTCCTCGTTTTCCGGCAAAATTGCGCGTTTTCTCGGCCGCCTGGAGGAGGCGAGTTCTCTCAATCTGCTGCTCCTCGAAAACCGGTTCCCAGCTTCGGCAGCTCGCTGTTCCTGAGAACGATGATCGGCCTCCGTTCGACATCAATCTCGCGGTTATTCTCGCTGGTTTCGCTTTCGAAGCTTACTCAACTCCACCTGTATGTGTTCCTTTTTGTTGTTTTCGTTCGGTTTTGGAGAAGATATTCGGGAATAGTGAAGTCATGTTGGGATGGAAAAAGTGCCAATTTAAGATTTTAGGATTAAGTTAAAACAATCTAAACCCTAAACCGTTGGTATTTTTTAAGGTAGTTGTTAAATAAATCATGAAACTTGTTGTAGGGAATTGTGATTGAATGACGTGTAAAATTGTCTTACACTGTATTTACATAATCTATTTTCTAACAGAATTGCAGGATTGATGATTGTTTTTTAATCATCATTATAATTTTATTTTTTTTTAATTTTGTGATATTATCACTATAAAATTTAAATATCAATGGAAATACATTTTTTACTAATATATATCTTTTACTGATTCTTTTAGTATCAGATTAGTCCATACGCTCTTAACACAAATTTGAATATAAGGGAGAAAGGGACTAAAAGGTGACTACTACCAAATAGGCATAGTTGGGAATGCTCAATTCGTTAATTGTCAGAATGCACAGTAGAAAGAATATATAACCAGCATAAACAATTACAGCTCACCAATAGATAAGAAGGAATCTACCCGACAGAAGGTAAAAGTTGTACAATAATGTAATAAACTTAATGCAGCTTAGCAGGTTTCTAGCCCTTTCTAGAAGATAGGGAAAACAGTTCTAAGATTATACTAGGCTATTTCTAATTCATGACAACAAATAATTCTTCTCATTTCTCAATCAGATATTCAAAAGATTTACAAATATAATAGTTGGTCGTCCATGAAATCCGAAAACAGAAAGTAGAATTTGTACAAGATATTTGATAAAAGCATGTGTCCGTTGCGATTAAATTTTATTCTAGTGCCTTCTATGATCATCTTTTCCTCAGTATACAGAGTCAAATATAATCCTTGAAATTGTTTGGCCTTTTGGTGATTCTCTTTGGTCTGGTGGATCATGTTATGTTACTATCATCATCCTTAAAGATGTATCCCAACACCTTCTCAAACCTTTTCTTTCTGTCCCCATTACAACATGTTGTAGGAAAATATAGGCAAGCGGGAAGTTGATGCTGCTGGTTGCAAGACAGTCTACCTCTCTGAGTATGATATGATTCATTTGCATTCCAAAGTTTCATGGTTGCACATGCACTCATTGTTCTTTCGTTTCTTAGTTTAATATATCAAATGCTTATTTTAAAGATTCTTGTGGAGAGAAATTACATATATTCATATGACAGAATCCCCTTGTGTGTATTAGCAAAATTGAGGAACACATACATATTACATAGCAATTCATAGGGATGGACCCAAGCCCATAATACAAATCATATGCATCAAGCTTGTTACATATGTAGTCCATAACAAGGCCCCACAGTTGTTTGGTGAAGGTATTTGCCAATTGATCATTAGTGTGAAAATAAAGTAAAAAAAGAGGTATAGGATTAGTACCTTGTATAATGAACACAAAGGGTTAAGCCTGTTACATATAACACTCTTCCTCAAATGTATAAGTTTGTTACAAATATAATCAATTTTAGGTTTCCGTAAAGATTTATTGAAAGTATATGTTAATTGATCATTCAAATTAACAAACTTAGTATTCTCTAGATACAATATTTTTTCGAATAAAGTGACAATCAATCTTGACAAGATTTGAGCTAATATGAAGAGCAATCGGATTGTCACATATAAGTGTCATGACATGAGTGACCTCTCCAAATTGCAATTTTTTAAATAACTATTTAAGCCAGTAGTTGAGGTCATTGCTATATATTCTGCTTCTGCACTAAATCTCGTCACAACATTTTGTTTCTTGCTCTTTGAAAAGATCAAGTTATCATCAACAAAGACACAATATCCGGAAGTGGATCTTCTATCAGAAGGAGATCCTATCCAATCAACATTTGAAGAACATACAACTTTATACTGTGACCATATAACAAACCTTTTCCAAGAGAACCTTTAATATACTTCAATATACTAATGACTGCTTTCCATTGATGTACACATGTGGAATTAAGAAATTGACTCATCACATTGACTGCAAAGGAAATATTAGGACGAGTAATAATAAGATAGTTCAAATTTTCAACTAATCTTTTGTACTTCCCAAGATTTGAAAGAGGCTCCCCTTGATTAGGTAGGAGTTTGACATTGGGATTCATGTATGTGGTAATAGATTTTGAATTCATTAACCTAGTTCCTAAAAAATATCCACTTCCAGTGGATATTTCCTTTAAGAGATAATGATACCAATGTTTGTTTTGCTACCTTAATCCCCAAGAATTATCAAGATCTTTGGTTTGTGACGAAGGTGTTGCTTTACATGTGAGATGCTATGGTGATCACTGTTTATAAGAATAATGCAATCAATCATCAACATATATTATTAGATTAATTTCAATTATTTAAGCAATTGTTTGATCCATATAAGCTTACAAGAGGAAGAAGCCACTGTTTTGTACTATGCTTTTGCGCTAAATCTTGCCACTAAATTCTACTTCTTATCTAGAAGTGGATCTTTTGTCAATAGGTGCGACTTCCCTATTTTCATTTGAGTATCCTACAACTCGAATATGATTATTGTGTAGGGACTCCTTTAATGTACTTTAAAGTGTGAATGAGCTGCATTCCAATGTCTTGCACATCAGAATTAAGAAATTGATTGACCACACAAAGCACAAAGGAGATGTTAAGATGAGTGATCATAAAGTGGTTTAGTTTCCAACCAGTCTTTTTTTTCTCTCTCAAGATTTGAACGTGACTCCCCCTGACTTAGTAGAAGTTTAGCATTGGGATCCATTGGTGTCTCAATGGGTTTGGAATTCATTAGCCCAATCTCCTCTAAAATATATGTTAAAATTATGATTATAAATGTTGTGTACAACTTCTATAAAGATGTTTCTTGGGTCTATGTACGTAGCCTATGGGTTGAGTGTTATTGGATATAACTTTTCCTTCTAATGTACTCTTTCCGGCTTCATAAATAGGAAATATACATCAATTGAGTATGTAACCAGCTGGTTTTTCATCACATCTAAATTGAAGTTGGTATGAAGAGCCTTCTAGACGGACTATCATTATCCACTATTCATTGTTGGCTGCTGCCGCTTTGTCTGGCGAAGTCAAGGTTTGATGTGTCTCAAGGAGAGCAATCCAACCCTGGTGGTCTTGTGACCTAGAGCATCATGATGCCCAAGGTGCTGCGTGTGCGTGTCCAAGGTGCTGCCTTCCTGATGTTGGAATCACAAAGGATTGCTGTTGTGTATCTTGTTGGTGTTTTTGAGCATGTTTCTGCAGTTGTCTTCCTGGTTTGACGCACTTAGATAGCCAGTCAAGGCTGTCTCCTCGTGCCGTTCTTCTTAGATCTGTTTATGTCTCTTTGTCTTTTGAATGACTTGTACTATGTCTGCTCCTTTTTTTTTTTTTTTTTCTATTCCTACTATTACCATGACAACTAAACTGAACAAACTACTCGACTTGGTGCACATCTATGGAGTTATAGTTCGTTGGTTAAGAATACCATGATCATTTTGGAAAAGGTAGTTGGTGTTGTTCCGAATGAAGATAAACCTCTGTGGTAGAAACTGGGGTTTAAGTGTTCATGGGGTTTATTTGATTGAACAAGATGTCTTAAAAATACTTAGATCCTTTAAGACATGCTCTTCTTTTTGGAAAAAGGCAGATGATAGTTTTGGTAAAACATCTCTTTGATGCGACTCAAAGAGTAGCCTTTCTCAATATGAGCGCTGGGTCCTTGGGAAGGCACAAATTTAGATTAGGCTCTAAATACCATATAGAGAGAAATGTTATGTATTCATGTGATAGAATCCCCTTTTTATGTATTTGCAAAACTGAGGAACATATATACACATAATACATAATATTACATAGGCATGGTCCCAAGCCCATATATAAAATATATCTATAATGTATCTAACAAATCTGCTGGTGTCATTTGATCCTATGTTGTTGCCCTTATTTAATCAAACAAGACTTGTTGTAGTAATTATTTTCACAAGATTTCCTTAGAATAATGGCATATTTAACCATATTATTTTGGGTATCTGCAGGGAATTTGTTCATGAAATTTATGATGGTCAACTCTTCATAAAGTTGAAAAAAGGGTTCAATTTTCCTGCCATGGATCCATGGGTTGGTTTTGTTTTTTAAATTACCACCCTAATTATAGTTATCTGATGAGATGAAACTACGTGTTGCTTCCTCTTGTATCTGACAGTTATCCCTGTTGCCCCCAATTTTTTAGTTAATTCATACAACTGCTTATTGCTCTATGATTTCTATTATTGCTTTATATCTGTTATTTTTTTGTCATCCAGGGAACCAGTGATCCATATGTAGTAATACAGCTGGATTCTCAGATGGCTAAAAGTGGTATCAAATGGGGGTGAGCATTTATCATATTTCTGTTTTGTTCATTTCACTTATTCAAAGCCCACCATCTCATGGTTAAGAGTCAATGTTACATTGCATTTTTTTTTCAGAGTCAATTGTGCTATGTGACTGTTTTGACTTTTCTTTAAAAAATATTTCATATTGTCCCTGGAAGCATTTTCTGAAGTTTGAAGTATTTTGGATCATCATTTTGTTCTAAAGTTTTTATATTAGCTAAATGGATACTTCTCTTCCAACTGAACACTTGTCTTCCACTTCCTTCACTAAAATTTAATGTCTTAACTTCAGCTGTATGTTTGTATACTGTTTTCTAAATTACTATTACAGCCCGTCATTACATTGGGTTCATTTATGTAAAATTAATTAATGGCAGGACAAAAGAGCCAACATGGAATGAGGAGTTTACTTTTAATATTAAGCAGCCTCCAAGCCAGTCTTTACAGGTTAGCAAGCACAAACACTCTTTCTCACTTACATCTATTCGCACATAAATATTCAGTGGAAAGGGAATTTTGTTCAAACGAAATGGGAATGTAAATCTCAAAGTATATAAAAATGTTAACTATGCTGGGTCAATTGTAGATAGGAGATCAACCATTGGATATTGTATTTTCCTAGGTGAGAATCTTGTAACTTGGAAGGGTAAAAAGCAAAATGTGGTTGCAAGATCTAGTGCTGAAGCAGAGTTCAGGGAATGGGAACAAGGGATTTGAGAACTATTGTGGCTGAAAATCATCTTGGAAGACTTAAGAATAAAGTGGGAGGAACCAATGAGACCTCACTGATAATAAATTTGTTGTTAGCATAGTCCATAATCCGGTGCAACATGATAGAACCAAACACATTGTAATTGATCGCATTTTATCAAAGAAAGATTAGACAATGATCAAATCTGCCTTCCATATTTCTCCAATGAAGAGATTCTTGCAGACCTTCTAACAAAGGGGCTGAATAGCAACAACTTTGAAAGGATTGTTTTCACTGAGAATGGAAAATGTTTATTCACCAACTCGAGCGAGGGGAAGTGTGAGCATTTTAGCAGATTATAATTAATAATTAAAGTGTATGATGATTATATCCTTCAATCATAGGGATTTGATTATATCCCTGAATAATAGGGATTTGATTGTTTCAAAAATGAAAAATCATGAAAATATATGTTTGAAAGTAAAATTATCTTGAAAAGTTTATGTCAATATTCTAACATCTGGCACTATTTCTTAGGTTGCAGCCTGGGATGCAAATCTTGTAACTCCTCACAAACGAATGGGGAATGCAGGTGTTGATCTAGAGTTGCTCTGTGATGGTGAGGACCAGAAAATCTTGTGACATTTAATTAGTGAAGTGTTGAAAGATTCTTGTATTGCTTAAAATTTTGAAATGGGTTCAATTTCTGCTCCATTTTCTTTTATATACATGTTCCTCTGTCAGAAGTAGTGGAAAAATTGCTTATGAATATATTTAGTAAAAGTGCAAAAAGTTGAGATTTATGGTTAAACTTATGGCTGCAAAAACTTAGCAAAAATGCATTTTGTTATAGGAGATGTTCATGAAATAGTGGTCGAGTTGGAAGGAATGGGAGGTGGTGGAAAGGTTCAGATGGAGGTATGTTTCTTAAGAGTACAGATTTTATGGGGAAAAGTTATTGGGCAATTGGATTTAGTGGACAGCATGATGTCTATGCATTGTATGAATTATTTGGTGGAACATATACATCTCTAATATACCTTACCACTTACAACTTCATATGATAATAAATGCATTTTCATATTTTAGCACTTGCATTAATCTGTCTCCTTTTTAGTGATGTTGTATTTTTAAATAAATCTATATAGGTTTTAATCTGAAATTTGACTTGAACTTCGATCAAGACTTTTGATATAAGCTATATGCTTTATGTATGTTTGAGATATTTATCTACATATGTGCTTTATTTGGTATAAATTCTGTTGTGTTGTGTAAATGAGAGGCTACATTCTAATGAATCATGATTGTGATAAGTTTTGGGTTTCAGGTAAAATATAAAAGCTATGATCAAATTGATGAAGAGAAAAGGTGGTGGAAGATACCTTTTGTTTTAGACTTTTTAAAGATAAAGGGTTTTGATTCTGCATTCAGAAAAGTTATTGGTTCTGAAACAGTACAGGCCCGCCAATTTGTGGAATATGCCTTTGGGCAGTTAAAGTCTTTTAACAATTCATACCTTCTGAAGGGAGGGAAGTCTGATATTAATAATGGTGAGTATGACAGTGAAGCTGCAGGGGAACTGAATGAATCTACTTTTAGATTCAATATTCCTTCAATCAAAGCTGGCATTTCAGAAGCCTTCAATGAAGCTAGCCGGGAACAGAGGAACTCAAAGGAATTTATCAAACATGACAATGATACTGAAAATGGACATGCTTCTGAATTGCCAACAAAAGTTAGTGAGGAAGAATTATCAAATAAAATATTTTGGAGGAATTTTGCTAATGTTGTTAATTCTAGTATCGCTCAAAAGTTAGGTCTCTCTGTTTCAGAGAAATTTAAGTGGGATGGATTGGAGTTTTTAAACAAAATTGGCTCACAATCGCAAAATATTGCAGAAAGCCTTTATGTCCAATCTGGTCTTGCAATGCCTGTAGGCACAGATAATACAGATGATAAAACAAGTGGCCAACCTGCCATTGCTGTGTTTCAGCCTTCACTTCCTGAGGTTAAAAAAGCAACCCAAAATTTGATGAGACAGACTGAGTCAATTTTTGGAGGTTTAATGCTTTTGACTGCAACAGTATCCAAAATAAAAGAAGGGGGTTCTTCAGAAGAGAGGAAAATCAAAGAAGATTCTACCAAAGCAGGTGACGAGGACATAGAATATTCCAGTAGTCAGCAGTTTCCCAGCTCACAGAGTGGAATAGTGCTGGATGATAAAATAACTGAAGAGATGAAAGAACTTTTTTCTAGTGCTGAAAGTGCCATGGAGGCTTGGGCAATGCTGGCCACTTCACTGGGCCAACCTAGTTTTATTAAGTCTGAGTTTGAAAAATTATGTTTCTTAGATAATGCATCCACAGACACACAGGTGTTTTGTTTATATCCTCTTCATTAAGTTCGTTTCTCTGTTTTCTGTGAATTTTCAACTGGCAATGTATATCTGTAATATATTGCTAATGTCTTATTCTATGCGCTGCTTTCTATTTTCTAAGTCTTTAGAACTTTCAGGTTGCAATCTGGCGTGATTCTACACGAAGAAGGTTGGTGGTTGCTTTTAGGGGAACAGAACAGGTAGTTCATATTCCTTGTTCTTTTTGGTGGTGTATAGCATCTGGGTTCAGATAAAGATGCACATACTTTTTATTTTTCAGTCTCAATGGAAGGACTTAAGAACTGACCTAATGCTTGTGCCAGCCGGGTAACATTCTTTTCCAACCTAGTTGTGACTTATTTAGTGGTTGGGTTTAATTTTCAGCCACAAAGGTGTTGCTTTTGGGTCATTTTATCATTGTAGGTAACTAGTATCTCATTGTTTTAATATAGTTTTAATCTTGTGAGTAATTGTGCATATATGTATTTGATAAATGTAATCATATTTGATATTGCTTAATTTTGTATGTTATTGTTGGAGATCCTACACCAACTAGAGATATAGTTAAACTATAGCAAATCTCACTTTATAAACTAGTTTTGTGAGGTTAAGTTAAGCTTAAAGTCTATTTCCTAAGATGATATTAAAGTTTATTGTAGTATATAAGTGAATGCAAACATCAACTTACAAGTTAGTTTTTGTGAAGTTGAGTTTGACTTAAAGTTCACTTTTTAATAGATTTGATAACTTTGAAACAAAATATTTGGCAAAAAAAAATTGATAGGAGAAAAAATTTAAAATAAGTAGAAAATTTATCGAAAAGCAATGCATATTTTGGGGACAGAAGGCAGCAATATATTTTATTTAGTTTATTGAGAAAGTACACCATGCATATTTTGGGGACAGAAGGCAGTAATAAATTTTATTTAGTTTATTGAGAAAGTACACCATCATTGTTTCTGTTGTTGTTATTGACTATTATTACTTCAAAATGTATATAAAATGTCAGTTTTTGAGGTTATACCACCTCTGCCCTGAAAATATTCTTTGGTGCTGTGTCAAATCATAATTAATTTAGGGATTGATTAAGTGATTTTTGGTTTAACCATACGATTTTCTTTCATAACTAACTTTCCTATGACTTTCACAGGCTAAATCCTGAAAGGATAGGTGGAGATTTCAAGCAAGAGATTCAAGTATGGTAATTGTTGTAAGGTTATGTTTTTCAGACATGATTAGTATGCTTTTTGAAGGCTTGAAGAACATAGTATTCATTTGTTGTTGATGATGTTATGGTTATTGTAGGTTCACAGCGGTTTTCTAAGTGCGTATGATTCAGTAAGGACCAGGATCATTTCTCTAATTCGGCTTGCAATTGGTTATGTGTAAGTTGTACTTGTGAAAATCTTTTGTTGCACCGAGCACACTGCCTTGTAACTATATATTTCTTAGAATATTTTGAAAATACCTTTGCTTTCCCATAATTAGTTGTTTTTATGAATTAAGTGACAAATGAATTACTAATTGTCGCGAACTAGCTAGCCCAAAAGCTTATGTTTGGGGTGTAGGCACAACTTGAACTATATGATAGGTTCTATGTTAGACTATAATTCTGTACTAGGAGGTTATGATTTAATAGTGACAGTTATAGGTGCAATTATGATTTAGTAGTGACAGTTATAGGTGCAATTAGTAGTGAAAATAAATGCTTTAGAAATCAACTCTATATTAAAAACTCCAGGACGACAGTTATGTGTAGAAAATAACTACTTCAGAAATCAATTCTATATTAAAAACTCCAGGACGGCAGTTATGTGTAAAAAATAATTACTGCTAGTAAGTTTTGTATTAGAAATTGGAGCACAGCATTATGCGTGGAAAATAACTGCTGGTAGTTGTGTATTTGGAGTATATATCTGATTGTAGGTTGTGTAATTATTGGTGAGTCTGAAGTTGTTTGTGATTTGTGGACAGAGAATACTCTTTGTAGGAGATGTTTGTCTCTGGGGCAGCAAGTGTATTGATGTATTAAAACTGATAAGGGAGACTTTTGTCTCTGGAACAACAAGTGTATCTATTATATGTGATTCCAGTGTTCAATGTTATATTTTGTTACTTTTTTATTAATAGGGTTTCTACTAATTATACACACGGTTTATTACAGACCTGTAGGAGCGTATTAAGGTTTCGGTTTGTTGCATATGATCTTTGAAGGAAAAATCTCCTTATAAGGGGTAAAGCCTTGTTTGTTGAGTGCTTGTACAGCAAATCCAGTCATTAAACTGGATTGTTTTGTTAATACAGCTACTGTTTTGTGTCTCTAATTCTCGAGTCCAACACTATGTCAACAGTACATCTCAAAATTTGATTTGCTTTGACAAACAAAAGTTATTTTTTGTGCCAGAGATGATCATTCTGAGTCACTTCACAAATGGCATGTTTATGTGACTGGTCATAGTTTGGGTGGTGCATTGGCAACCTTGCTCGCACTTGAACTTTCATCTAATCAATTAGCGAAGTAAGTTTATTATTTCTCATATACTTTATTTCTGTAATTTATAACTTTTTAATTTATACTTCATTTAATTTTGCAGATGAGCATGCATTTACTAGCAAAATATTTTATTTACACTTGACAAAGATTGGACAGGTTGAGAGAAGATTTTATTGAATTGAATTTTTGAAACAGTATATCAGCCTATATATAGAAAACTCTACCCCTAAAGTAAAGATTACAAAGAGATCTCTGGAATCTTCTAACAACTTCTAACAACAGACATGTAATTAATTACAATATTTTATTGTAGCTTATCAACTATATTTTCTCCTTAATCAACACTTCCCCTCAAGCTCGTGAATGGATATCTATCATTCCAAACTTGCTTGTGAGATCATGAAATCATTTAGTATGAAGACCTTTTGTAAACAGATCTGCTAATTGAAGCTCAAATGGGACATAAGAAGTGGTGACAAGACCAATATATAGTTTTTCTTTAATAAAGTATCGATCTATCTCTATGTGCTATGTGCTTGGTCTCTTATCATGTTTAACTTGATTGTGATCAATGCTAATAGCTGATTTGTTATCACAATAAAGAATCATAGATTCTTCACATGTTACTTTAAGATTGTTCAGAATAATTTTCAGCCAGAACAACTCACACACCCCATGTGCCTTGTTATCGCAATAAAGAGTCATAGATTCTTCACATGTCACTTTAGGATTGTTCAGAATAATTATCAGCCATAACAATTCACACACCCCATGTGCCGTAGTTCGGAATTCAGCCTTTGCACTAGACCTTGCAATTACATTTTGATTTTTACTTATGCAAGTCATCAAATTCCCTTTCCATCCAAAAACATGCAATATCTTGAAGTGGATCTCCTATCTGTAACAGACCCTACATAATTTTCATTAGTATACACCTCTTTTTAATTTTTCATTCTTGAACAATAATCCCCTACACAAGTATGATACTTGTATCTACTTCATGTTTTTAGTTGAAGATTGTTTCATTGTATTGTTGTTGTATATTGATGACATTCTAATAGCGAGCAACAATAAGCATGAGGTTGAGAAGGTTAAGGTTGAGTTAAATATTGAATTCGGTATGAAGGATCTTGGATTTGCTAGGAAGGTTCTTGGAATTAAGATCATTACATAATGTGATTTGAAGCGTCTATATGTATCTTACGAGACCTACCTCAAATAAATCCTTGACAAGTTTGGAATAACAAACTTGAAATTTGTTTCCATACCTCTTACATTGCATTACAAGCTGGGTAATGAACAGTCTTCTAAGACAGTGGAGGAACAAAGTTATATGGATGGTATTCCATATGGAAAGATTGTCGGTTTTCTGATGTATGGAACAATTTGCAGTTGCTCCGACATAGACAATATTGTGAGCGTTGTTAGTAGGTTCATGTCAAATACTAACAAGCTCTAAATTGGATCCTACAATACTTGAAGGGGTTACTTCGAAGAGTTCTAGGTGAAGCTAGATGGTATGCCAAAGATGTTCCTTTAGAATGTTATGTTGACTTGGTCTATGCTAGGTGTTTGGAAACCATAGAATCTCTCATAGGTTGTGTTTATTGCGTATGGTATTGCGATCAAATGGAAGGCAAATCTACAAAAGGTAGTGACTTTGTCAACCATTGAAGTAGAGTACATTGTGATGACAAAAGTGATGAAGGGAGCCTTATGGTTGTGGGTCTAGCTAGGGAGCTAAAGGTGCAAGACCAAGTTGTCACTGTCTACTGTGTCAACAATAGTGCAATATTGCTCTCAAAGAACCAAGTCTATCATGACAGTGCAATATTGCTCTCAAAGAACCAAGTCTATCAAGAAATAACAGAACACATTGGCATCAACTCGTAAGAGTAGAGTTGGCTTGAGGATTTGTGAAGGCGATGAAGGTCTTAATGGATTATAATCCTTCCAATATGATTACAAATGTTTTGTTCGGCAACGAGTTCTTTTATTGTTTGGGGTTAATCCAATTGATGGATGATTAAGCCTGTAATGGGCTTAGTGGTAGGAAAGTGAGCCTCACTCGGAATATTTGTAGTGAATCAAGATGCAAATTTGTTAAGATTGGTTTAATAAAACTTGTCAAGGTTCCTAGATTGTCTACCTTGATTAGACTGCCTGACTTCATTAGATCGCCTAACTTCATCAGACTGTCCAATGAAAGATATCAAGAGAATCATCCCAAACAGCTACTTGGGTAATGCTTGAGCTTTGAAGCAAGAAGTATTGTCCACATGTCTTCTTTGGATGTTTAGGCATGTTTCATGAAGTTAGTTATGGTAGTCATATATATAGGAACTTGTAATGGTAGTTGAAGTTCATTGAAGAACTTAGATTTGTTGTTCAACTGTTTTCATTGTTAGAGTAAGTTTCAATGAGAGTTTATTGTAAGAGAGAAGCCTTTGAGTTGTAATATGTGTGTGTGATTTTATCGTTGATGGCTTGAAGATAAAATTAGATATTGAAAATTTGGAAAAAGGTTTTGAAATCTTGAATGATCGAGGATTATTTCTCCCTATTCAAAACAACAACTTGAAACATAGTTTTTATAGTCTTGTATTCTCCGAATCTTGGGTGGATTAAATGCAACACAAATGACTACTACTTAAAAGCTTGGGAATTTTTTAGCTCGTGTGGCGGCATTTTTAGGTGAACTTTGAGAATATGGGATGCTTTTCTAGGCCCCTTCAGATTGGCATTGCTTTTGAAAGGGGAGCAAATTTTGCTTTGAAGGTATCTAATCAAAAGTGTTGGACTTTGGTTTGGATTGAAACATATTCTTGACTCAATACAATCTTATAGTGATAATATGTTGGTTCCTTGGAGATTAAGGAACAAATGGAATAATGCTACGAGTTTGGTTAAATGAATATCTAATTTTCTCATATCTATAGAGAGGGCAATTTGTGGGTTGATAGTTTGGCTAACTATAGTATTAGGGATGTTCATTTTATTTGGTGGGAGAGAATTTCCTTGATCTTATGATTATTGTAGAAGTAAATGTCGGCTTCCACATTCTAGGTTTTCCTAGTGGCTTTTGGTTAAGTCTTCCACTTTTGTATTTCTTTTCTTTTATATACAATATATGGGATTCTGCAAAAGATTGGTGGAGGCTATAGTCCTAACATAGTTATTAGTTAGGATTATAACGTATATAGTGAATTGATACAAGTTGTATATATGCTATCAATGAAAGCATAGGACCTACCAATTAATAACCCTAAAATTTATATTCATGATAGTTATTGTATGCCATAATATTTTTTTTTATATTCATGATAGTTGTTGTATGCCACAATATTTTTTTGTCTACCAGGCAAGGAAGAATTTCTATTACTATGTACAACTTTGGTTCTCCTAGGGTTGGTAACAAAAGATTTGCAGAAGTTTACAATAAGGTTAGAAAATAATATAACTATTTTGTTAATGTTGTTTCCATTGCCATGTTGCTACTATATTGAATTGATTGTCCATTACGTATTTCAATTTTTTTAAATTCTAAATCTTCCTATATATTATAATCTTTGACATAGAGATATTTTGCCTTCTCTATTAATTTATCATGTTCGACAGTGTAGACATTTTTGTTTTTGTTTACATTTTATAGAAATGTTGATTGTGTGATGTACTGACTCTAAATCATGATCATCTGGTGAAGAGCATAAAAGACCGTCTACTTGAGAGCGTCTACTAGTGTTAATATTAGTTAGACTGTCTACTACTTGTGTTAGTGTTTTGTCTTTGTAGTTTTCTAGTTATTCCACTTTCTTAATTCTATATATAGAAAGCTTTGTGTATGCTCTTCATGGTGCATTGAGAATGTATTTTTGTTTATGCTACATCAATTGCATTCTTTCATTCTTCTTCTTGTTGAATGCATATGTGGAAACAAGAGGAAGAAAGTTAAGAAGAGCGAGGTTTGAAGACATGCCCACCAAGTTTACATTGAGAAGTTTTCTAACGAGAAATTTTAGATTATGGAGGATCAAGATGGAAGCTATATTGATACAATAAGGATGTGCTAATGCAATCAAGGGTGAGGCGAGCATGTCAACATTGTTGCTTAGAAGGTGAAGACTGAGATGATCAACAATGCTAGAAGCACCATAATTTTGTTGTCTTCGATGAAACTTGAGTTATTCTAGTACAAAACTTATCTTCAAGCTTTACCTTATTCTGATCGTTTAGAGGCGATCGTGGAGTCACTGAATGAAGTCCTCCGTTTCTTTCGGAGGTGCGTGCTGACCCGCAGCAAGGCAGAGATGACTAAGTTACATATGGAATATGGCGACAACAACAACATGTCGTAGAAAGAGATAACAGGTGGAGCCAATGATCCGCTAAGACTAACGTATCTACAACTCTATCCCCGAGCGACAGTCAAACGGAGGTGTGAATGCAAGATGCCAGCGGAATGATCGGCCGGATAGAGGCTAGAGAGGTTTGGTGGAGCTAGGCAAGTAGAACTTGTTAGGTGATAGGTGGAGATTTGTGATCATAATGTACTTCAAAAGTCGCATTGATTAAAGTTTGAGAGTGGTGTCTAGTAGACCATATGAGTATACTCATGCAAACCTTTTAGGTCTAACATGAGCTTAGACTCAGTGAATTTATACCTTGAAAAGTAAGACTGATTTTTTTTGGAGATTTAAAGAATGACACACCATGATTGGTAATCAACAAGTAATCAAACATAAAATGCTTAGAATTGACAATGGATTGAAGTTTGTATCATAGTAGTTTACTGATTTTTGTAGGAAAAAAGTATAAGGAAGCAAAAGATGGTCGCAGGTACACTTCATCAAAATAGTTTTACTGAGAGGATGAATAAAACCATTTTTGAGCATGTAAGGTGTACATGCTGGGAGTTGTATGATCATTTGAGGGTTTGGGCACCTTAGCATTTGTACATGTCAAGAGAGATAAACTTGAAGCATTGGCGAAGAGTTGTATCTTCTTTGGATATGTTGAAGGAGTGAAGAGGTATAAGTTGTGGAGATTGGAACTTGGGGAAACTACATGCTTCATTAGTAAAGACGTCATATTCGATGAGACTCAAATGACTATGATGTAAAAAGATTCAAAGAAAGGCAAGGAGAAATCTCATGTTGAGGTTGGAGTCTTGTCGCATTGATGAATCTGTCTAAAGTGGTTAGACGATGAAGTATTAGACAAGGAGATTCAACCTTCTACTTCTCACTCGAGAAGGCTAGGATGTGTGAATTTGGACTGTGGCTATCAACTTACACATGATAGGGAAAGAAAGACAATCAAAGATATACAAAGTTTAGATATGTTGATCTTATTTGGTATGCTTTTATTACTATTGAAGGGATAGAAAGTTCAAAGCCTTGAAGAGATAGAAGGTTCAAATCCTATAAGCTTTAGAGAGGCATAAAAGGTGAGCGCTTACAGTGTGCCATGGAAGAGGAGTTGAATCTTTGAAGAGGAGTCACACGTTTCAAAAGGTGGTATTAGAATAATGGGATGCTAAGACATGTTTTTTGCATGGAAAATTGGAGGAAACCGTCTTCATGCAGCAACTTGAGGGGTTTGCTGAAGATGAAGGAAAGGTGTGTTTCTTGCAAAAATCATTGTCTAGCTTGAATCAGAGTCCAAGGTACAAGAGATTTGATGAGTTTTTGAAGTAGACAGGGTTCCAAAGGTGTAGTTATGATATATTGAAAAGAGAACAAAGGAGTGTGTTATTCTTGCTCTTATATGTAGATGATCCTTATAGCCAGCTAGTTTAAAAATGTGATAAAAGAATTCAAAGAAAGTTAAGCTTAGAGTTTGAGATAGTAAGATTTTCGTCCCACTAGGCAAATGTGTGGGATGGACATACAAAGGGATCATACAGTTGGAGTGTTTTGTATATCTTAGTAGGGATATTTGACTAAGGCTCTTGAGAGGTTTAAGATGCATGAATCTAAACTTGTGGGTACACCTTTGGTCATCACAACAAAGCTCTTAGTTACCCATGTATGTAGTTTTGAAGAAGGTAGGAGGAAGATGAAGACTATTCTAATGGAGTAGGAAGCATCATGTATTGGATAGTGTGTAGTAGACCAAATTTGATGCATGTTGTTACTGTGGTTAACAGGTTCATGGCAGATCCTAAACGTGCTCACTGGGAGGCTTTGAAGTGAGTGTTGAGATATATGAACAAAATAATATCATTTAGATTGGTGTATAGATAGTCTGCTCTAAACTTGTGGGTACACCTTTGGGTCATCACAACAAAGCTCTTAGTTACCCATGTATGTAGTTTTGAAGAAGGTAGGAGGAAGATGAAGACTATTCTAATGGAGTAGGAAGCATCATGTATTGGATAGTGTGTAGTAGACCAAATTTGATGCATGTTGTTACTGTGGTTAACAGGTTCATGGCAGATCCTAAACGTGCTCATTGGGAGGTTTTGAAGTGAGTGTTGAGATATATGAACAAAATAATATCATTTAGATTGGTGTATAGATAGTATGCCCATAACGGAGAAGCTACAAAGTTTTTAGATACAGACTATGTAGGGAATGTTGATATCGATAAGTTGATTTTTAGGTATGTTTTCACACTATTTGGAACTGCAGTTTGTTGGAAAGCCAATTTATAATCTATGGTGGCTTTATCTACCCAGGTTGAGTATATCAAGCTCACATAAAGGGTGAAGGAGGCTCTATGGTTGAAGGGGATGACGAGAGAGTTGGGTGTTATATAGGAATGTGTGATTATTCATTGTAATAGTCAAAGTGTTTTACATCTAACTGATCATCAGATTTACCATGAACGAACTAGACCCTTTGATGTTAGACTGCACTTCATTAGAGACATTATTGAGTCTGGGGAGGTTAGGATTGTGAAGGTAGCCTCATAAGAGAATCCTACATATGTATATACGAAGTCCTTACCAAAATTGATATTCAAACGTTGCTTGGAGTAGATTAGTTTTTTTGTTTGAGGATAAAGGAAGCTGATGCGGGAGCTCTTCCATAATTTAGAGTCAAGATGGTGAATTTTAATGTATTGAATCTAAATCAAGATTTTCTAGTGAAGCAAACCAACAATTATCTAAGCGTCTAGTAATGCTAAGATTAGTTAGACTGTCTATCGTCTACCACTTGTATTAGATGGTATTTTGTTTTAACTTTCTTTGTGGTTTTCTGTTATTTCATAGTTCTACAAGAAGTTTGGGTATGCTATGCATGTTGCATTGAGAATGTACTCTATGTATAGAACTTGCCATTACAATACAATTGCTTTCTTTAATTCTTGTTCTTGTGTTTTTCTTATTATTATTGGATGAACACAACAAATTGTTTTGCTCCTGTATATGCAGAGAGTTAAAGATAGCTGGCGAGTTGTGAATCACAGAGATATTATACCTACAGTTCCTCGGTTAATGGGTTATTGTCATGTGGAACGACCTGTATTTCTTGCTGCAGGGGTTTTAAGAAATACCCTAGTGAGTGGTTATTATAATTCTTTGCACTCACGTGGATCTCTATTAAAAATCAAAATATAAAAATATACTCTTTTCTTTATTACTTACTGTCTTGTCAGGCACTCATGCTTTTTGTTGACAATTTTAATAGCCTAATTGATTTTGCTATTAATGGCAATATTTAGTGAAAATTACTGAAATGGTATGGTTACATTTGTTAGTCTCGATAGTTCTACAATGTAATTATCAAGAGCTTGGCTATTTGGGAAAACGATTGAAATGATATAATTAAAATGGCGATTAGGGGAAATGACTGGAATGAAATAATTTCATTTATTAGTCCCAAAATTAAAATGGCTATTATTTTGGGTATCACCCTGGCATCAATAGTTATACAGTGTAATTTATCAAGAGCATGGCATGACATATGAAGTGAAAGTCAGTTGTTTGAGTGTAATTTATCAAGAGCATGGCATATGACATATGAAGTGAAAGTCAGTTGTTTGAGACTAACAGGAATAATTTCTTGATGTTTAAATGAATTGAACTTTTCCAAACGGCTGCTCTTACTAATATATCAAATGCTTGTCATCCAGGAAAACAAAGATATTTTGGGAGATGGTTATGAAGGTGATGTTCTTGGAGAATCAACACCAGATGTTATAGTCAGTGAATTTGTATGTTTCTTCTTTTCCAGCTTCCAAATAAATGTTTATTCTGTTATATTCACGTATTCTCTTATAATTATAGTTATTAATTTTGATTCGCATGAATGTTAAATGTTATATTCCAAATATATTAAGGGGTTAGTTTATGCTATATATTAGGAATTAATTGAAAAAGCTTCTTTTTTTTTTTATGATAATTGAGTTTTTCTTAAATAGAAAACCATATCATCATTGGGCTTTTATTTTTAAATCTTATCCAAGTACACCTTAGTAGTGTGGCAAGGTATATCCTCGTGAATTTCACTCACCTAACCATTGAGGTCAAAAGGGAATGGGTTAACAGATTATTTCAATTCAAATGTCAGTTTTATCTGATTGTAGACAACATACATTTATTAACTGGTTAAGGTTCTAAAGAGGTTAAAAATTAATCCCGACTTTGATAATAGCATTTTTTGGCTCCTCTTGGAGTTATAAATTAATAAGTGTAATATTAATTATTCTCTTGGAGTTCTCTAACTCTGTCCTTTTCGAATATTAATCATATGTTATTATTTTTAGATATTAACTAGTTGCACTTGACTTTTGCAGATAAGATAATTATGGTGCAAATTTGGTTATTGCTTTCACTTTTGGTTCCGTTCATTTTTCATTTCTGTAAAAAATGAAAAGTTGATTGATTGATGAAAAGTTTCATTTCCAGCAGTAGTAGTTTATACATAGTTCTTTGTTTGATTGAATGCATATTTCACGTCATTTTTGTAAAGTTTTACATAAACGCAATGTCATTTTCTGCTCTATTGTGTCTTAAAATCAAGTTTAACACTTTCAGAGCGAACAGCTAGATATAATAGATAACTTCAACTTCTAGGTCAATCAATATCACTTTTCCAAAGGAATTTATTGATTGGTGTAAATCTACGAAGTTTTATAGTAATGTCACTTGGTCTGTAGCCGGACAATATATTGTTTGGTATACCTCCACTGAAGTAGATAGGTGGAATCAGTTTGTTTGATATATTAGAAATGTGGGATATCCATATATATACAAGTTACAATGCAAAAGAGGGAGCTTTTTTATTTTGATAGTAGTTGGTTTTGGTGGGATAGAATCAGGCTTTTGAATCCTGAGAAGTGTGCCGTAAACATTTGTCCCTTCTTGATGATTAGAAATGCACTAGGCCTAACTCAATCCAAAAAAGCTAGCTAATGACATACAATTGCCCATGGCTTATAATAATTTGAGTCGTATTCCTAGCTATGTGAGATGTCTTAGCATACACTTATGCCCTAGGGTAAAAGATAATATAGAAAGAAAACTTAGAGATGAGAAAGTAAATTGTATTTCTGATTACGAGAATAATTTCTGTGAAAAACTGTGTAGGCAGTAAACAATAACTATTGAATTATTTTTCTTGATATAAAAAAGAAACAATAATTATTTAAAGGAAAATCAAATCCTAAAAAGGAAATAAATCACCTGAAATAAAGTAAATAAATCTCTATATATAAAAACTCTAAATATGGAGCAAATCTAGCAAATAAAATCCTTATCCCAATCTCTTAATTTTAGGGATTTGTTACAAACAAATCTATATTTATTGTATAGTAAATGTTCACTATTTACACCCATATTTTGGCACCCTATCTCAAGTTGAGGAATAAATGTCCTCCATTCCCAGCTTGGTTATGAGATTATGGAAGACTTAGATATTGAGTCCTAGACGATGCAAGTTCCTACGTTTTCATACTCCTAGCCTTATAAGGCTTAGCATTGCCCTAGATACTTCATTCTTCACTAGTTTTTTTAAAACACATGCTAGACATTATATGTCATTACATGATAATCCATAACATTTACAGAGAAAAAGGAATACAAAAAACACGGGGGACACACTAAAACCCATGCCACATGAAAATACACCGAGAAACAAAACCAAGCTACCTCAACAAGATCTAACTCATAAAAACAAGGTAACATAACATCCAACACTTAGCGAAACCTAAACTCAAGAAGATCATATCTACTCCTAAAAAATAAAAACTCATGGAGAAACTACTATTAATAAGTTTTCATCTTTTCTCAGTTCCTTCTTGATCTCTGGTTGGATGTAACTTTGGTCTATGTTCGTCTTCAGTTATTCTCAATGAAGATAAGATGTTACATATGCTTGTGATTTTTCTTTTTTGGGTGTTTCATTGGAGACTAAAGAATCTTTCATAACATGAATTTAATTATGAAAAGCAAGAAATAAGTGTCAGAAGTGATTACCTACTTCTCCTTAAAAATTCAAGTCAGTTTCATGATGGCTAATTCATTGACAGCCAGGGATGAAAGGAAGGGCTTCCAAGCTTTGAAGCACACCTTTACAATTTTGTCATGTTTCCAATTTTTGCATGAAAATATTGTAGTTTGATAATTTGGCCTAAAAATGTGTAGTTTTGGCACCTAGGAACTATACACATTAATTCAGCCCCTGTAATTGCATATGGGGTGTGTGTGTATCCTAAGGATCTAACGTCATATGTATTCACTGTATTACAGAGTATTGTATTCTTCTTAATCTATCAAATGGATTATTTTTGTTAGTAACACTTACATATTCTTTTTTACATGTTCTCACCATTCTTAACCTTGATGCATCAGTTGAAGGGTGAGAAGGAGCTTATTGAGAAGTTGTTGCAAACTGAAATAAATATATTCCGCTCAATCAGAGATGGAAGTGCTCTGATGCAGCATATGGAGGATTTCTATTACATCACGTTACTAGAGGTACAGAGCAATCTCATAAAACTATTAACGTATTACTTGCCTAATTCTTTCATTCTGCTATTGTCATTCTTGTCTAGTTTTACTGGTAATAAAGTAGCTCGGATTTTGTTTTTGTTTGGAAGTAGTCTATTATAATAGTTGTAGAAATATAAGATAGATATTCATATGAATGAATACTTGTGTCACGAGCACAACAAAAGAATGTATTGTATATAAACTGTACAATTACATAGAGATGGGCCCAGGCTCATATAGTGAAAATACATATAGCAATATTAAAAGAGTGAAATATACAAATTGAAAATTGTCTTTTACTGCATTATTTCTTTAAGAACTAAGAAATGCATGTTTTGATATTCCTTAGTCTTTTAACAAATTTATCATTCAGTTTAGACGTAACATAAACACCTTGCAATAATTATATTTTTATCACTAATGAATGTGCTTATCCTGTAAGTATTATGTTTTAATTCATACAGTATAGCACGTTATTTCATGATAGTACCTCGAGATATGAAAATGCATAAAAATTAAAGATGTATTACCTAAATTATAGGTAGGAGATTGGATAGGTCTCCTCAGTTCCGTTTTCTTCTTCATCACTCTTTTGTGAGAATAAATAATCATAGAAAAATTGATATGGATGTTATCTTAGTCTCCAAAATAGAAGTGTCATCAATTTGGACCTCCAGAAAATTGGCTTCAATTTGCTCTTTCAAATTATAGAAGTGGGATCAAAATTGTCCTTTTATTTTGGACCATGAGGACGCTAATGGAAAATTTGGCTTAGAGGCTAAATTGATGCAATTTTCTTACGAGAACCAAATTGACGTCCTTTTCTATGATTAAAGATCAAATTGATGTTCAACTTTGATTAGAGGACCAAATTAACATCAGTTGTATCTTAAGGGGACTAAAATAGGTACTGACTCATTTTTTATTGATTTCAGTATGCAGTTTCCTTTTCTTATTAGTCCATTCTTTTTTATCTGTTATTAATGTTTTGTACTGCATTATTATTTAATTCAGAATGTAAGATCAAATTACCAAGCAGTCTCAAGGTCAGAACAAGATCAAAACTATAGCTTATAATGATCCGACAAGGGTTTGCCAAGACTGGCCAGCTTCAGTCTCCCGTACCAACTAGAAGTATACTTAATACAGTTGTATATAGATATTGAGAAGTGCATATATATGTATTTGAGATCGCTTGCAGGCTTGCAGCCAATTCTTTTCTGGTACAGTAGACTGTATACTCTGTTAATTAACTGTTATACATACATTTTATTTACCTTTTAATTATTTTTTTTATGGCAGTGTTACAATCTCACCCCACTTTTTCTTACAACTATTTTATAACAGACATTATTTAATGCTAATGGAATTTAAATGAAAGGTTAGGATCCTCTGCAGTACTCCCTGTGTAATGTTTTTTAGAAAACGTATTTCATTTCGTTTTTTAGTTTCATTATAAAGTTTTAAAACGTTTAAAGTCATTTTTCAGAACTTGTAAGAGAGTAAAACTTGTTATTTATTCTTTTCAACATCAATGAACAACTTGAGTGTGGCCATATGTAGCATAATTAATATTCTCTGGAAGAAGATTTTCTGTTTTATTTATAAAACCTATTTGAATTGGAAACAATGCAGTATGCCCTGTACATTTTGCAAATGGAACCGATAAGGAATGGTGAGTTGCTAGAGACTGCGAAGAGCAAAAATTCTTAACTTCTGTTGTTTAAGTATTATATTTATTTGCATTGTGAAATTGATGTTATAGCATGCATCTCAAATATTCAAAGACATGTCTAATCTTTGTTCTGATCTCAATAATCTATAGCCTCGTGTAGAATGTAATTTATGTTGTAAATATGCTTATATAACATTATATGTTGTCCAAAGATTCAGTTACTGTGGTTGAGCGACTCAAAAAAATTTGTAGGTAGATTTGCATTGCTTGTTTTTATTTGGATGAAGAGCCACATTACCATTTATTGAAGATGTAAAAGATAGACGGGTACTAATGATTTTGTTTATGAATACTAGTTAATAAAACTAGAGGTGAGCGAAAAAGAGGAACTGAATCGAGCCTTTGAATTGAACTAATAGACCACAGAAAGGTTAAATCTTGTAGTAAATATACACACAAAAAATACTAAATTTGAGAAATCCAACCCAGCTCATCTAAAATCAGTGAAGAACTAATTTTTAAGGGATTCTTTCAAAAACAAAGAAGGAAACAGAGACATTAAAACATCAAAAGACAGGATTCGGAATTAGTGCAACATTGGAGAAAGGAGGTGGTCATTTGTTAACTGTATTATCCTTGGTTCTCAACTCAAGTCTTCAAGGCAATACAATGCTTCCTATACCTTAACAATTTCAATCGTCATCTTCGTAGTAAAATCCTCTAAAATACAATGAAATAATTTAGGTCATGAATAAGGTTTTGAACATAAATAAGGTTATTACAAAGTTTTGAAATATGAAGGATATCTTTAGGGTTGAGGAATGAAAAAAGAGAAAATAGTAATGTCCAATTATTCGGATTAGAGAGCAAGTATCAAAAGAGGGCTTGTAGATAGAATTCATGAGAATTTTTAGACGTTCAACTTTAACAGAAATGTAGGAATTCCTTCTTCAATTGAAGATGATTAAGGAGTTTTGTAAAAAAATTTAGAATACAAAATTTCTAAATTAACCTACCTTGAGGGCTGACCTTTTTAACTCTGCCAGATGAATGAGTCTTCTCCTTTTAACAAGTCTCCTTAGTGAGATGAATGAGACTTCTCCTTTTCATATAACTTGAAACGAAGTCTTCTTAGTGAAGCCATATTTCTTATAATGAGGGCACCAACAATCCTCTTTACCGTTAGAGTTGAGTTTCATATTCCTAGGATTTGAGGTCTTGGGTTTGGAAGCTTTTCTGGAGAATATGGCAGCTCATTCAATGGATGACATTCATTATGACCATTTGATGAGTCTCCTCACCTTGAACACTGAGTTAGAAAGAGAGAAGTCTTTCACTGCCAAGAATTTGTCCCATAATAGGGCTATATTCAATTAAATAGAACTTATAGTTTTTAAAAGCAAATCCTTTTTTAATTTTACTAATGATCATGGATTCAAGCATAAACACTCACGAAGAAATAGTCATAGGAGGCGTGATAAAAGCCAGAGAAAGGAGCAGAGTCCATCAAATCCAGAAGCTTCTAATAGAATTCTCACTAAGACCTAGGTTAGAAAGCTTGAGGAGGATTTTTACGAAGTCATGAAGATAACAACTCTTAAAAATGTATAAATAGTGTAGAAGAAAATTAATTCCAAAGCATACACACTCTTTAGCATAGTGTGGGACTAATTTATAAAAAACAAATCTTGTTTGGTTTGTAGAATAAGGTTAATCTAAAGTAGAACAACTTAACACCTTGTATGAGTAAAGGTAATTATGCAATGCTTCTTCCTTCACCATCGTCTCTGTGTCTGGGTGACCTTTTTGACTGGTTATGGACTTGCGCTGACTTGTAGTAGTTTTCGCAACTTTTACACCTTGTATTTCCAAGAACCTAGCCTAAACCCACCTTGATTGGATGTAAATAAGGCAAGAAAGAGCTTGCTAAAGATGGAGAAGAACAAAAAGCATGACATGTTGCAGGTGACATCAATTGTCAAAAGTCACAATCAAATAGAAAGATGGACAATTGTCAAGGGGAATATTATTATAGGTAACATCAATTGTTTCATGGCGAAAGTCAGGTAGATCAAATCATAATTGAATCATGGTTGTCAACTATAGTATTATCAACTATAGTTTTGCCTTAGTAATAAAGGTTCGATTCAACATGATAAAAAAAAAATTCAAAAGAAATTCACTAGAAGTAAACTAAAAAAAAGTAAATAAAGAAAAAAGAAAAACTCAATTTTATAAAACTAGTACATAATAAAATATTTCTTGATTATCTTAGAAAAGGGACACACATGTTGGACCAAATCTTTCACCTATAAGTGTACCTCAACCTCAATACCAACACCTTTGTAATAATCATTATACCTTATACCTTCACATCCACCAGTAAAAGCTATACTACAAAGCTAGCTTTCACTAAAATAGTTCCATCTCAACCTCCTACCTATTAAGCTAACAATAAGACCCACAAAGACAAAGCTGATAACAAGTGATTAAGCAAACAATAAGATCCAAATAGACAAAGCTAACAATAAGCACTTCAGGGGAACATCTAAAATAACTCCAGGTTCAAACATAACTTCTATGGACTAAATTAGAGAATATTCAACCTAACTTGTCCAAAACCAGTGAGAAACTAATTTCGATAATTTATCAAAATAAACTTTTAATTGTGACCCAAAGCAGTTTGGATCAGCACAATTTTGAATTAAATACAGTTTGGATCAGCACAGTTTTGAATTAAATACAGAACAAAGAAAACAACAGAAATTCAAGAGCACGAATAAGATTCAAGTCGTAAAACTTCATCTCACTACAATTTCCCTCACGTGCATCTTTTACCATATCAAGAACTGTAGACACCCCAGATGAAGCAGATACTGTCATTATGTGATTTAAATCAAAGAAGAAGGCCACCTTCATAAGTAAATGAAGGTTCCACTAGAAACCACACAAACCAATTCTGTTAGTAATTGCAACCTTCCATCTGCCAGCTTTCTTGGCACATAAAAAATGTGCTAATTCCCATTATATCTTCCAAATTAAACATTGTAACATTACTAAAAGTTGATCAACAGTAATTTGCTGTAATAATTGCTTTAGATGCAAATTTACAAGAGGGAGCAAGCTATTCAAGGGGAGAAAACCAAAGGTAAATATTACTTATAAATTAAATTCATGAATCTGTTACAATATTACCAAATTTTCTCATGAATAACTGATATTTTTTTACTTTAATTTACAAGAGTACACTCCAAGTAAACTTTGTATTACTAAAAGGAAGCCTTGAAACAAACGGCTAGAAGCATCCTTTCGATCCCCCACATCTATGACAGTGCCTCAGCTGAAACATTCAAGAGATACAACAAACACCACACAAGATTTATCTCCCATTCAAATTTGTAAAAGACACCAAAATTCAAATTTCAATATTCTTTTATAACTTCTAAATGCTAATGGTTGAATGAGTGCGACCATGTCAGATGTTGAAAGAATGCAGGAGGCACTTCAAGGTGGTTCTTTGGGAAACGACATGATTCATTGATGAATAATTGTAAAAAGATGCATCAATAGCGAAAATAATTGTATATTTCTTTTTCTCTTTTATGTGCAAACATATAATAAATTCATACAGCTTCATCTGCAATCAACAACGCAGCTTCGGCGATATATACAACCAACTCTGTTCCAAAATAAATTAAGTTTTGTCTACCCATTAAAACAAAACTGAGACAAAAACCACACAATAACCAAATAAAACCGAAGTACACTTAATAATCAAACACAATTATCATATTAACCCGGAAATCCCAGAAATAAAGTACAATATGTCCTTTTATTTTCTGTTTTTCATTCCCTTCACCATCAGAGAGAGGAAAGTACAAGATACAGAAACCCTAACCCGGAAATTATTTAACCCCCGACGTAATGATTACTTGATATCAGCATCATCGAAATCATCTTGGAAGTTGTTGAAGAAATTGACATCGGCAAGTTTGAGATCGGTGGTTATGACACCCTCGGCAAAGGTCTCGAGAGGGTCGACTTCATCAACGTCCATCGACGATACCTGCTCGTCCATCTCTCCTAACAGTTCCATTGCTCTCATCATCTTCTCCTACATACACTCTGAACAATTGGACACTGAAATTAGGGTTTATATACATGCATATATATATATATATACATATATATATATATTTTATTTTTATTTTTTTTTAAGTACAGAATGAGGTGGAACTTTCTATTTTTCTAACATTAATATTACTATTTTTATTAGAATTTGATTAATTTTTTTGTTAAGTATTCAATGAGGTAAAAATTTATAATTTTTTAAGTCTAAGTAGAACTGAAAAAGGAAAAAAGTCCAATTAAAAATAATGATCTGAATTAATATAAAAGAACAATAATGAAAGATACACTTTGTGAGCCCTCGTTTCCTTTAGAATAAAAGATAGGGCTGACTATCAAATAATTATCTCTTAAGAAGAAGTTGTTATAATTAATATTATTGAAGACAAATAAAAATATAGTATAGTGATTAACCTTTATTTTTTACTAGCCGAAATTATTTTTATAATTATTATATAGGTATCCGTATTTATTAAAATTAACTATAAATTTATAATAATAAAATAACTCAATAAATTAAATAAATGTTATATTGGAATTGATTGAAGATATAAATGTAATATTAAGAATAAAAATATTTAAAAAAAAGATGTCATTAATTGGGAAAGATCAAACTAAAGTGGTCATGAGATTCATCTTATTAAAGAAGATGAAGTATAAAATATAACAAAATAGTATCTCCTATTCCATTTTATTTTTGTCTTTAGTATTATTTTTTGTCACAACTTATTAAAGAAGATGGTACAAAATATAACAAAATAATATCTCATATTCCATTTTATTTTTGTCTTTAATATTATTTTTTGTCACAAATTTCATAACAAACATAACTTTATTATAATTTTCATTGACTTTTTATGGAGACTTAGAGAGATTAGTACTAATTGAAGCCTATAAAAATGCACAATTATAGACATTGTGCATTGCAATAATATAACAAACTAAAGTATACTTCAGTTTGTTATAAGAAGTCCTTTCATCATCCAACAATTTGGACAAGTAATTGATCTGAGAAGTTAATTAATGAGAATTGAAACACAAAATATGTATGAAAGATCAATGTGTGAAACAACACATATAAATTAATATTGATTAGTAATTTGATCAAAGATAATTGTTTCACATATAAGAATACATAGAATGGTACTTAACCAATTTTATTTATTTTTTGTCAGTACCACAATTACTTCAAGATCCAAGGAACCAACATCATAAGTAAATTTCACCACTCACATTCGAAATGCTCCTCCACTTAAAAAACATCCACACCCCACTCTTATGTCCATAACGTCTCTATATAATTAAATATATCGAATATAAGTGACAAATGAGATTTATTTGTGTTAAGTTATGATAATTTGATATAAAATTTATTTGTAATAAATGTTAAAACATCAACTTAGGTCCATGCGAAAAGTTCTAATGCTATGCTTCCAAATTATAAAGTATAACAACATACACAAAATCCATATGAATGAACTTATGGGAGTGTCCAAGATCTCCATCAAAGAACCATTCCAGTATAAAAACCCAAAATACTTAATAGATGGTGTCTTTGTTTTTGGTAATGGACATCAATAAAGAAACTAAAATGTAGTATGATACTTATGTACTTAAATGTAAAATTTATTTTAATTAATCAAAATTTTGATAAATATCCCTCAAAATTGATTTTAATACTTGGTATAATCCTTAATAATTTAAATATACGTGAAAATAAATTAAATTAAATTATGAATTTTAAAATTAGATTTATTACTAACAAATTTAATAATATGTATAAACTATTAACTAGTATTTTTTTAATAACTAATACAAAATCAGATAAAATTTACTATTATTATTATTATTACTAGCGGTAACACAGGAGCGAGAGAGCGTTGTATATCCGCTTTTTTTATTTTTTCATTTATATGCATTTGTGTTGTTTAATATTAAATTTAAATAAATAATACTGTTATTCGTAAACTTATATTAACAATATAAAATTATATATGAGAAGGAATCTAAATTATCTAACCACATCTACTTATATATTATATATTGTGAAGAAAAACATTTTCAATATAATAGTTATAATAAATTTACAAATATTTTTAATTTTAAAAATATAGAAGAAAATTAGTTTAAAATTAAAAATAGCCTCAGCTAACCAAGCAAATGAAATCCATAATAAAAAAAAAAAAAAAACAAAAAGGGAAGTTTTGCGTTCAACTTTTGGGAGAATGAGAATGAGGAGTAGGCAAATAAAGGTCACTCTAGGCCATCTGAGAAGAACCAGACAGCAAGATGACAAGATGGAGCAAGGGACAAAAGGATTTGAAGAGATTGAGGAAGAAGAGGGATACAACTAATAGAGAGAAATGAGATCAAAAATTTAATTTGAAAGAATTATACTGGAGGTGGAAGAAAAGGGAAAGTTAAGAAATGGTTATTGTAGATTTTTGGTTGGTTATTGTAATAGGAAAAAGTTTTTTATTTATTCTATGTGAAATTAAAAAAAAATGCTCAAAATAATTTAATAGAATAAAAGGTTGTTATAAGAGTAAAATGGAAAAAAAAAAAGTGGTTATAAAGGGAAATCCCGTTTATACAACCTTAAACTCATGAAATCATTTTTCTTGTATAGTTATACATAAAATAATTCCACCATAAACTCATCAAATTATTTTCATAAAACTAACCACCACACTCATAACACAAATCTTAAAATGCATGCATGCTTATCCCATTAGATATGCCAATTTATTTTATGTAGAATATGACTTATTTAAAGATGACCAATAACTTTTCTTTGAATTTGTGACTTTGTCTTTAAAATTCAATTAAATAAAGATGTCTTATCATAAGCAGAAGGTGATATTCAATAGCAACATTGAGACAAAATATAAGAGTATTGTTATGACTCTTGTTGAAATCAAATGACTATGTTTCCTTCTCACGGAAATTTGTGTTTCATCATTTGTTAAATCAAATGACTTGTTTTACGTAGAATAGTCAATGATACAATTTTCTTTTCTCTTCATTGTTTTTATATACTTTACAATAACACTTTAAAAATAAGTTATACAAAATTTGGGCAATATTAAAGAGTGAGTTTATACTTAATTTAATTTTACAAAATTGATTTTTAAAAGTAAAATTTACATTCACTTATATATTATAATTTAACTTATATATTATAATTTAACTTATATATTATAATTTAACTTATATATTATAATTTAGTTAGTCATATATATTTTAAATGTGTGATTTTTAACACACAATATTTTTTTTTATTTGGATAAAAGTTATTAAAAATTTAAACATGTTTTTACTCATACAATAAATGAATATTACATTTTAGCGAGTAAAATTTTGTGTATATTTTTATAATTGAAATTTACTACTTTTAATTTTAGTATTATATGACACTAATTAAATGCAAATGAACATCCAAGTGATCTATAATATTCTGGAGATTTGACACCTCTAAAATAATTTAAAATTTATACAATAAATTATTCATCTAACTTAAGTGAATATTAAAAAATAAAATAGTAATTTTATTTTTTCTGGGATAAAAAGATTATAAAGACTAAAAAATTATTATTTTATAAAGACTAAGAATAGTGTTTGTATATTTTACAAGATGAAAAAGTAATAATAATTTACACAATAAAACTTGCTTATTTTATAAATTTTTTATATTTAAATGTTTATTGAAAATCAGAAACTTTACTGTTTCCTGCTTCTCATTTATTAATATTAATTTGAAGTTATTAATAAATTTTTGAATAATAAAATAGAGTGTGTATATACCTTAACATCTGACATTGAGACAAAAAGAAATAATTTAGAAATAATTTGTTCCCTTATCTCATTAGTAAAGCATGAAAACATAGAAAGGGAAGGTGTTAAAGATTGCATTGGGTTGGTGGGCTAAGGTATTGGGCCTTGTGAGACCTCCGTCCTTTACATTACACGTTACATATTTTAATCATATTCTACCCAAAATACTTCACTTCAAAATATCTCTTTTCTTGATAATCTCAAATAGATTTTTTTTTATCCAATTGAATTTGAATATGTAATATCATAATAATGATAAAAATGAAATGCATTTTTTTATATTCTTAAAAAAAATCTTGAAATTCCATTAGGATTTTCCAATCCTTTTTAGATTAGAATTTCGATTCTATATGTTTGTTTTATTGCAAATTCCTTTCTTCGAAATTGAGTAGAAAATTCTATTATTTCTTTTTCTTTTCATAATAGGTATTTTATACACTAATAAATATTTGATACAGGGAATTAGATAATATTTCATGTAATTCAGTATAAAGAATAGAAATTCTAGTATTGCTAAATGGATTCATGTGATTTGAAATCGTGGAATATTTTTCCATCAAATTCACCGGAAAAAGGGATGGTCTCAAATCGTGGAATATTTTTCCATCAAATTCACCGGAAAAAGGGATGGTCTCACATCTAGAGGCTAGATTTGCCCCTATTATCCTATCCTATAAAGACACAGTAATCACATGCCACGTGCTCCTTACCCGATTCCACTGTGACCCTTTTGTTGTGTATATAATAGGTATTTTATACACTAATAAATATTTGATACAGGGAATTAGATAATATTTCATGTAATTCAGTATAAAGAATAGAAATTCTAGTATTGCTAAATGGATTCATGTGATTTGAAATCGTGGAATATTTTTCCATCAAATTCACCGGAAAAAGGGATGGTCTCAAATCGTGGAATATTTTTCCATCAAATTCACCGGAAAAAGGGATGGTCTCACATCTAGAGGCTAGATTTGCCCCTATTATCCTATCCTATAAAGACACAGTAATCACATGCCACGTGCTCCTTACCCGATTCCACTGTGACCCTTTTGTTGTGCCATCAGAAGATAGAGAATTGAGAAACAGGCATGCCACTGCAACAACAGAACAGTGAAGAACAAGGACTGTTGACAAAGGGGAAGAAAGGAAAGGAGGAGGTTATAAGTAACAATAACACCAGTTTCACCACCCCACAGATTGTTGTCCCTGTTAAGTGATCTGTTTTTGGACGACTCCATAAGGATTTAAAAAATTAAAAAATAAATTTTTGGAAAAATATACGAGAGAATTCCAACAAATAATTCAAAAATAAATTATTTTAACTTATAAAAGATATTATTTTTTATTTTTATAATTTTTAAAAGTAGTCATGAATGTTTCTGACCTACTGCATCAATAATACTGCGGGTAAATAAGTGCTTATAAGAATTCTTAATTCTTAAATCTTAATTTAATGGAAACGCAATCAATAATTTATATTTTTGTTGTTACTTATCACAATTTAATATACTTAATATTATACTACAGAGTTTTACATTTTTTTTTATTCATTCACAGAGGTAAATATATATCCAAATACACATGTGAAATTAATTTTCATTTTTAGTTTAAATTTTAGACTTTCATAATACTTATATTAAAAAAAAAAAATATTAAACATGATTTTTATCAATTTTTTTATGTGATAAATAAATTTTTAATATAAATTAAGATGTTAAAATATTTAATATTAACTCATAGCTAATATGAATGTTATAATATTATAATATAATAAATATTAGAAATTTATTCGTTATGTTAAAATTTATTTTAATAAATTTTTTATTATAATTTTTTTTTATTATAATATGTTTAAAGTTTATATAAAAATAAAAATCAATATCGCTATAAAATGAACATAAATAGTATATTTGTTTGTTTGTTGGTATAGATAGTTATAGGGCTAGGGTTTTTGGTTAGTGTTTGCCTGCGTTAGATATACTTTGTAGGGTGAAATATAGATTTGGAAAACCAAAGAAAGGAAGAAGAAGAGAGTGAAAGGTCACACAAAATTGTTACTAATAGAAAGAGAATAAAAATGAGTAAAAAATTTGCAATGAATGTAATTGATTTTATCAAATAAATTTAATTATATATTAATATATTTTATAAAATTAACTTTTTAAAAATTAGATTGCAGTTAAATATTTTTTAAACAAAAATAGAAAATAAAGATTTATATTTTAAAATGATAATAATAATAATAATGTATAAATAATTTTTTTAAAAATTAGTTAAATAATTTTATTTATTTATATGTATAATCTATTATATAATTACTGATAACATGTAAAAAATATTGTATTTTTCTTAATGTGAAAAATAAAAGTAATGTTTTAATGTATTCACACTCCTTTTATTTTCTAGTTATTAACATCCTTACAACGAAGATTAAGAAATTAAAAGTTAATATTTTAATATAAAATATTATACATTCTTGTTATATTTTTAGATTTAAATATATTTTTAGTCTGTTTTTAAATTTTAGTGATTGTAAAAATATAATTTTTTTAAAAATTGAAAGTTGTTACTTTTGATCCAAATATCATGCCAAACACGATTAAAAGTTGAAAAAAATATAAAAAACTAAATATAGTTATTTCAAATTTTAAAAAAATGAAAACACAGATTTCTTTTGTAAAAAAACTAAATCAAAACTTACTATATTTTTGACCACTCGCCATCGGTTTATAAAGCAAATATTGACTATAGGTACAATAATATTTATAATAAGCAAGGATATATTATTTAATTGTTGAAAGAGAGCTGTTAGAAGTAGCAAACGACATCATATACATAAGATCTAGAGATCTATTCTAAGTGTGTAGTACTTCTACTTGTAACATAAAAGGTTTGATTCCAACAAATCCTAAATTCATCCCAACCAAAGTCCCCTTTTATTAGGAAATAATAATTATCAAATTATACATAATTATTGTATATAATTATTGTACGATATTGTACGATATTGTGCGATATTGTACGCAATTATATGCAATTAATTTAATAATGATAGAATTTCATGATTAGTGAATTCCTACCTAATTAGCTTGTAATTTGGAGAGAAAAAGTCTCTATCAACTTGTATATATTTGCTATACATTAAGTGATGTAAATACACACAAGAGAATAAGAAATATCTCTTTTTCTTACCATCTTCATATATCATTGGTATTAGAACACGGATGTTGGTCTCCCCATTTTTATCCCTAAAAAAGAGATAATGTATAATAAAGAAGGCACCAGTAACACCGCCAAGTCGGCTGCCATAAATCCAACCAATCCCTACTATGTTCATCATTCAGACCAACCAGGACACATGTTGGTATTGACCAAATTGAACGGCGCCAATTATCAATCTTGGAAGACAACAATGGTACACGTACTCACGACGAAGAAGAAACTCGAATTTGTTGACGATACCATAGAAATCTCGTCACAAGAAAAAGACCCATCCCAATTCGAATTGTGGTATCAATGTAATTCCATGATTCTTTCATGGTTAAGTCGCAGGAGTAATTCACACGAAGACCGCCGTCAAGTTTGGAAAGATCTCCGCGACCAGTTCGGACAAAAGAATGCGCTAGCCATCTTTCAAATTCAGAAGGCAATAACAACCATGTCCCAAGGTACGATGTCAGTGGCTTCATACTACATCAAACTCAAAGCGCTGTGGGTTCACCCATAGTTTGTAATCAGACAAAGGAACACCAGATCGAGAAGAAAGAAGATAAACTGATGCAATTCCTCATGGGGTTGAATGATTTGTTCAAAACAATCAGGTCTAATATTCTCGTCATGAATTCTCTACCAAATGTCCGATAAGCATACTCTTTGATTATGCAAGAAGAGACACGGCAATAGATGAATTCAAATCTTGGCGAGAATTTTTTAATCGCGGCATCAGTACAGGGTCGATCTGCCAATTGGAAGCAATCAAAAGGTAAGACCTGTGAACACTGTAACAAACCAGGTCATATCATAGACGAATGTCGTACTTTCAAATTTCATTGCACATACTGTGATAAAAGAGGACACATGGAAGATAGGTGTCGCATAAAAAATGGGACATGGAACTCCAATGGGCGCCATGGCCAGCATCAACGAATAAAAAACAATCACAAAAGCTCTCATTCATCAATAACAAACATGGCAGATTCCTCTTCATTACACATGACAACCATGAGTTCGATAGAAACCTTGTAGAAGGATTCACTGCCGAGCAAATTCAGCAATTGGCAAAGGCTGTTTACTCGCTCAACAATAATGGTGAAAGTGAAGCGTTTAAACGTTGCAGGTCTATTTGCTCACAACTCGTCTATTAATTCTGCTTTTACAAAACCATGGATTTTGGATAGCAGAGCAATGTGTTCCTTCTTTTAATTTAAATCTCATGTCTGTTAGTAAGATAACCAGTGCACTATGCAAACTTATATTACATGTCCCCTCTTCCAAACCAAGTCCATGTATCTCAAATTTCGACCGACCCTGATTTATGGCACAAGCGCTTCAGACATCCTTCACCGGCGTATCTACAACTTGCATCTTCCTTACTACCTTAAAAATCTCATTCCCATTCATAATAATTGTAGTATCTATCCCACAGCTAAACAGACAAGGCTATCCTTTCCTTTAGGCACAAAAAATCTCATTCTCCATTTAATCTATTACATTGTGACATTTGGGGTCCTCATAAAACCCCAACTCATTTTGGAAAACGTTTTTTTCTCACTATAGTCGATGACTATACTAGATGTACTTAGTTATTTCTTATGAATCACAAGTCTGAAACCCAACATCTCTTAGAATCATTCATTACTTTTGCACAAAATCAATTTCAGGCATCTATTAAAACCATCCGCGTTGACAACGGATTGGAATTTATTTTAATGCATATTTTTTTCTCAAAAAAGGTATTGAATGTCAACGCACTTGCGTCTACACTCCTCAACAAAATGGAGTAGTAGAACGCAAACATAGACACGTTTTAAACACAGCACGAGCCCTCCTATTTTAGTCCAATTTACCATTAGAAATTTAGGGGAATGCATTTTAACTGCCACATATATCATTAATCGCTTGTCATCACCTTTACTAAAAAATAAATCACCTTTTGAGCTACTATATAATCAACCACCTTCACTTTCTCACTTGTTTCTGTTACGTAACGGTTGTTTCACCTAAGCAAAAATTTGATCCGTGTGCCCGAAAATGCATCTTCATTGATTATCCTCACAATCAAAAAGAATATAAATTATTTGATATAGATGCAGACACTTTTTTTACAAGTCAGGATGTTACCTTCCATGAAAGTGTTTTCCCATTCTGTCAATACTCTCAGACGCAATTCTCACATCCATTACAAGATATTTTGCCCGCCATTGACATTGACTTATCCACTCCTGTCCAACATTCACTTGATCCACCATCTTTTCCTACTTGTCACAATGCACCTGAACCTGAACCTCCAGCATATCAACCTTCTTCTCCCACGCTAGAAAGTCTTGCACCCATTACTGAACCTTCTCCAGCCAACCTTTCTATTCGATGATCAAGTCGCATATCAACCCCACCTTCCTGGTTTCAAGACTACGTAACGGGATCCCAAGCCAATCATTCGACCACTGCCCAAGACCGGCCAAATGGAACCAGGTATCCTATGCATCATTTTCTTTCTAATTCACGATTTCTTCTACACATAGTGCATATCTTGATAACATCACAGCCACCAAAGAACCTCACACTTATGCTCAAGCTATCCTTGATCCAAATTGGCAAAAAGCAATGGACGAAGAGCTTTCCGCCTTGCAGCTAAATCAAACGTGGACCTTGACACCGTTACCCACTGGGCAGAAACCCATTGGATGCAAATGGGTCTATAAAATAAAGTACAACTCAGATGACAGCGTCGACAGATATAAGGTGCGCCTTGCTACAAAGGGGTACACTCAGATTGAAGGTGTTGACTATTCTAAAACTTTTTCACCAACAACAAAATTAACAACTTTGAGGTGTCTCCTCGCCATTGTAGCAGCTAGAAATTGGTTTACTCACCAGCTAGATGTGCAAAATGCCTTCTTACATGGCACATTGCATGAAATTATTTACATGAACTTGCCACCCGGGCATCATCGACAGGGGAGAACATTGTATGTCGACTCAACAAATCCTTTATGGTCTCAAACAGGCATCCCGGACATGGTTTTTAACATTTTCTCATGTGATTAAATCTGCAGGATTTCAACAGTCCAAGACAGACTACTCTCTATTCACAAGACAAAATAACTCATCATTTACTGCCCTTTTGATTTATGTGGATGATATTCTTTTGACAGGAAATGATTAGACAGAATTCAGCGTGTTAAAGACTGTCTATTACAACAATCTCGCATTAAAGATCTTGGAGACTTAAAATATTTTCTAGGAATTGAATTTTCCCGTTCCAAAGCTGGTATTTACATGTCACAAAGAAAATATGTGCTTGATATTTTGCATGATACGGGACTCACAGGTGCTCGTCCATACAAATTTTCAATGGAACAAAACTTAAAACTCACACTAGATGGTGGAGAGTTTTTAAAGAATTCAGTCAAATACAGGCGACTTGTGGGACGACTGATATACCTCACAATTACTCAGCCTGACATAGTATTTTCTGTTCGGACCTTGAGTCAATATATACAGGCTCCACGGAAACCTCATTGGGATACTGCAATTGTTATTGCCATCTGAGAACAATTTGACATTGACAGCTTATTGTGACTCAGACTAGGGAAGTTGTTAGACAACTCGAAGATCAGTATCTAGGTATTGCATTTTTCTTGATTACTCTATTATCTCATGGAAATAAAAAAAATAGACAAACGTATTAAGATCATCTGCGGAAGTAGAATACCACACGATGACCAATTGTTTGGAGATAGTTTGTTTGCGATATCTGTTGTAAGATTTAAAGGTGCCATGTAATTTGCTTGCTCAACTTTTCTATGACAATCAAGCGACATTACATATAGCAGCAAACCCAGTATTTCATGAACGCACAAAACACATTGAGATACACTGTCACATTGTGAGAGAAAAATTACAAGCCGAAATAATCAGTCCTTCATATGTACCGACACAGTATCAGTTTGCTGATATTTTTATGAAAGCACTGGGGCAAGGAACAGTTTTTGACGCTGTGACACAAGTTGGGGGTTCATGATCTTCACCTACCAACTTGAGGGAAGTATTAAGGAAATAATAATTATCAAATTATACACAATTATTGTATACAATTAATTGTACAATATTGTGCGATATTGTGCGATATTATACGTAATTATATGCAATTAATTTAATAATGATAGAATTCCATAATTAGTGGATCCCTCCATAAACTTTGTATATATTTGCGATACAAGTGATGTAAATACATACAAGAGAATAAGAAATATTTCTTTTTCTTACCATCTTCTTCAATATCATTTTCTTATACCTTCTAAGAACAAATGAATAAACCCAATTGCTAGCACAACTAGATTTGGTGTTAAAAACAAAAATTCAGCAGTTTCTGTATCTGTGTCCCATATATCAATCTTATTCCTCTTTCCATTTCATCTGATGACATGTTCACCTTCTTTAGTATGAAATTTTCTAAGTCAAGCTGAAAACAGATTAAATCAAGAACTTTCACCTTGCCCTCCATATTCAAAGATTGGTCCGAGTGCGCCTCCATTAAAAAATCGAATTCTTCCGCCATCAGGTTCTTTAGTTCTTCACGTCCGCATACGAATTAGAATTTTTTCTTCCTCTAGTAGAAAATATTGTTTTTGCAGTAGGTTCCGTAGCTTCTCTTCACAGATTCTCCAAGCCATGCTTCTTTTCTCAAATCCTTTACCTTTCTGTAACATATGAGAAAGCTCCATTCAAAATGGATTTGGAAGAGTAATGAATTCTCTTGATCGTTTTTATGCATACAGGAATAGACTACCAGGCAAGATTTCGTCTTTCTTTGAAAACATGTGCAGATCTTATATCTCTCGAGTAACAAATTGAATGGGGAAATTTCTGATTTCTTTCAAAATTCTTCAAGGTGCAACACGTATTTCAGACTCTTGATTTATCTTATAAACAAATTACTGGCAAGATACCTAAAACCATAAGATTACTATCTATATTGGAGTGTTTATTTGGAAGAAAACTCTTTAGAGCATGTTGTCACTGAATCTCATCTTTCTAATTTTTTTAAATTAAAAACCTTATCGTACAACTCATTTGTTTGTAAAATTTTTCTCTAGATGGATTCCTTCTTTTCATGTAGCAACATTAAGGTTAAAATCTTGCAAGTTAGGTCTAAGTTTTCCAAATTGGATCCAGAATCCAAATTTATTATTGTCGCGAGATATATCTGATAATGAGCTTAATGATTATGTATCAGTACAGTTTTGAAAAAACTTGAGAAAAATTAGGATGGTTAAACATGTCTCATAATAAATTCATTAGTGCAATTCCTGATATACCATTGAAGATTCCTTATTGATCACATATAATCTGAATTTAAATCAATTTGAAGTATATTTCTATCATTTTCGCTACAAGCTTCGATGCTGTTATTCTCTAAAAATAAACATTTAGATTTATTTTCTTTTTTGTGTAATCAAATCATTGTTTCGAATTTTGCAACTTTAGATTTATCAAACAATCAAATAACAGGATAAATTCATGATTGTTGACAAACTTTAAACCAATTACTATTTCTTGATTTGAATAACAATAAATTGTCTAGAAATATTCCCATTTCTATGGAAAGTATATGCAAATAATGATCTGTTGTGTACTATTTTGAAGGTAATATACTATTTATGGTCATAAGTGCACCCATTCTTAACGTTTTCATTGTTGTCTGTTTAAGCATATTTGAATATCATTATTTTATCAAACTCAACAAAGTTTCTTAAACGAGCTTGTCATAATCATAAATTTATTTTAGGGAAAAAAATTCCTATTTTCATAATATAATTATGTACATAATATAAAATTTTTAAAAAATGTCAATATATAATGGGACCTTATTTCAGTTTTGATTGTTGTATGCATGATTTTTTTTTTTTTTGTGATAGCATTTGGATGTTTTCATCAATTGTTATTCATGTAGTGGTTGGTATTATGTTATTTTGTTAAGGTTTGGTAAACACTACTCTAATTGACCCATTTACATGATACATCCCTATTTAGAGCTTGTTTGTAACTAGAGTGGTAATTTCATGAATGATAAAATGCTACCTGACATTATCCTTTTCAAAAAATGAACCGCATTGATAATGATTCAGTGTTTGTTTTGGCTGTACACTGAATCTCTATTCATAAATCTGTTTCTGCATAATGAAACTAGAATAAATTTCATACAAAGGGACACTGAATAAATCGTTGGGGCAAGTTTTGAATTAAATTAACCTCTTTACTTGTTATTTTAATTTTCCATGCAAAAGTTATGAGGTGCTATTGAAAGGAAATGTTAGCTTTTATTCAGATTTCTTTTAAATATCAGATTTCTTTTAAATAGAAACTTAAAAATATTCATTTTAAAAGAACTTGCTATGCTAATTTCTTTTTCTAGTGAATGGTTTTTCCAAATGTGATGGTAATATTTTTGTTAATTGGTGTTTGTCTCATGTTTACCTATTTTGGTTGTTAGGGAAGATAGCTATATTGAAAAATAAGTTGATACTTTATTTTTTATTGACTAAATTTGCAATATGCAGATAAATGCCTTTGCTTTTTTTGGTGGGGATACAGTTCCTATTAGAACAGTTGCCTGGCTCCGTTTGAAGGGTTAGTAAATTGAACCTTCTCAACAATAGCATGTTGCATTGAATATGGTTCTGTTACTATATATCTCTACGAAACACAGGATTCCATGCACATTATTAAGAAATACTCTTCAAATGTTTAGGATTTTTACTTTTCTGTATTCCCTCATTGTTAAAAAAAATGATAATCCAGATACAATCATATTTAATTAAGTCAGACACTTCAGTATGAGAATGAGGCAAATCATCAGCCACTACCTTTAAGAAACATAAAATTCAAAGCAGATTATAAAGAAAAATTCTGTACATGTTGAGGATTCTATGTAACCTCTCATTGTTAAGTAACCATACTCCATCAACTACCATATCTAATTAATTAATTAATTCATAAACTAATTTCTTTATTATATCCTTACCTTCTAAACCTGAAATATCTGGCACAGGACTGATAGTATTGTGATCATGCATGCAATCATTTTTACGTTATTTATTTCTTGAGCATCTGAAAGCTGTGCATCATGCACTTCCTTCTCTGGTTGAATACTCTGAAGCATCCCCTCATCTCCCAATTCCATTTGTTGAGACTATGTGATGATTAGATGTGCTATGCTCCATATCCCATTTTGTAAACCCTGCTTCTAAGATTCAATGTTGTCCACACCCTGATCCATATACATTAAATCAAAAACCAGTTTTTTTATTGACTATATACCATAGTCTTATTCCTCCTACAATTTTGTGAAGAAGGTCCAATCATCTCACATGAGTGACAAAATTCTGAAACTTTCATATTCCAGATCAACCACCATAATTTGCAGCGGTAGGTCATATTAAAGAACCACATGAACTAGAATTCTGGCAAAATAATAAACCTTTGATCTGGCTAGCATACAATGGTCCAAAGAAAGAGGCGTTCAAATTCCTTTAGCAATTGAGAATACTTAAAGCTATATAAGATAAAGAATTGTTTTATTGATAACAATCACACCAATTACATTCTCATAATCTCCATTTGTAGTAATCAAGACAGTTAATAAGTGGGTTTTATGCCTAACTTAATCTCACAAACCCAACTTGTAAGATAATGTTTGCATCCATTATGATTTTGTCATATCACTAGTCAATGTGGGATATCCAACACACCTCTTCAGGCCAAGAAATGAACACATTGAGTGTGAGACTAGATATTTGTAGGTGGTCTAATAAAAATCTGATAGTGGTGGCACAATAGCCCCAACGAATATGGCTTTGATACCTTCTTAAGAAAGTAAAATTTAAGTTTAATTCAACTTCACAAAACTGACTTGTAATGTCCAATAGCAGGTAACATGAAACCCAACAAAACTTCCTTAGGATAAGCTCTCATACCATGTTAACAAACGTTTATGCCTAACTCAACTTTACAAAATCAACTTTTAAGATGAGGTTTGGACTTATTATAGTTTGTACCCACAAATGAAATAAAGAATTATTTTATCGATAATAATCACACCAATTACATTCTCATCTCTATTTGTAATAATCAAAACTTTTAAAAAAGGAAATAAAAATGTATTGAAGTCCTGGGAAGTCCTCGTGTTACACCTCTTTTAAAAAAATAATAATAATAAATAAAATAAATAAAATAAAAATGTATTGAAATGAATAAGAAGATTCTTAAGGTATTTTTTCCTACTAACTATGGAGATATTGAGAATATGTTTTATCCTATTAATATACTATTTACAACAAGAATAATGTTCTAGGTTTCTAGTATTCCATCCCATAATAATGTTCTAGGTTTCTAGTATTCCATGGGTAATCCCCTCAGCTTCACCCAACACTTGACTTTTGTTAATTTCTCCATAGCTAGGATGAAGTTCTTTGTCCAGGCAAAACCCCTTAACACTCCATGTGAAAAAGATACTCCAAGATCCTACTGCCAAGACATGCCTCTAATATACTCCAAAGAGTGAAACCCGAATTCATAGTACCCTTTCCCCATAGGCACCTCCTTCCACTTGCCTAAAGAAGACCAAGGTTTGCTGATTTTGGAGCAAAACTCAAGATGTGTCATGGGTTTTTCCCCTTTGTGCAGAGTTATGTGACCATGTCAGTGATTCTTAAAATCTTCAAGCTCAGTGAAGTAGTCCTCCTTATTAATCTGCACCCTTACAAGATCTCCCTTGACACAAGGAGAAAGAAGTTGGCTTAACGAAACGTCACAAGTGTTATTGAAGGCCCGTGCAAAAGTTTTCTTTGGCCTCCCCAATACATTCTTCTCTACCCTCTTGACTGGTTCCACCTTCATGACTGGCGCAAATTTTAATTCAGTAACTGTAGGGATATCGTGTGTGGAAGCGTAATAATTTCAACCAAAGATTATATGAGAAATTAAAGTAACAAGAAAAATGAGAATGATACCAGAATTTTTAGGTGGAAAACCCCTTTAAATAGAGGTAAAAAAACCACCGGCGAGAGAGCCAAAAACCTTCCACTATAATGGTACTGAGAGTACAATGAATTCTTCTCAAACTAATAGATAAATAGCCCCAAAACAAATTCTCTCTATACGGGTTAAACACTTACACCCAAATAAAAGAAATAGAGAGTATATGAAAGGAGAGAGAAGAAGCAAGTGTGTTGTTGTTTTTGTGTGTATTACATTGGTTGAAAGAAGTCACTATATATAGTGGTTCTAGGAGACAACAACAATCAAAAGCAATTAATTGAGAATGGTAACCTCCCTTTGATGACAATTAATTATAAACGGTAAGTAACCTCCCTTTGATGACAATTAATTGTGAACGGTAAGTAACCTCCCATTGATTTCAGTTAATGACAAGAAAACGGAAAGAAAAGGTGAGTCATATTCCACAAATCTCCACCTTGACTTGCCTTTGACTGGAACACTCTCTCGCCATGAAACCTTGATTAAGTTTGGATAATACCAGCTAAGTTCAGGCAATGATCGAACTTAGCCAGTGGAAGTGCCTTGGTCAACATGTCTGCAGGATTTTCGGCTGTATGAATTTTTTCAACAATTATATCTCCCGTATCAACAATGTCTCGGATAAAATGGTGCTTAATTTCAATGTGCTTGGTCCTTGAGTGATACTTGTTGTTCCTGGTTAAGTGGACAACACTCTGACTATCACAAAATATAACAAGAACATCTTGTTGAAGACCAAGTTCACTTACCAAGCCTCGAAGCCATATAGCCTCTTTGATACCTTCTGTAGCAGCGATATATTCTGCTTCAGTGGTGGACAAGGCCGCAATGGCTTGAAGTGAAGAATACCAGCTGATAGCAGAACCACATAGGGTAAAAATGTAGGCTGAAAGTGACCTTCACCGATCTAAATCACCACCATAGTCAGTATCAACATAGCCAACTGCTCCTCCGGGATCGGCTCTATGTTGATCAAATACCAAACCAAGACCAGGAGAACCTTTTAGATAACGAAGTATCCATTTAACGGCTTCCCAGTGTGCCTTGCCTGGATTATGCATGAACCTGCTAACAATGCTAACAGCATAAGCTAAATCAGGCCTGGTACATACCATAGCATACATGAGACTTCCAATTGCATTTGAATACGGGACATGTGACATGCACCTTTTGTCCTCATCTGATTTTGGACACTGATCTGATGACAACTTGAAGTGGGCGGCAATTAGAGTATTAACAGCTTTACAATCTCGCATTCCAAATTTGTCAAGCATCTTAAGAATATACTTCTTTTGTGATAGAAAAAGTTTTCCAGCTTGACGATCTCTGCTGATCTCCATTCCTAAAATTTTCTTAGCAGGACCTAAGTCCTTCATATCAAATTCACTGCTAAGCTGGGCCTTTAACTTGTTAACTAAAGATTTATCTCTTGCGGCAATCAACATGTCATCAACATATAACAACAAGTATATAAATGACCCATCGGATGTCTTTTGAAAATAGACACAATTATCATAGCTACTTCTGGAGTAGCCATGTCCAACCATGAAAGAATCAAACCTCTTATACCATTGTCTTGGTGATTGCTTCAAGCCGTAGAGAGATTTCTTCAAACGACATACATGGTCCTCCTTTCCAGGAATAAGGAACCCTTCAGGCTGCTGGATGTAAATTTCTTCCTCAAGATTACCATGAAGAAAAGCAGTTTTCACATCTAACTGTTCCAGCTCCAAATCATACAAGGCAACTAAAGCAAGTAATATACGTATTGAAGTATGACGAACAACAGGAGAAAATACTTCATTAAAGTCAATACCTTCCTCTTGATCAAAACCTCTTACAACAAATCTTGCTTTATTCCTTGTACTCTCAACACCAGGGATCCCTTCTTTTCTCTTAAAGATCCACTTGCAACTAATGACTCGTTTTCCTTCTGGTAACTTCACCAATTCCCATGTTTCGTTTTTGTGAAGACTCTCAACTTCTTCTTGCATAGCAGCAATCCACTTTGTTGAGTCGTCACTAGAGATAGCTTCATAGTAATTCTTGGGTTCACCTTCTTCACCCATCTCTTGAGCAATAGTTAAAGCATAAGCAATGTTGGCAGATTCTGCAATTAATCTTTGAGTCGGTTTTCTTGGTCTCTTTTGTGGAAGCTCTTGAGCCATAGGCCACGGCTGTGGTAACCCTCGTCGTTGAGGTGGACATTCCTCATGTGGTCTCAAATGTTCATTTGTACCATCAATAGCAGTAGCTTGATCATCTTGAATACTGGAGGAATTGGGAACGTTTTCCTCATGAGCAGGTGTTTTAATCTCAAACTCCACCTTCTCTCGAGCATCTTCCTGGTCACCTGTATCAATTGAGGAAATGACAGTATCTTTTACAGAAGAGAACATAGCAATTTCATTAAAGGTTACATTCCGACTGTGAATTACTTTGTGAGATTCTGGGTCATATAAACGATAGCCTTTAACCCCTAAGCCATAACCCAAGAAAATGCACTTCTTAGCACGAGGTTCTAATTTTCCCTCGTTTACATGAGAATAAGCAGGGCAACCAAATATTTTAAGATTAGAATAATCAACAGGGTTACCTGACCAAACTTCTTCTGGAATGTTGCAATCAATTGATCTGTTAGGAGAGCGATTTATCAGATAACATGCCATTGAAGCTGCTTCAGCCCAAAAAGATTTCTTCAAACCAGAATGGGAGAGCATGCAACGAACTCTCTCCAAGATAGTCTTATTCATCCTTTCTGCAACCCCGTTCTGTTGTGGAGTCCTTGGGATGGTGAGGTGTCTGGAAATGCCTTCCTTCTTGCAGAAATCATTGAATTCATTCGAACAAAACTCAAGGCCATTGTCTGTCCTTAGCCTTTTTATCTTCTTGCCAGTTTGATTCTCAATCAATAATTTCCACTCTTTAAAAGTGGAAAATGTTTCATTCTTATGTTTGAGAAAATACATCCAAAGTTTTCGTGAGAAATCATCAATAATTGTCATCATATAACAACATTTACCTCTGGAGGGAACTTTTGACGGACCCCAAAGATCTGAATGAATATAATCCAAGGTACCTTTGGTTCTGTGTATGGCTTTAGAAAAACTAACCTCTTTTTCTGCTTACCAAAAATGCAATGTTCGCAGAAATCAACCTTTCCAGTACAATGGTTACCAAGGTGACCCTTCTTCTTGAGGATTAGAATTCCCTTCTCACTCATGTGGCCTAATCTCATATGCCACAACTTGGTGTTATCTGTGTTGGGTGAGGCAATAGCTGCAGAACCTGTAACTGTTGAACCCTGCAGCACATACAAACTATCACATCGAATTGCCTTTAGTAGCACAAGAGCTCCTTTAGACACTTTTAAAACTCCACCTTCAGCTGAGTATCTACACCCATGAGATTCAAGGGTGCCTAAGGAAATGAGATTCCGTTTCAAATCAGGGACATATCTGACACCTGTTAAAGTTCGAACAATTCCATCATGTGTTTTGATTTTGATTGTTCCTACACCAACAACTTTGCATTGAGCATCGTTTCCCATCAAAACAAGACCATCATAAACTGGTTTATATGTGGTAAACCAGTCTCTATTGTGAGACATGTGAAAAGTACAACCAGAATCAAGAATCCATTCATTTTTAGACCTTTGTTCAGTGTTGGAAGCTACAAAACAATCCCCATCAGATTCAGTTTCAACAATACTAGCTTCGGCAGATCTTTCTGGTTGTTTACCATTTCCCTTATCTTCTCTATCTTGCTTATTTTTCAATTTATAACATTCAGAGATCTCGTGTCCCTTTTTCTTGCAATAACGACAATATTTGGAGTTCTTGCCTCTAGATTTTGACCTAGATTTATATTTATTGTTCCTACCTTTCTCTTGGTTTCTCCCTCTAACTACTAATCCTTCACCAAAACTTCCAGAATGAATTTCAGTATCAAATTTTTCTTTGGCTAATAAATTAGTCTTGACATCATCAAAGCTTAAGGTAAGATAATTACCGTATAACATAATTTCTTTGAATTGTCGATACGAGGGTGGTAGAGAAACAATAAGTAGAACGGCTTTATCCTCATCATCAATTTTAACATCTAAATTTTCCAAATCAATTATGATGGAATTAAATTCATCAAGGTGAGATTGGATGGAAGTACCTTCTGGCATTCGGAGTGTAAAAAGTCGCTCCTTTAACCGGAGTTTGTTTGCAAGACTTTTGGTCATGTATAGAGACTCCAATTTACTCCATATGTCTGCTGCAGTTTTCTCGTTGATGACCTCACGCAACACCTCACGAGACAAGCATAACTGGATTGTAGACAATGCCTTTTCATCCATCTCATCCCACTGCTCTTCTGTCATAGTGGTTGGCCTCGCCATTTTCCCTGTCAGAACTTTCTTTAAACCATTCTGGGTGAGAACAGCTAGCATCTGGACTCGCCAGATAGCAAAGCTGATTTTACCATCAAATTTCTCAATATCGAATTTCGACATTATTGAACAACAAATCTTGGTTGAATTATCGAAAAGCTCTGATGCCAATTTGTAGGGATATCGTGTGTGGAAGCGTAATAATTTCAACCAAAGATTATATGAGAAATTAAAGTAACAAGAAAAATGAGAATGATACCAGAATTTTTAGGTGGAAAACCCCTTTAAATAGAGGTAAAAAAACCACCGGCGAGAGAGCCAAAAACCTTCCACTATAATGGTACTGAGAGTACAATGAATTCTTCTCAAACTAATAGATAAATAGCCCCAAAACAAATTCTCTCTATACGAGTTAAACACTTACACCCAAAGAAAAGAAATAGAGAGTATATGAAAGGAGAGAGAAGAAGCAAGTGTGTTGTTGTTTTTGTGTGTATTACATTGGTTGAAAGAAGTCACTATATATAGTGGTTCTAGGAGACAACAACAATCAAAAACAATTAATTGAGAATGGTAACCTCCCTTTGATGACAATTAATTATAAACGGTAAGTAACCTTCCTTTGATGACAATTAATTGTGAACGGTAAGTAACCTCCCATTGATTTCAGTTAATGACAAGAAAACGGAAAGAAAAGGTGAGTCATATTCCACAGTAACATAAGATAGTGAAGATAGTGAAGTACAAATTTTAATTCTAATTAATCAACAATACAGAAAAAGCGCCTAAGAACTGCATTTAACTCAAGTGATTACTTTAATACATATATAACTTCTCTCCATGCATGTATTTTTCATTGATGTTTAATTCTACATATACAGAGGAGAAAAATGTGGTATCTGTGTTTCCAAACACACATAACAAATTACACACGACAAGATCATGGAATTTTCTAGGGTTGCCCTTAAAAAAAACAGACACCCCCGTGTGGAAAAACATATGATTGTTGGTATGTTTGACACAGGTATGTATATAAATAGACAAAAGAACATATTTTTATTTTATTATAGTGAGTAAAATTTCTCATTTTTCATCTATTTAATTTAACGTTTATATCTCTAAATTTTTTAACATGTAAATTATAAACAGGAATTTCCCTTGATTGCCCCAGTTTCAACGATTCAGGGTATGGGCCTCCCCCACCAAGTTGGAAGGGCAAATGTGTCACTGGAGCCAATTTCACTGGATGCAACAAGTATTCTTCTGTCCATTCACACTTTATTTTTGTCAATTTTTAACGATGAAACTAAGACAAAAATTAAAAAAAAAAAAAAGCAAGAAATTTTATGTTACTTTTATATCGAGAAATTATTTTTGAATTGTTACCTCTCATGATAAGAATAAGAATGTATACTAACTAAGTATAACGTTTTCAATATTTCAGTAACCAATAGTTACTTAAATGTAACCCTTAATTAATTTCTATAATTAAAATTATTTAGTAGTTTTTTATTCTTTGAAAACAAAACCCCACTCAAATACAAATATTTCAAATAAAAAAGAGTATAATATTGATTGATATGTAAAAGTTTGTAAACTTAATATAATCATCTAACTAAACTTTTAAGTTAAAAGTTAAAATTCAAATCTTTTTAATACACTTAAAATTAACTTACACTTTTTAAATTTATAAAAAAGAAATAGAGAAAACAATGTTTTCTAGACATAAGAATATTCATTAGACAAATGGTTAAGAATAATGATATATTGAAAACTCATATCTTTTATACAATTATATTCCAATTCCTAATACTATTATTTTAATATTTTTTTTATATTATTTAATTTCAAATTTACTCTTTATTATATATATATATATATATTTATTTCTAAACCCTAAACTATATTTTAAATGGTTGATAGACGGTTGAATACATATTTGTGTGCATGTTGAACCTAATTGCGTGCATGGCTCCATGCATGCAGCAAGGTAATCGGAGCAAAATTCTTCAACCTCCAAAACTCCCCTGAGCCAAACTTCAGTCCGGCAGACGACCAGGGCCACGGAACCCACACATCATCTACGGCGGCGGGAGTGCCGGTGAGGGGCGCCAGCCTGGAAGGAATCGGCGGCGGCACAGCTCGTGGCGGGGTGGCGCGTGCCCGTATAGCGATGTACAAGGTGTGTTGGGGCAGTTCCGGGTGCAGCGACATGGACTTGTTGGCGGCTTTCGACGAGGCCATAACTGACGGCGTAAACGTGATTTCTTTGTCTCTGGGAGGGACTCCAAGGAAGTTCTTCAGCGACCCTGTGGCCATTGGAGCCTTCCATGCTATGAAGAGAGGGATTATCACCTCTTGCTCCGCCGGCAACTCTGGCCCTGCCACCATGACCGTCGAAAATGTTGCTCCTTGGATTTTGACGGTTGCTGCTTCCAACACTGACAGGCTCTTCACCACCGTCGTTGACCTCGGCGATGGCCGCAAAGTTGAGGTTAGTCTCATTATTACATTTCCCTCACTCTATAATGATCTATCTTAGTATTTTTACTAGTTCATAATACAAAATTTTTATGAAAATTCAACTCTCGAAGAAGATGAGTTAAATATATATACGTTTGCCTCTTCTTACTCTTTTTTTCTCATTTTGTTGAAATAGTAAAGAACATACACCTTCATATTATACAAGTTTTTAACATTATAATAATTACTCCATCTATTTTTGAAGTGCTTAACTTAGAGAAATTAAGTTACAGCATTTTTTCTTTACTTTTAATAAAATATTAAAAAAATATTCTACTCCATTTAAATTAATTAAAGATTAAATAAAAAAGTTAAAATATAAAAATGAAAACATAATTAATTTTGTCTTTTTTAACAAGAGTATTATTCTGACATCATTAGTTTGATATATAAATTTTATTTCTTAATTCTCTTTTAAAAATAAATTCATGATTAAGTTTCAAACTCTAAAACTCTAAAACATATAATATTATAATTGAGTTATTCTAAAACTTACAATATTTCAATGATTGTATGAATAATATTATCTCAATTTGAACAAGATTACACTTCAAACATTTCCAATAAAGATTAAAAATAGACAATTTTTAAACATAAATTATAATAAGTTTAAGAAATAAAAATATATCTATTTTTTTTTATATTTTGATCTTCATGAACTTATTCATGTTTAAATATTCTTCATCATCGTATTCGTCATAGAATGATTTACATCTAAATATATGATACATGGTGACATATGTGACTATTTAGTTGCATATGATGATGACATGAACAAAGGGTTATGTAAATTATTTTCAGAACTTCTATAGCAAGAAAAATTGAAAGGTTGAACCAATTTTTTTGCATATACAAGCAAACATGTTAAACCCTGAGAAATAAAAATTAACATTTTGATTGTCAGGGTATGTCCATTAATACCTTCACCCCTGAGAAAAAAATGTACCCTCTGATCACTGGAGCCCTTGCTTCCAACGTTACAGAAGGCGGCTATGGCAATGCCAGGTAAAATATGTAGCAATTTTGTTCATAGTGAACCTACCCTTTAAACAAAAACATGTGTATTTCTCTAACAAGTATGAAATATCAGTTTGAGAATTCTACTACATGATATATTCGATGTATGCAGTGCATGTGATTATGGGAGTCTAAGCAAGGAGAAGGTGATGGGGAAGATAGTGTATTGCCTTGGCGCAGGCAGCAAGGACTACATAATCAAAGAACTAAATGGAGCAGTCACCATCATAAGTGTTTCATACCCATTAGACTACTCCACCACCACTCTTATTCCTGTTGTATATGTTTATTCCAATACTGCTGGCAAAACCATTGATCTCTACATCAATTCCACCAAGTAAGTTTTTTAGTCTACCATGTCCCTCACAAAGAAATTATGCGTTTATTTTATAACTATGCTGGAATGAAATGACAAATCTCAATGGAAAAATCTTGTTGGTTACCTTGATCTCTTCTTCTAACATGATAAATACTTTATCGTATTTTTAATGTATGAAAAAAAACTTGATGCAATGTCTTGTATTTGTTGGTCGAGATGATATAGTGTCACTGTCATATGATGATCTAAATTATTAAAAAGTAGATTTTAAGATTAACTCAATTTTATAAAATTAGTCTATAAGATCAGTTTTTTGCATCAACTTATATATTATTTAATGTAGGGGATCTCCAACACATTCCTCTCACGCCGAGACCTACAACTTGTACGTGTAACTATATATTATGGGTGATAGATTTTAAGCTTAACTCCACCTTATATATTAAATAAATTAAATGTCCTTATATTTAGTGGACTGGAATCTCCAACATAAACAAATTTCTTCTTAGCATAGGATGTTCAAATTGGTTATTATGTCTGACTTCTTTCTCTCATGTTCAAATTGATCTCAAACAAACCCTGCATATAACTGAATTTCAGGGATGCTCAAGCTGTTATACAGAAGGTTAAAAGCACCAGAGGCCCTGCTCCATTTGTTGCTTCTTTCTCATCTAGAGGACCTCAATCCATCTCCACTAATATCCTAAAGGTGATCATGATTATTTATCTATATCTTGTTCTCTTTTCCTTGTGAGCAATTTAATAATGCAGTGACTATAGGCACAACTAATTAGTAGTGCATACTCATGGAAGACTTGGCCTTGGTGTGTGGTTTCTGAATTTCAGGGTTTTCTATGTGCAGCCTGATTTGACTGCTCCTGGAGTGGACATTCTAGCTGGATATTCCAAATTAGCAACACTATCAGGCGATCCTGAAGACAGCCGTAGAAACGTTTTCAATATATTGTCTGGAACATCTATGGCATGCCCACATGTTGCTGGTGCTGCTGCTTATGTCAAATCTTTTCATCCTCATTGGAGTCCTGCTGCAATTAAATCTGCTCCCATGACCACAGGTGAGAACCCAAATTCACCATCCATATATTAGAATGGTTATTTTCAACTTCAGTCTTGCAATGGAAAAACATTCTATACAATTCTATTATGCTATTGTGAACTGACTTTTTGGATTCTTGTTAAGAAGCATTTGGTACAGTTTATAATGAATATTTTCCAGTTTTCCCTTGATAATTTACGAGACAAGGGTACCAGTAAACTTTCTCCTATTTACAACATATAAACAATTTGTACCCACATGAAGTGCTCCATGTAATCATTGCAAAATCAAGGTTTTCAAGCTAGCGTGACCAAAATGGCAGTCATAGGTTGTATATGACCTTAATTTCTCAGAATATCAAAGACCACATGTTTGCAGTGAAACTGTGACTACAATTTGAAATCATGATTGCATGTCCTTAGTCCTGATCTTAACATGTATTCTCAAGGTCTCAATCTAAACTTCGGTAAGAAAATATAAAAAGAAAACAAGAGTTACTATTATATAATTGTTTAATGAAATTCTTGATGAACAAGGCGATTCTTCTTCAGTTTCTAACATATTCTGGTCTATATGGTTCAGCCACCCCAATGAGAATCAACGACATAACTGCAGAGCTAGGATCTGGGTCAGGGCAGATCAACCCAGTGAAAGCATTGGATCCTGGCTTACTTTACAATAATAGCATCGATTCCTACATTGCATTCCTGTGCAAAGAAGGCTACAACAGCAGCAGCATTGGAATAATAATTGGCACCAAAGGCTTCGACTGCTCTGGCATTGACCCTGCACAAGGCACTGATGGAATAAACTACCCTTCAATGCACACCCAGATCATACCTAATGGTAGCATTTATGCAATCTTTTATCGGAGTGTGACCAACGTAGGACTTGGAAACTCAACTTACAGGGCCAAAATCACATCACCTAAGGGTCTTTCCATTAAGGTCATCCCAGACACTTTGATATTTAGTGGGGTGAACCAAGAGTTGTCCTTCAAGGTTATGCTGAAGGGTCCTCCAGTGCCTAAGGAGTCAAATTTACTATCAGCATCTTTAGAATGGAATGACTCTCAACACAATATAAGAAGCCCCATAGTTGTCTATAAACGGACCTTGTGATCCTAAGCATGCCGTCAGCATGTTAAATGGCTTAGAAATTGAGTTTAGGATTTAGAAGTTTCATTTTTGGCTTATCTATGTGGAAGCTAGTGAATGGTAGTTTTCCTTATTGTATGGATTATTCATTCATCCAATCCAATGGTGATGGCCAATTATACATTGCTAATATTCTTTTAAAGTATTATAGTTTTTTTAAGATATTAATGAAATTGAGCTTAACTTAACTTTACAAAATCAGTTTATTAGAATAAATTCAACACATTTGATCTTCAACAAACCTCCTCACAATAAGAACTATTTGGTAGTGTTACTAAAGATTGATCATTGCCTCATAAGATTTACTGCTGTTTTGTATATCTATATTTCACTTAATTTCTAGGAATGTAATATTCACTACTGGAGAAAGTTGTCCAAAATATGAGATGTCAAGGATATGTATCTATTGAACTTTCTATTATTTTTAATAAGAAGGACAAACAAGAAATAAGAAAAATGAAGTGAAAAAAAAAATTTAGATGGTGCAACTATGTGTATATCTATTTTAGAATACAATCACTTCTGATAAAACTTCAAAAGAGAATTACTCCGAATTAAACAATTTTATTTGTGAAAAGAGTGTGATTTAAACAATCACAAGTTTGTTAATTAAAAGAATGGACATTTTATACATCATAGAATAGGCATTTGTATATTAGAAATATACCATGAGAGGTTTCATACCATGTATCTATTATTTGTCCAAATGTTAGCTTACTAAACTAAAATATGTAAACAAAATGTTATGTTTTTATCAATAAGATATCAATAAGACGAAACACTTACGTTTTTCTTTCAGAAACAGTCATGTCTATTGCGATTTAATATTTAAAAATATATTTTATTTTATACTTTGTTGTAAAATACCCTATCAAAATCAAATGAGGTCTATTAAACTTTAATTTATCGTTCTAATATTTTTTTAACTTCAAACAAAGTAATTAATCATTTACTTTTGCACATTTACTTCTTATATTTAAAAATATAAATAAAGTTCTAATAATTAAAATAATTTAAACCAAAATTTATATATATATATATATATATATATATATATATATATATATCAACAAAAATTATTTTTTGTTTGTTAAAACACTCAAAATGGGTTTCTTTGGATTAGGGAGGGGATGTGTGGGGATTTGAGGGAATAGATGTGTGAGTATGTGAGAGGAAACTGTGAAGAAAATGAGGATATTTGGATTGGGGTATGTTAGAGTGGATGTGTGAGAAAAGTTTATAGAAGTTTGTGAATGATGTCATGGTTGTGAGGGAATTTTAATTTTTTTTTAAATTGTTAAATATTACTTTACAAATTTATCCTTACTTATTAAAAATTTGTAATAATGAAATGAGTTATTTTTGTTTAAAAATAAACAATTTTCACATATCGTAAATTTAAAAATTAAAATTAGAAAATAAATATATATTAAATATAAATAGATATAATTTAAAAATTATAATTAGAAAAAAAATTATTCAACAAATTAAATAAAAATAAAACAAAGTAATTTCTATATATTAAACATGCATTATAAAATTAGAAAATAAATCAAATCTTATATAAATAAAAAATAATATTTTTTATTATTAAAAATCCTATAATAATAAAAAATACTAAAAAAATTATATCGTAATTAACAATAGAAAATAATTTCATAAAAAATTATTATAAAAAAAAAATACTAACTCATAAACATAATATTAATAAAAAATATATATATTAATATAAACACAACAATAAAACAATAAATTAAATAAAAAAAACTTCAAATAATTTATTAAAATATTAAATATATACTATAAAATTAGAAAATAAATCACATTATATATAAATAAAAAATTATTATTTTTTAATATTAAAAATTTTTGTAGATGAATGAGAGTAAATTTGAAAATAACACATGTTGATATGGTTTTCTCCCTACATCTTTTCATTTTGAGAGAAGAGGATATTTACTGTTTACAGTTATATACTCTCTTTCTCTTTCCTGCAAAATTTTTAGATCCAAACCACTGATATCTCTATTTTTTTCTTGTGACATTCACATAAGCAAACAGGGGAAAGTGTGTGTGAGGGTGTTATTCTAGTTTATTTCAGAAAAAAATTACAGAGAAGTTCCAACAACCTCTTCTCTGTTCTTGTTCAGGAGCAGAGCACAAGCATTGTTTTTCTCTGTAACATCTCAAATTCCTAATTTTTCACCATTTTTTCAATGTGTTCTCATTCCCACAAGACCCTTTCCAGATTCATCACCCCTTTAAGCACCCAACATCTCCAACTTGCTTATAACATAATCCAAAACCTTCTCAACTCCACCCATTTCAAACCCCACTCCGCCATCCCCTGCATCGCACCTCAGGTCACTTACTATGTCCTCTCCGACCCCTCTCTCCCTCCTCGCTCGTGCTTATCCTTCTTCCACTTCCTCACAACACAAAACCCCCAAAAACCAGACCTCAAAGCCCACCTCATCCTCCTTTATAGACTCTTTTCAGCCCAAAAATTTGCATTAATGAAAACCCTTTTAAATTCCCTTGTCACCGAACACCCTGTTCCTCGCTTCGTTGATGAATGTGAATCACAATTTGTAAGTGAAAGTGAGAGTGAGTCCAATTTTGTTGAGAAACTGTGTGACATGTTGTTAAGGGTGTGTGCTGATAACAGGATGTTTAGAGAGGCTATTGGGGTGTTTGATTATGCAATTGCAAAGGGGTTGGTGATAGAGGGTAGGTCTTGCATTGTGCTTTTGCTTGCTTTGAAGAGGTGTAATGAGGTGGAGTTCTGTGTGCGGTTCTTTCATCGGATGGTGGAGTCTGGCCGTGTGGATGTCGGGGTTCAGTCTTTGACTGTTGTGGTTGATGTGTTGTGTAGGAGAGGAGAGATCGAGAGGGCTAAGAAGTTGATGAGGGAGATGGCTGAGAGAGGCATCGTGAGGTCGACGGTTTTTACTTATAATACATTGTTGAATGCTTGTGTTGTGAGGAGGGATCGAAGAGGGGTTGATGAGATACTGGGGTTGATGGAGAGAGAGGGAATACTGCCTTGTTTGACCACGTATACTATTTTGATTGAGTGGTATGCGAGTTCCGGAAGAATTGGGGAGGCTGAGAAGGTGTTTGAGGAAATGAGTGAGAGGAACATGAAGATGGATGTTTATGTCTACACGTCGATGATAAGTTGGAATTGTAGGGCAGGAAATGTTAAAAGGGCGTTGGCTTTGTTTGATGAGATGATTTGGAAAGGCATTGGTCCGAACACTCATACTTTCGGGGCTATGATTAGCGGAATGTGCAAGGCGGGGCAAATGGAGGCTGCAGAAATCTTGTTGGAAGAGATGCAGATTAAGGGGGTTGATCTGAATGTGGTGATATTTAACACGATGATGGATGGTTATTGTAAAAGAGGGATGATGGATGAAGCTTTCAGGCTGCAAGTTATCATGGAAAGGAAAGGACTTGAAGCGGATGTGGTTACATACAGCACTCTTGCTAGTGGGTTATGTAAATTGCATAGGTATGAAGAAGCCAAGAGGACGCTAAATTTGATGGTGGAGAAAGGAGTGGCTCCGAACGTTGTGACTTACACTACTTTTATTGAGATATATTGTAAGGAAGGAAACCTTGCAGAAGCTGAGAGGATCTTACGGGATATGGATAAAGAGGGAATAGTGCCTAATATTGTTACATATAATACTCTAATAGATGCATATTGCAAGAAAGAAAAATTAAAGCAAGCTCATGTGTTAAAATCTGAAATGATAGGGAAGGGGATAGTGCCAGATGTATTTACATACACATCTCTGATACATGGGGAATGTATAGTTGACAGGGTAGACGAGGCTCTGAAGCTTTTCAGTGAAATGTTGGTAAAGGGCATAAGAGGAAGCGTGAAGACATATACAGCAATTATTTATGGTTTATCCAAGGAAGGGAGAGAAGATGAAGCTTTTAAGTTTTATGACGAGATGATGAGAATGGGTCTAACACCTGATGATAGAGTTTATGCTGCACTTGTTGGTAGTCTTCATAAACTCAGTTCTCATGTTGCTGTGAAACAAAATGAGTATGGTGAACGGAAAATAGACTCTCCTGATGCCTCGGGAAGGTTGCTCACACATGATGATTTTTGTTCTTGAAGCCCAAGCCATACCCTGTATGGGAAAAATCCATCTTCCACAATGCCAAATTAGAGCTTGGAAACTGGTACAATGTACAAATATTCTAGTGTTGGTACGTAATACATACAAAGGTCCTCTCTTTATGTGTTGATGAATTACACATACCCAGTGTTGGTGATTAGAGGCATTGCTGGAGTATTTCAAAGAAGTGGGAGTTGGTCAGATTTGTTCAAAGAAGTAACCAGAGTGGGTCGAGAGTCCAGATACCAACATGAACTTATCTAAATACAAGGAAATGACTGAGAGATTTACTTTCCGGCCATTCAATCTGATTAGAAATCAAATCCCTCATAAAAGACACGCCTAAATTGTAGGCATAACAGGTAGATATCTAACAGTATGAATATTGACCTTGACAGTTCTTTGGCACCCTTAGCAATTAGTGGTTTAATGTTTAATTGTCTACCATTTAAATTAAATACAAATACATAACCTTGCAGGGAACCACCCTATCGTGAATCGAAATTTTGTTAAGTTGTATACAATTTACCAAAAATAATTATGTTGTGCATAGTCTATGCATATTTGTTCTGATGATTTAACATTTCATGATACTACAAAATTACTTCTAGTTCAGCTTTGTGTTTTTGCTGATACATGTGAAAGCTAATAGTTGATTGTGCATGTGGGATCGTTATGATTTTCTCCCACATTGCTAAAAATTCAATTTGTTTTTCCTTTGTAATAGATGAAATGGTTTGTAAAAAAAATTTCTGTACTTAAAGGCCTCCTGCTGTTCTGTGCTTGTGGCTTTCGTTTTATATATAGTCCTAAGGAGATTTTATTTACATTTTCTGTTATATGGACGGTACCTGTACCTTCCGATTTTAATCCTAGATGGAGGGATGTGCCCCTGATCTATGCCAGTGTATCATAACAAAGAAGGTTCTTTAGGTTTGATGTTCTGGTTCAATTTAACACTGCCATTGCTAATAAGGTGATGTTCTAGACTTATCTCATGTTTGGTTCTGCTACTTTTTGAATAAATAATAATTTGGTAGAGAGGAGAAATAAGTAAAATGAAAATAAATGGGTAAAATAGAAATAAATGAAGATTAATAGAAATAATAAAGAATTTCACCATTTCATAAAATTGTTTCTTTTCTCTTTTACATCCACTAAACATCCTATATTTTATTTTCATTTTCCTCCATCTTCTCTCATCTACACACCAATGCTAAATATTTAGAAAAGTATTTATCTAAAGATGCAATAGCAGTTCTTTTTCATGATATAATTCTTTTGTGATAAATACAACAATCTCCTGGGAGAATGACACTGTTATATGGATTTCTTTCCTAATTTTGAAGAAAAATGATTGTTGGAAAAACTTTCTGTATTTCCATATTTTCTTCCTACAATCCCATGTTTTTCGAAATATCCATTTTACAATTTATGTCTTTTGTCATTTTTATGCTTTTTTTTTTGCGGGTAATCTTGTCAGGTGCTAGATGTAGTTATGGTAGATGCAGCAAATGTTACCAAATGGTTTCAATAGATGCAGCAAATGGTTTCAACCTTTAGAATTAATCAAAGATTGAACATGTGTTTTGTATAGAAACTATTTGGACTTTAATACAGATTAATCAAAGATTCAAATGGAAGAAAATAAACTTTTGGATTCAACGGAAATGAATAAAAAGTTAATTCAAGATTAATCAAGCGTGAAGAAAATATTTAATTTTGAATTATGTATTTTTGGATTTTATAATTCAAAAGTGAAAAAATTAATATTAGATTATACCATCCAAAATGTATCTCTAAATTGTACAATCATAATTAAGAAGTGAAAAAATAATTTTTGAATTGTGTCATCTAAAATGTATTTCTCCAATGCAATTCATAATATATTTTTAGATAGATCACACAGTCGGTAAATGAAAATATTAATTATATTTTGTATTGTATAATAAAAATGTAATATAAAATTAATCTTTTCACTTTTGGCCATGCAATCTAAACATCTAATTTTTTAATTTATGAATTATAAATTCTTTATTTTTTATATCATTCAATTTGGAGTTTTGGATTACATGTTTCATACTAAATTTTATTATCTTTGGCATAAATGATGCTCATATTTTAGACAGAATTAACGGTGATTATGTTTAATGTCTTTAACTAAAATATCGAATGAAGTTGACATAGTTTTATAGAAGTATCGATGATTATGATAGAATTCACTATGAACAATTTCATTTATCTCCTTGGAGATACATAAAACTTACATAGATTACAACTTAATTGTTTATTTATTAGTGAACTCTTGCTCTGCTTATGTTTCACTCTATGTGACATTTACAAGGTTCTTATATATATATACAAAACCAACATAACTATTTCCGCAAAACGTATAACATAAACAATAACAAGTGGACAATGCCTAGTCTTAGTAGTTATAGGAAAGTAGATGTCATACTAAAAATGTATACTCACGTTTTTATAATACGCATGGTTCTTATATACGTGATACCATGACAGTCTTAAAATCTGGATTCATGCAAACCTGACAATAGAATATAGAATTTATAACATGTATCAATAGTTGATCTTTATGCATTTTCCGTATTGCAAATATGTTTTCACTTTTCAATTAAGCCTAATGCTGCACACTGCTCCACAATTTCCATGGTAGCATTATAGAATAAATCCTCAATATCATTATTAAAGAAATACCCTCTTTCGTAAATAATATAAAGATATGTAAGTAATCTTTTAAGTCTCTCAATTATTCAAAAAGTTCTTCAAATGGGTATCTAACATTATCAATTTAGTAATTAAATTGATTAATATTTGAAGGAACACTTATATAATTTTATTATTTCAATAGCTATATCGGAAAGAGAGAGAAATACTTGAGAGATCAAATTGGTTATATAGTCATGAAAAGGAAAGGGAAAGAAATAAATGAAAATAATAACAATAGTAATATTTTTAAAGGAAAGATGAATTATTTTTAAAGTCATCTTTTAAATAGTAATATTATCGTTCTTAATTGCTAATTATTTTTAGTAATAAGCTATTTTTAATTGCTGTGAAGAAAAAAATTAATGTTATGGGTACAAAATTCCTGTTAAAAATATTACAAATATATTTTTTTTCTCCTCTCTTTCATTTATTGGAATGGTTAATATTAATATATTCTGCTAGTTCGTATGTTTTGATGTCTTTTTGCTGGATGCACAAATACTTTAATTAGTTATTTTCAGTTGAACTTATTTTAAACTTTTAAGTAAATGATTGCAACCAAATGTTTATTTATAGTGTGCATTCAGGGTGGAGTCATAAAACATAGAAAAAAGAACAACAATGTCTGTAATCTATTCTAGCACACAGACAACAAAAAGGCAATTTGTACTGTGCCAGCTTAAAGTGGCGTGGCAATAACTTGCATCTCCTTCTGCTACATGTTTTGTTTAAGTAAGGATGCAAAAACAAAATTCAAAACATAAGAAAATTAATTAAGGCCTCATAGAAGAAATTTGATATGGCAAGTGAAGCGAATGCTACGAACTCAATCCCAGAACTTGCATGTTACAATACAACATTCGATCCTAACAACATAATCTGGAGGAGTGATAATGTCATTGCAGATCGTGTTCCTCTTCTGTCCATTCAAATTGCCTACAATATCCTTGTCTCTAGTTTTTTTCACCACATCCTCAAGCCATTCAACCTCCCTCTTACGGTTGCCCAGATGCTTGTAAGTGTTCATCTTCATATGTGTGTCTACCAAATATATCATAGGACTTTTGGATATATTGATACAGAATTGTTTGAATAAACTCCTTCATAAGAATTTCTAAGAAAGAAAAATAAGAAATTGTAGTATTTTTCATTCAAATTAGTTTTAAGATCAGAAGAAACTAATGTCTGTTTGTTTATGCATTGAAACATGGATAAACAATGTTAAAAATGAGAAGTTAACTTGTATATATAGTTTCTCCCTGATGTGGGAACATGAAAAGAGATAGTGAAAAATCTTTTAGGTGACATGTTTCAGGGAAATTAAACTTTGGTATCAAATATGAATCACTTATAGTAACACTAACTCGATATTGTATATGCAGGGTGGTGTACTCTTGAGTTCATCATTTTTGGGAAGAATTCCTGGAGTTTTTGAGTCGGTTTACCGTCCAGAAGGAATCTTGACTGTTGAAACCTTTGCCAATGTGGGAATCATGTACTATGTGTTCCTTAGTGGGTTGGAAATGAACTGTGACACCATCCTGAGATCAAGCAGGCAGGCTATAATCATTGCTGTTGCAAGCATTTTCATCCCAGCATTGGTTGGAGCTGGCTTTCTTGCTTTAGAGCGTAACTTAGCAGGTGAATCAAGCATTGCGCTCAGCGCTAGAGGGTATGTGTTTTGGTGTGCAATTCTTTCTGTCACAAGTTTTCCAGTCCTTGCAAGGCTCCTATCAGATCTCAAGATCCTCTACACAAGGCTTGGAAAAGATGCCTTAACAGCAGCCATGTTAATTGATACATTTGGCTGGATTTTGTTCTCACTCTTGATTCCGTTTTCCCACGAGGGTGGAAAACCACTCCTCTCAGTAATGTGCACATTGATGTTCATTCTGTTCTCCTTCTGCGTGGTGCGTCCAATCCTGGCGCGCGTGATTGAACACAGAATGAGGTCGGAGTCATGGAACTCCTCAAAGTTGCTGGATGTGATGATTGGACTTTTTGTTTGTTCATACATCACAGACTTGATTGGTGCACACCATGTTGTTGGGGCCTTTGTGTATGGACTAATTTTGCCTAGTGGGAAGTTTGCTGATATTATGTTGGAGATGTTGCATGATTTTGTTACTGCATTTATTGTTCCTGTGTACTTTGCTAGTTTTGGCTTTAGACTGAACCTGGAGGCACTTTGGTCTCAATCACATTCAGTGTTACTTCCGATCTTCATGGTGTTCTTGTTAGCCATCCCAAAAATTTTAAGCTCTCTGTTGGTTACTTTCTACTATGGTATGTCTTTAAGAGATGGAGTGGGCCTTGGATTGCTCCTCAACACCAAGGGCATGATGGCAGTGATTCTTATAAGCATTGCCTGGGACAAAAGTGTACTATTTACTAACCAAACTCATCATATCATGCTCCTCTTTCAAATTCTTGCTTGGTTACTAAAAGCTTGTTTAGATTAAGAAAACATTTTTGGATCCTGTGTTCATCAACATGTCACTTTGTTTCCTGTTTCCATATACTTGTAAATGGGAAATAAAGTACTAGAGTGGTTTTTAAAAGTAGAAAATGTTTTCACAAACCAAACAGGTTGGAAATTTGCATGCACCAATTTTATCCATTATCTCTAAAGATTACAGTTAATCAACTCTGATGCGTTTTTTTGTTCTATTTCTTTTGTTTTCAGTTTTTGGACCCCTATTCTTTCACAATTATGATCCTTGCCATACTATTCATGACTACGGCTGCATCTCCCTTTATTAATGCCATATACAAGCCAAACCTTCGGTTCAAGCAGACCCAACAAAGGACTGTGCAGAAACTATGGTGTGAAGCAGAACTTCGAGTTGCAGCTTGTGTTCACAATGCTCACCAAGCCCATGGCATGATCCATATTCTTGAAGCCACAAATGCCACCAGAACTTCCCCTTTACACGTCTCAGTCCTTCACCTTGTGGAACTCACAAGACACGGCACTGGCCTTCTTGTGGCCCAAATGGACAATTCAAATGTTCAAGCGGGATCCTCAGAGAGCCAGTATGGATCACAAACAGAGTTTGAGACCATATGCAATGCATTTAATGAGTTTGTGGAGGAATACAACGCGGTGAGATTTGACACATCAGGTATTGTTGCAACCCATGACACAATCCATCAGGATATCTACAATGTGACAGAAGAGAAACGTGCAAATCTCATTCTCCTTCCATTCCACAAAGAACTAAGCTCAGGAGACATGGAAACAGTCAACACTACATTTGGTGACATAAACCAGAATGTGTTGCAGGCACCACCTTGTTCTGTGGGGATCCTTGTTAACCGTGGACTCAGGTCATTATCTAAAGTAACAATGAGCACCATTGTGATCTTCATTGGAGGGCCTGATGATAGGGAAGCCTTATCGATCGCATGGAGAATGGCAGCACACTCAGCCACAAAGTTGCACGTAATTAGGCTTCTGGTGTCAGGTACTGAGGTTGAAGAAGAAAAGGCATTCCAGAGTGATTCCAGTGGAGTGTTATCTACAAAGATGGACAGTGTGATGCAGAAAGAGCTAGATGATGAGCACATATTTCACTTTAGGCACAAAGGGTTGTACAATAATGATACCATCACATACTCAGAGACCGAAGTGGAGATAGAAACTGGTGAGGAAATTCCTTTGATCCTCAATGAGATAGACAAACCAGGGTGTGACTTGTACATATTGGGTCAAGGAAGTGGAAAGAACTTCACAGTTTTCCAAAGGTTGTTGGAATGGTGTGACAACCCTGAACTTGGGGTCATGGGAGACATTATAGCTTCAACCAGTTTTGGCACACACTCCTCACTGCTTGTTGTGCAGCAATACACCATAGAGAGAAAGTCTAAACTTCGTTGTGGCAAGAAATGTCACTCTAATGAAAGTGATGAAATGTTGTGAACAAACAGTTAACAAGTGGCTTTGTTTTATATATAGTCCTAAGGAGATTTTATTTACATTTTCTGTTATGTGGACAGTACTTATACCTTCTGATTTTAACCCTTGATGGAGGAATGTGCCCTTGATGTATGCTAGTGTATCATAACAAAGAAGGTTCTTTAGGTTTGGTTTTCTGGTTCAATCTAACACTGCCATTGCTAATAAGGTGAGGTTCTAGACTTATCCCATGTTTGGTTCTGCTACTTTTAGAATAAATAATAATTTGGTAGAAAAGTGAAATAAATAAAATGAAAATAAATGGGTAAAATAAAAATGAATGAGAAATAAAGTAAATATCAAAAGAAAGATTAATATAAATAATAAAGAATTTCACCATTTAATAAAATTGTTTCTTTTTTCGTTTACATCAACTATTTGTCTTTCACCATTAGAAGGTCTATATATTTTATTTTCATCTTCCTCCATCCACACTCATTAGACACCAAAGCTAAATATTCTAGAAAAAAAAAAGCCAAAAAAAAAAGCAAATTATTTTCCAAATAGGTTATATTTAGATAAGTATTTATCTAAAGATACAATAGCAGTTTTTTTTCATAATATAATTTTTTGTGTGATAAATACAACAATCTACCTGGAGAAGGACAATGTTATATGGATTTCTTTCCTAATTTTGAAGAAAAATATTGTTGGAAAAACTTTCTGTATTTCCATATTTTCTTCCTACAATCCCATGTTTCGAAATATCCATTTTACAATTTATGTCTTCTGTCATTTTTATGCTTTTTTTTGGCGGGTAATCTTGTCAAGTGCTAGTAGATTTAGTTATGGTAGATGCAGCAAATGTTACCAAATGGTTTCAATAATGCAGCAAATGGTTTAAACCTTTAGGATTAATCAAAGATTAAACATGTGTTTATATAGAAACTATTTGGATTTTAATACAGATTAATCAAAGATTCAAACGGAAGAAAATAAACTTTTGGATTCAACTATATGGAAATGAAAAAAAAATGTTAATTCAAGATTAACCAATCGTGAAGAAAATATTTAATTTTGAATTATGTATTTTTGGATTCAATTCAAAAGTCAAAAAATTAATATTAAATTATACAGTCAAAAATGTATTTTTAAATTGCAATCACAATCAAAAAATGAAAATATAATTTTGAATTATCATCTAAAATGTATTTTCTCCAGTGCAATACTCTTAATATATCTTTAGATGACACTGCTGAAGGTGAAAACATATACATATATTTTTAGATGACACAATTCAGAAGTAAAAACATTAATTTTTAATTGTATAACTCAGAATATATTTTGTATTTTATAATAAAAAATGTAATATGAAATTAATCTTTTCCCTTTATAGTCATGCAATGTAAACATTAATTTTTTAATTTATGAATTATACAATCTGTATTTTTTTTTATCATTCAATTTGGAATTTCGGATTACATGTTTCATAAAGTAGTTAATTTTTTTATCTTTTATATATATAATCAACATAACTAACTCGGCTAAACATGCATAACATAAACAATAACATGTGGAGAATGCCTAGTCTTAGGACACGTTATAGGGAAGTAGACGTCATACTAAAACTGGATACTCATGACTTTATAATACATAACTCCAATGGTTGGACAAGACGAATTTCATCGAATATACCCTCCATCGCATTAACTGATAGTATAATTCAAAAATACTTGTATCCTACAACTACTGTTTTGGAATAAAATAGTATATTATAATAAATTATTTTTTTTAAAAAATAAAATAATATATTATAATAGAATAATAATTTATTTAGATATAAAATGAATGCAGATCACATTAATGATGTCAAAAAAGATAAGATCCGTCCACAGTTCACTATTTTCACTTTCCTTTATCTTTCAAAATAATTCGGTTATAGGCTTGAACCCATCCTCTATGCTAAGTTGTTTGTTAAATATGGTTACACTGTATCTTCAACCACGTCGATGAAAGATCTTCGCCCGTCAAAGAAGAAGTGGTTATTGTGCTATGTTTTTTTATCGGAAGTGTGCTTCGTCTCTTCTTTTTATGGAACTTTTCATGGTAAGATCTTTCATTTTTCCTGCTTAAAGATGTTTTCGTCGTATCTGATGTTTTTAAAATTTTTGGTTTTACGTATGGAAAAGATTTTGGTGGATCTCATTATTATTTTTTTTGCTTTCCTCAAATTTTGTATTAGAGTTTTAACTACATTTTACTCATACAATCTAAACCTCTTTTTGCCGAAAATGTTATGTTTAAGTTATGGTTTTGGTGGATCTCAGTTTTCTAGGTTTTTTAACCCCTTTCCAGTTTCATCTTTATTTTTCACTTTTTGGGGTTTCGATATTGTATTCTTAAGCTCAATATGGTTTACATGTTGTTTTCGTTTTTATTGTCTCAGTTTTCTGAAAATGTTCTGTTTAGGTTATGGTTTTGGTGAATCTTTGTTTTTTAGGTTTTTAATCCCTTCCTTTCCTGACAATGTTTTGTTTAAGATATGGTCCCTTTGGCAGTATATTTGAATTTTGAAATTGAGAAGATTTATATTCATTCATTTTTTTTCACTATATATATTTGTGGTCAGTTCTTTGTTTTTTATTCATTCATTCACATCATTGTGCATTTTGGCATTTCATTTTGTTATCTGGAGAGGAGAGTGTATGTGAGAATGTCTCACCCGCATAAACATACAAATACTATCAAAGGAGTGATTCCTGAAAGAGAAAATTGGATGCTCATATCAATAGTTATTCATTTGTGGTTTGTGACTGATTTCAAAAAACCCAAATTTTCATTTTCCATGAAATTGACTCTAATCTCCGGTTCATTATATAAACCACCTACACACTAAATCGTCATCACGAATCATAATTACAAAAATATTAAAATAAAGACAAAAAGATGTTGAAGTAAATATAATAATATAATATACAATACTTGTGATATAATATGTGTGCATGTTTGTAAATTCATTGACGATGAAAATGTCAGATGTCAGTTTTCATAATAAAACCTAATATGATAGTTTTTATTAAAAAAAAAATTACTTAAATAGAAGCTAATTTGCTTTAAAAAATTACATCCAAATTATATAAAATTGCATGCATTTAAAAAATGGAAGCATTCTATATCATTTTTTTCTGCAAACAATAATGTTTATAAATACTTATATTCTAACATTATTTCACATGTTACTTTAAATTTATCTTTTATATATAAGGATTATGTTATATACTTTTACATTTATTTTCCTTCTCTTTATGTCAAACAGTGGATAATTAGACAGTTTTTTGGGAAAGCATACAATACATTAAATCAATAAAAAAAAATTGAAAAGCACAATACATTAAATTAATCTTTTTTTATATATTATTCGTGTTTACCATATAATGGAACACTGGATAATAATAATAATAAAAATAGATGTTGAAATAATAAATAAAAAAGATCGTTATTCTTTTTCTATTCTTTATATATAAAATTCTCCCTCAGTTATTATAACTTATTTGCAAGTAAAAGTCCACATTTTGTGTGCGAAATTTACAAAATCGAATACATATGTAATTAAAAAAATCTGATATGTTCAACAAGGAGAAAAATTAAGAAAAAAAAGTAAAACTAGGTTCTTGTAGGATTTATTGCGTACCTAATTGTTAAAATGATTATTCAATATTCTAAATACAAATCCTAAATTATTTAGTGTAGTATTTGAATAAAAATCTGAAATAAATTATTCTTAAATTATTTAAAATTTTAAAAAAATACAAATCATAAATTATTTAATATTGTACTTAAATAAAAATCTGAAATAAATAAAATTTCTAAATTATTTTAAATTCTAAATAAATAAAAAAAAGAAAAGTATTTAATGTGCTATTTGAATAAAAATATAAATTAATAAATTTTCTAAGTTATTCAAAATTCTAAATTATTTTTTTAAAATTTTATTGTTTATTTTTATTAATAATATTATTAAATATTTTTATTACGTAGTAAAAATTATGTTCTCTTTCTCCTTCTTCTACAACCACCACCCAAGTCAACCGTTGCACCTATATGGAGTTCTAAAGAAAGCGTCATGTACAACACATATTCTAGCATTTAAAGCACAAACCCTATCTCTATAACACCTATAACTCAAACATGTACAAATGAGACTTTAAAGGGAGTGTATATTATAAAAAGGAGCTTCTATTCTATTGCTTACTCTTTTTTCAATTGAGATCTGTTCTAATATTTAAAGTTAAAAAACAATAAATTATTCTTCATCAATTACCTTTTTATAAATTTCAATTATTTTACTTTATCGAGTTTTCTAATTATTATCATTATTATTATTATCATTACTCATTCACGAATTGTGTGTTTGGTTTTATTGAAAACTAAAAAGATTTATACCAATATTAAATGATAATTTGTTGAGTTATCAAACAGTGAAATGTGTTAAGTCTTTTCTAATGATCAAGGTTTGTTTCAATATTTGCACTTAAAAAATAATAAATTTATCGTTTTAAAATATTTTGCATCAATTATCCTTTTACAATATTTAATTATTTTATTTATCATGTTTTTTGAATTATTATTATTATTACTCATTTATGAATTGTGTGTTTGGTTTTATTAGAAACTGAAAAAGTTTCTTATAATGTTGAATGATAATTTATTGAGGTAACAAAATATCATATTTGTTCACTCTCTTTCAATTATTGCAGTATGTCCCAATATTTGAATTGAAAAAATAGTAAATTCATTTTTAAATATTTTTGCAACAATTGTCTTTCTACCGTATTTATTTTTTTTTCAAAAGTGTTTTTTAATTATTATTACTCATTTATAAATTGTGTGCTTATTTTTCTGAAAACTAAAAAGTTTCTTGCAGTGTTAAATGGTAATTTACTAAGGTATCGAAATGTTTCTAGCCACTCTCTTTCGATGATTGAGACATGTTCCAATATTTGAAATTAAAAAATAATAATTTATTTTTAAATATTTTGCATCAATTACCATTTTATAATAATTAATTATTTTATTGTATCATATTTTTTAAATTATTTTTATTATTACTCGTCTTGTAATTGTGTGTTTTGTTTTTATTAGAATAGACCATCTTTTTTCTATGTTTATTGATAATTTTTTGAGTTAACAAGATGTCAAGTTTTTTCACTATCATTCAATTGTTGAAAGATGTTCCAATATTTAATTTTAGAAAATAAAAAATTATTTTTAAATATTTTTGTATCAATTATCCTTTAATAATCTTTAATTATTGGATAAAGTTAAATTAATATTAAGAAGGTTGAGAACAAATTGAACTTTTTAAAACATTTTGGGATCATACCAAATTTTTTGAAAAAGTGAGGATGAAATTGTATTTTTTTCAAAAAATATTGGGACCAAAATAGTCATTAAGTCTAAAATATTTTTTTTATCTATTACCCTTTTACAATATTTAATTATTTTATTGTTTTATTTTTTTAAATTATTATTATTATTACTGATTTATTATTTATGTGTTTGGTTTTATTAAAAATTGAAAAGTTTCATGTATTATTAAATGATAATTTACTTAAGTTCACTATCTTTCAATCATTGATATGATATTTCAACTTATAAAACAATAAATTTGTTTTAAAATATTTGTCATGGATTACCCTTTTACAATATTTAATTGTTTTATTATATTATATTTTTTTAATTATTATTTTTATTACTTATTTACAAATTGTGTGTTTGATTTTATTGGAAACTGAAAAAGTTTCATATAGTGTTTAATGATAATTTGTTGAGTTACCAAATGGTCAGATTTATTACCTCTTTTTCCATCGTCGAGATCTGTTCTAATATTTAAATTTAAAAAATAATAAATTTATTTTTAATTATTTTTACATCAATTATCCTTTTATAATATTTAATTATTTTATTGTATTATATATTTTTAATTATTATTATTATTATTACTCATCTACAAATTGTGTGCTTGGTTTTATTGGAAACTTTTTTGAGAAGTTTCATTCAATGTTAAATGATAATTTGCTTAGTTATCAAAAAGTTAAATATTTTCACTCTCTTTCAATTATCGTTGTTCCAATATTTCAATTTTAAAAATAAACATTTTGAAACATTTTGCATCAATTACACTTTTATAATATTTAGTTATTTATTATATTATGTTTTTTTAATTATTATTACTACTACTCATTTATGGATTTGCGCTTGATTTTATTGGAAACTGAAGAGTTTTGTGTAGTGTTACATAATAATTTGTTGATTTACCAAATGGTTAAATCTTTTCATTCTCTTTTGATCGTTCAAATCCATTCGAGTAAGGTTAAAAAATATTATAAATTTATGATAATATTTATTTTTTATAAATAAATGTTTTGTTCGATCTATTTCAAACACAAGTCAATAATAGTCTTAATATTAACCTTCAACAATTGTAAATGTATGACATCATTCCTAATGATATGAGTCATAAAAATCAAATTAAACATGATGATCTAAAAAACAAACATATTGATTAATGAACAAATATTTTTCAAACAAAAAAATTATGGTAATACATGTTACTTTGTTTGAAAAATTTATTATAATTATTATTATTACTTATATTATTTATTATTATTCTAAAATTATATAATAGTAAATTCTCAAATATATTGAAGATGGATGGAACAATTTTTATAGGTTAAACTACTTTAAAGAATGTGACAAGATTGTTTTTGAAACACAAGTCAACAAACCAAATAACAAAATTGGAGTGATTATCTTTTTGTGAAGAATGATTATATTTTAGTTTATTGTTTCTTACTTTGTTGAGATTTAAAGAATGATTTTGCTTAAATTCCTGTATCACATGGTTGAGACTTGAACAATCTATATTTACACTTAATATTTATGATTTGTTTAACTGATTTCTATCATGTGTTGTTTCTTTTATGCAGATATGATTTTTATTAAGTTTAGTTTCTTTATGCAAATATAATTGATGTTTATTTTTTTAATATTCGAACTATTTTTCTTTTTGTAAAATGATATTTTTTTAACTATTGTTCTTCTATGTAATTGATACTATGTAATTTTGACTTCTTATAGATAGGTATTTTAAATTATTAATTGTTGTAGAACTTATATTACGTTTTACAGTGTGAAATTTAATATAATATCCAAATTATAATTTTTTATATTTTTTTAATATTATAATTTAAAAAAACCACCCTGGCTGCACGGTCAGGTAATAGTTTACATAGATAGAAAAAAGAACAACAATGTCTGTAATCTATTCTAGCACACAGACAACAAAAAGGCCATTTGAACTGTGCCAGCTTAAATGGCGTGGCAATAACTTTGCATCTTCTTCTGCTACATGGTTTTCTTTAAGTAAGGATGCAAAAACAAAATTCAAAACATAAGAAAATTAATTAAGGCCTCATAGAAGAAATTTGATATGGCAAGTGAAGCGAATGCTACGAACTCAATCCCAGAACTTGCATGTTACAATACAACATTCGATCCTAACAACATAATCTGGAGGAGTGATAATGTCATTGCAGATCGTGTTCCTCTTCTGTCCATTCAAATTGCCTACAATATCCTTGTCTCTAGTTTTTTTCACCACATCCTCAAGCCATTCAACCTCCCTCTTACGGTTGCCCAGATGCTTGTAAGTGTTCATCTTCATATGTGTGTCTACCAAATATATCATAGGACTTTTGGATATATTGATACAGAATTGTTTGAATAAACTCCTTCATAAGAATTTCTAAGAAAGAAAAATAAGAAATTGTAGTATTTTTCATTCAAATTAGTTTTAAGATCAGAAGAAACTAATGTCTGTTTGTTTATGCATTTAAACATGGATAAACAATGTTAAAAATGAGAAGTTAACTTGTATATGTAGTTTCTCCCTGATGTGGGAACATGAGAAGAGATAGTGTAAAATCTTTTAGATGACATGTTTCAGGGAAATTAAACTTTGGTATCAAACATGAATCACTTAAAGTAACACAAACTCGATATTGTATATGCAGGGTGGTGTACTCTTGAGTTCATCATTTTTGGGAAGAATTCCTGGAGTTTTTGAGTCGGTTTACCGTCCAGAAGGAATCTTGACTGTTGAAACCTTTGCCAATGTGGGAATCATGTACTATGTGTTCCTTAGTGGGTTGGAAATGAACTGTGACACCATCCTGAGATCAAGCAGGCAGGCTATAATCATTGCTGTTGCAAGCATTTTCATCCCAGCATTGGTTGGAGCTGGCTTTCTTGCTTTAGAGCGTAACTTAGCAGGTGAATCAAGCATTGCGCTCAGCGCTAGAGGGTATGTGTTTTGGTGTGCAATTCTTTCTGTCACAAGTTTTCCAGTCCTTGCAAGGCTCCTATCAGATCTCAAGATCCTCTACACAAGGCTTGGAAAAGATGCCTTAACAGCAGCCATGTTAATTGATACATTTGGCTGGATTTTGTTCTCACTCTTGATTCCGTTTTCCCACGAGGGTGGAAAACCACTCCTCTCAGTAATGTGCACATTGATGTTCATTCTGTTCTGCTTCTGCGTGGTGCGTCCAATCCTGGCGCGCGTGATTGAACACAGAATGGGGTCGGAGTCATGGAACTCCTCAAAGTTGCTGGATGTGATGATTGGACTTTTTGTTTGTTCATACATCACAGACTTGATTGGTGCACACCATGTTGTTGGGGCCTTTGTGTATGGACTAATTTTGCCTAGTGGGAAGTTTGCTGATATTATGTTGGACATGTTGCATGATTTTGTTACTGCATTTATTGTTCCTGTGTACTTTGCTAGTTTTGGCTTTAGACTGAACCTGGAGGCACTTTGGTCTCAATCACATTCAGTGTTACTTCCGATCTTCATGGTGTTCTTGTTAGCCATCCCAAAAATTTTAAGCTCTCTGTTGGTTACTTTCTACTATGGTATGTCTTTAAGAGATGGAGTGGGCCTTGGATTGCTCCTCAACACCAAGGGCATGATGGCAGTGATTCTTATAAGCATTGCCTGGGACAAAAGTGTACTATTTACTAACCAAACTCATCATATCATGCTCCTCTTTCAAATTCTTGCTTGGTTACTAAAAGCCTGTTTAGATTAAGAAAACATTTTTGGTTCCCGTGTTCATCAACATGTCACTTTGTTTCCTGTTTTCATATACTTGTAAATGGGAAATAAAGGACAATAACTAGAGTGGTTTTTAAAAGTAGAAAATGTTTTCACAAACCAAACAGGTTGGAAATTTGCATGTACCAATTTTATCCATTATCTCTAAAGATTACAGTTAATCAACTCTAATGCGTTTTTCTGTTCTATTTCTTTTGTTTTCAGTTTTTGGACCCCTATTCTTTCACAATTATGATCCTTGCCATACTATTCATGACTACGGCTGCATCTCCCTTTATTAATGCCATATACAAGCCAAACCTTCGGTTCAAGCAGACCCAACAAAGGACTGTGCAGAAACTATGGTGTGAAGCAGAACTTCGAGTTGCAGCTTGTGTCCACAATGCTCACCAAGCCCATGGCATGATCCATATTCTTGAAGCCACAAATGCCACCAGAACTTCCCCTTTACACGTCTCAGTCCTTCACCTTGTGGAACTCACAAGACACGGCACTGGCCTTCTTGTGGCCCAAATGGACAATTCAAATGTTCAAGGGGGATCCTCAGAGAGCCAGTATGGATCACAAACAGAGTTTGAGACCATATGCAATGCATTTAATGAGTTTGTGGAGGAATACAACGCAGTGAGATTTGACACATCAGGTATTGTTGCAACCTATGACACAATCCATCAGGATATCTACAATGTGACAGAAGAGAAACGTGCAAATCTCATTCTCCTTCCATTCCACAAAGAACTAAGCTCAGGAGACATGGAAACAGTCAACACTACATTCGGTGACATAAACCAGAATGTGTTGCAGGCACCACCTTGTTCTGTGGGGATCCTTGTTAACCGTGGACTCAGGTCATTATCTAAAGTAACAATGAGCACCATTGTGATCTTCATTGGAGGGCCTGATGATAGGGAAGCCTTATCGATCGCATGGAGAATGGCAGCACACTCAGCCACAAAGTTGCACGTAATTAGGCTTCTGGTGTCAGGTACTGAGGTTGAAGAAGAAAAGGCATTCCAGAGTGATTCCAGTGGAGTGTTATCTACAAAGATGGATAGTGTGATGCAGAAAGAGCTAGATGATGAGCACATATTTCACTTTAGGCACAAAGGGTCGTACAATAATGACACCATCACATACTCAGAGACCGAAGTGGAGGTAGAAACTGGTGAGGAAATTCCTTTGATCCTCAATGAGATAGACAAACCAGGGTGTGACTTGTACATTTTGGGACAAGGAAGTGGAAAAAACTTCACGGTTTTCCAAAGGTTGTTGGAATGGTGTGACAACCCTGAACTTGGGGTCATGGGAGACATTATAGCTTCAACCAGTTTTGGCACACACTCCTCACTGCTTGTTGTGCAGCAATACACCATAGAGAGAAAGTCCAAACCGCGTTATGGCAAAAAATGTCACTCTAATGAAATTGATCAAATGTTGTGAACAAACAGTTAACATCTATCACAAGAAAAAAGCAAAAGAACCTGATCAGACAGTGGTGGGGGTTAGAGAAACATCATGTATACTAAGAGCAATCCCGTTTTGGAATTGCATGTTGTCTTTTTCTTTCTATTTTTCTCACACAGGCAACATGAAACTGCCTGGTACTTGATTTTTCAATGAGTTAAATATAATATACCATTTTTTTATTTTTATCCTTTTGCAATTATCTTTTAAGGTAGTCTTTTTAAAGCTTATTTATTTTAGTTTCGTCATTGTTATAGAATGGTCATATTTTATAACACAAGCATAGAAAACTACGAAGGAAAATGACAAATAAGGCTGTTATAACCTATATTTCTTTTCAATATTTTTTTGTTATGTGGGACATTTTTTTTATATTTGTTATATTTTTATATTCTTCAATTTTTCTTCTTAGATATTTTTTTCAATTTTTTCTTTCATTGAATATTCATTTGTTTGTTCTCATTAAATGGTTTCTTTGGTCATTATTGTAAAGAGATGAGTTCTCAATGGTATATGTGACTTTTTTTTATTAAGAGAGAGTAAGGTGATTACTCAAACCATTCCAAGATAACTTTAATGCAAATATGATGAACACTTTATTCAATATTTTTTCTTTGAATACATGGAAGGGGTGTTGTTATATGTGGAGTTTTATTGCAAAGGATCGTTAGGCCTAAAGATTACAACTAAATGTTTTGGATTGAGTTGCATGACAAAAAACTATAACTAATAGTTTTAATTTTTTTTACTTAAGAAGATAGTAGTCCTAATGTTCATGATTTAATTATAACTAGGTTTGTTTGGTCTCTCTCATAAAACAATTGACATCACTTGCTAACTCAGTGAGACATTTGAACTACTACACTCTTAATTAGAAAAGGTTGTATTATGATTATATGATTATTAATTATAAGATTTAACTTAATGAATATCACTCAATCCAATAATAGATATCAAAGTCAAGGTCACAATTTTGATTTCCAAAGAAATAATTGTTTTAAATAGAAAGAATTGTGTTTTAACTATCAATTATAGTTTTTGACCTAAAGGTAAACGTTCAATCCAAAGATGAATTATTTGTCTAGTATTAAGTGTTTTATCCAATAATTGGTATAAGAGTTAATCTCATGAATTTGATTCCTAACATAACAATTATCAAGAGAAAGATGGTTACAAGTAATATCGACTGTTCTCTAACAAAAGTCAAGTAAACTTAACCACAATTAGATCGCAACATTATGGTTGTTACACTCTTTAAGTAAAAAGAATTACATTCTGATTAACAACTATATCTTTTAATATAATGATAAGTATTTAATCCAACACAAAAATCAAACTTTCTTAACATAAGATGCTTGTGTAGTGCATGCAATCTAATGAGATCTTTTGATGGTCACAAAACCTATAAATGTTCTATGCAATGTTATGATATTCGAACTTCGTAGGATTGATGATGGTTGACATATGACCATCCTCAGAACTATGTATGTAAGGTTGGATGACCAACAAGTTTCAGAAACACTTCACATTAGAAAGTGGGAGGAGAGGATGCTTTAAAGAAGAATAATCTAGACTTTGGATAATGAACTTTCGTCTCGTCTTCATCTCTTGAGTTTTAATCTTTGACATATTTCTTACTTTAATTTTAATTGTTTGGACTCAAATATTTTAAATGGACCTGAAAGATTTATTAAAAGTTTATTAATTTTTTTAAAAGGTTTTTGAACTCTCTTTCTCTTAATGATATACAACATATTTTTATTTATAATAAATAATTTTCTTATAAGAAAAATCAATTATGATTAATTAATTTCACATTAAGTTATGTACTTTTATTTTATTTATTTACTACTTGTACCAACCAATTACAATTATTTTTACAATAATAATCTTAATTTTAATTAATTTATAAAATGTACAATTTTACTAATTAATTGAAATATGATTGTATTATATACAGTGTAATATAAAATTTATTTAAAAAATAAATAGTGCATGCAAATGTAAACACAGTCAGACATGATAACTTTGATTTATTTACGGGACGAGTTTGTAATAAAACTAGAATGATTTAGTTATGATTTCATACTCAAAATTATGCTAACAATTAAGTTTTTATTAATTAATAATACAAGAAAATTTATAGTACATATCTATTAAATTAATTTAAAAAGTTTTTTTATTACTTAATTAAGCTTATCATATATATTATTTTTTTTCTCAGTTTCAATAACTCTTTATACATGATTTTTTTATAAATTAAAATTAGTTTATATCTAAATTAATTTATAATTTTTATGTAATTTGTTTAAATTTTTACTTTTAATTTGTATATAAATTTATATTTTTTTTTATAAATTAATAAAAAATATTTTCCATTTTTTCTAAAAGTATTCATAAAATTTTTATCCAAGCACTTATTTTATCTGTAACATAATAATGAAAAATGATTTTTCAACCGTTTTTCACATTAATTTTTATACTTTTTCTACCTTTTTTTGAAATATTGAATGTATTTTATTATATAATTATGATAATTAATAAAAGTAAAATATTTTTATAACTACTGTTTTATTTATTGTAATAATTAATTTTATTGCAATAATAATATTATTTTTTAATTTATTTATTATCATAAAAAATATGGATATACTGATGTTGTGCATGTGTTTAAATTTATTTATTTGTGTATTTGAAAATGAATGGAGCGAAAGAGAAAGAGCATGTACATGACGGCTTAGGATAGCAGCATGTCATCTGCATCTCATAAAAGAAAGAAACCCAACCCGTGAAGAACCAAAATAAAAAATAATACTAATTATTATTAAATATTAATAGAAATAAGATTATTCCCTTTTGTCACTGTCTGCGTGTGAGTGTGGATCTGGAAAGAAAGGGAAGAGAGGGAGATTGGGAATCTGAATTGCCGCTAGGGTTTTAAAGGGATTTTTCCTTTTACTCCAATGGCCACGCCCTTTCCCATTCCAGTTACTGCTGCTCAGGTTCTTCTTCTTCTTCTTCTTCTCCTTCTCCTTCTTCTACTCTTCTACTTCTGATTCATGTCAAATCGAATCATGTATTTTGTGCTAAATTTTGTGTGTTTTGTTTTGTTCAGGTTGGAACTTACTTCGTGGGACAGTACTACCAGGTGCTTCAGAGCCAGCCAGAGTTCGTGCACCAGTTTTATTCCGATGCCAGCACCATGCTCCGGATTGATGGCAACGCCAGGGAAACCGCCTCGGCAATGCTTGTAATTTAGTGCTACCTTTTTTGTTGTTCTGTTAACACCTATTTTATGGTTGAGTTTTGTTAGTTTTTGCTGTAGTGTTGGGTGAAAGGAGTAGTTTGTCAAACTGTGAGGGGGAAGGAAAGGTTTTGTGGTTGTAGTTGAGTAGCTGTCGCTTTGATGCATAAATTTGCGAGTAGCCGTAACATTAGTTGTGAGACGCTATCCTTTAGCCGAGAAAGTATGAAAATTCAAAATAAGTCTTTATGCAGTCACTTAGTTCCAAAACTTAACTACTTATTCATTTTAGTGACAAATTTTACTTTCATGATCCTTTTCTTAACTCGGTTACTTTCTGGGGCTAAAGTGACAGACATGTCACACTTTAGATGACCAATTTGGGTATTCACCCAAAAGATAATCTGTGGATGAGAAGTGTGGTGAGTTCCATTAGGAGGTAAAAGTTATTTCTGAGGATGAGAAGAGCAAATTTGTGTGGCCATCTTTGTATCATGACTATGAAAGATTTTTGTGGTATTCTACTTGTTAGTATAGTGATGACCAATAGGTGGATCTTAAGATTATGGAACAGATTTTTTGAATTGGAAACATTAAATTGAGTAAGTGTGGGGGTCACGGAGAATTTGTAGTTAAACTTCATTAGAAATAGTGATTGGGTTGGGAAATTAATGCACACAGGTAGGATTTATTTATTGATGGGTAACTTGTTGAAGTGATTTCATATCTCGTTCTGTGAATCAGAATGTGGTCTGGTAGTGCAGTTACTCTATTTTATATGATAACAAAAATATGTATTATATGGCTTTAATTCCTGGCCTGGATTAATCTGCACATGGATTCAATGGAGGCCTTGATATCAGATTCCTACAATAGTGTTTTTATTTTGGCGAGCCCATTGTGTGCGAGATCTTTCTTTTTTGGAGTGAAGAGGCCAAGATATTGTTCTATAATTCTATTAGCTGAGTTTGTATGAAGTAACCTCTTGCTTGAGTTATAAAGGTTTAATTGAAGCTCTTTCTTTTTGTCAGCATTCTGAGCTGTCATTCCACGGTCTTTTGTTCAAATTGTTGAAAATTGTAGATTTTCATTATCTCTACTCTACTATTGTTGCAACTCCAGTTTCTCTCTTTCTTAGTGAGAGAGAAAAGAAGAAAGAATAGCTCCCTGAATTCTTTATTTTTCATATATGAGAGAATGAGTGCAACATGAAAAATTATGGAGATACGTTGGAGTTGCAAATACAGCTGGCAAAAAACTAACGGATTCTAACTACATCAAACTAAAACTTTTAACTGAAATAACTTCCAAGGAGGCAGTTGAATAACTTCTCCTGTATACAATATCATTACCCCACAAACTCAAGGTGGCCTTGAGTTTGTTTCTCGAAAACAGAAATCTGGTTGGGGAGAGTGGCTTGGTTAAAGCATCTGCCCATTGATCCTGAGCTGGAATATACTGTTGATTGCCTGATTAAAGAAATGTGTTTTTGAATGGAATGTAGTTGTTTAGGCGGCATGTGAGAAGTGAAAATCTGCCATGACCTCATTGCATGTATTGGCTGTTCCAGATTTTGCAAAGCAGTTTATTGTGGCATGGATGCTTCTAGCATTGGATTGGGCATTGTGCTATTATAAGAGGAGTGACCTATTGCTTTTTGGTGTAAAGTGTTGTCAAAGAGTGGGCAATTGAACCCATTTCATGAACAGGAGCTTATGGCAATTTTTTTGGTGGTTCAGTGGTGGCGACATTAACTAATGGGATGATGGTTTATCATACACACTAATCAACATAGTTTGAAATCCCTTAATGAGTAGAGATTATGGAGTATCGAATTATTTAAATGGGCTACTAAATTAATCTGCAATGACTTTGATATTTAGGACCAGGAAGCAACAATTTACTTTCATGACTATATCAGTTGTGCAAGGTGAATAATTACCTGAATGGAATTCTGAATTAATTTAGGACCCACCTCTCTCGAAGATTAACCATGACTTGACCAAGAGTGATAATCACATTGGTTATGAATTGAAACATAGTTGTCTATATTTTAAAGGAAGGTTGGTGCTTCCTCGTAGGTCTAGCCAAATTGCTATCCTTTTCTAGGATTTACACAATTATTTGTAGGAGGTCATAAGTATCCAAGCACTTTGGGAAATTGCTTTCAATAATTGCAAAAGCAGGATTGTACTGTCTAGTTAATCCTTTAATAGCATCAAGATGTTTGTGAGTAGTAACCAGTTGACCAACTAAAGCCAGTTCCACAATTAGTGCGTTAATTTAAAGAAGATATTCATCCATCATTTATCATAAAAAACAATAGCACAAAGCCATGTTCATAATTGTCTTGCCTTCATGTGAGTTCGTTTGTGAAAGTAATTGTTAATTTTCTCCCAAACTTGATAGGATTGTACACATCCAAGAACACTGACAGAAACAAAGATTGGATTGAAGCCATGATAACAACATCTGATCTTGTTCTAAGAGAGACACCCAGGATTGAAATTTCCTACTTCATGATCAACGTCGTTGAGAAATGGTGGTTGAATTGTAGTATTTACCACAAAATGTTGAAATGTTGAAGTCAATATGCTTTAATTGCTGGTTCTACTTGTTGCTGCCATACAAGAAATTTTTCTCTGATAGCTTCTTTGAAATTTTATGAGAGAAACCAGAGGGTGCCGAAGAGGAGGGAGAAAGATTTGAAGTTACCATAGAACTTATGAGGCTTTTGATACCATATTAGAGAAGGAACATTGACAGAGAAAAGAGAGAAAGAATAGCTCTCTGAATTCCTTATTTTTAATACACAAGAGTGTGACTACAACATGAGAATTGATAGAGATTCTCAACAGTTATAAATACAGTTGACAAGACAAGAAACTGACTAACGGATTCTAATTACATCAAACTACAACTTTTTTATTGAAATAACTCCCTGGGAGGTAGTTGAATAACTGCTCCTATATACAATATTCACAGCTGTAGTCTTGATGAATGAGAGACTGAACATGCTAAGTATTTCGAATTTTTCTTGTTTATCCACATGTTATATAAGTGTTCCTTCTAATGTTAAATTATATATTTGTAATATGAATGCATGAAACATTTTTATCTTCTCCATCGATTTATCTTCTAGTCTATTGTCATTCTTGGCATTCTATTAGATTATATTAAGTCCTTAATTGTTTAAAAGGACCTGGCATTGTCTGTAGTTGTTTATGGCTTATGCATGTACAATACAATTATTAATAGTGCTCCATTTTCCCTAGAACTAAAAATACTTTTCCATGTGCAGCAAATCCATGCCCTGATTATGTCACTCAGTTACACTGGAATTGAAATCAAGACTGCACATTCTCTAGAGTCTTGGAGTGGTGGTGTTCTTGTGATGGTTTCTGGATCTGTGCAAATTAAGGACTACAACCAGAGGAGGAAATTTATGCAGACATTCTTCCTTGCTCCTCAAGAGAAAGGCTTTTTTGTGCTCAATGATATTTTTCATTTCGTTGAAGAGGATCCAGTTCACCAACAAGCAATTTTGCTACCTCAGAGCAATCATGATTCACAGTTGAATACTTCAAGTGCAATCAATAAGCCAGGTAAGTTCTGCCCCAGCTTGTGCTCTTGTACATGAAGGTGCTGAATTGTAAGGGAAAAACTGCCATTTTAATGGGGTCAATTTAGTGTGGGAAAATCTATCAACATGCTATTGTTTGATTTGAGAGTTGGCAGTGCAAATATAGTAGTTCATCTAGGTTTCATCAAATGAAAAATTCGTATTTCTTAGAATTTGAGTAAGTCTAACTTAACTTTAAAAAACCGACTTGTAAGGTAAGATTTGTCCCCATTTGTGTACACTTTTTAGGATCTCTCTAGCCAATGTGAGATTTGAATTTTCTCAATGTACACCCTTTCACTTCCAACAGTGTTGAGCTTGATGGGTGGATAATATCGTAGGCAACTTTTTTAATGTATCTAGGATGGATTTTGATACCATTAGAATTTGGGTTTGAGTTTAAGCGAACCCTACAAAAACTGGTTTGAGAGGTTTAGGGTTGCCCCCTGCCTATGTTCCTTTTTTCAGGCTCTATTTGCAGTTAATGTGAGACTTGGGTTTTTTCCATTATGACTTATCATGGCTATAATTTTTAGAAATTATATCAATGTGATGTTTTGTGTCTCCTAGTGTTACCTGATCTTTTATGTGAATTATAGATGAGATGATGAGATTGTTTAGAGCATATGTTAAAGTATCAGTAAAATTGTGTATAGTTGTTTGCTTGGACAAACTTCTTCATAAAGACTTCTAGGGAAAAAAATATGAAAAAAATTAAATGAGTTTATCCATAGTTAAAATTAGCTTATGAATAAACTAGTTTTTAGAAGCTCTCTGATGTAGCTTCTCTAAAACATTTTAGTTCGAAATCCTAACTTTATAAACTGTCTCCCCCTTATAAGTTATTATCTTTTAAACAAACATTGCTGTTTATTATTGTCACCAATTGTATTTTGCTACATTGTTATCTGTTGTCAAGTGCCACAGCCAGTGTTATCACTTTGACAACACATAAAAGCACGTGTTGCATCAAATTGATTGATAGAATTGTTTCCTTTCTGATAATGTAGTTTTTTACTTTATAAAGTTGTCAACTGTCAGTGAAACATGAGTACAAGCCTCATTATCTTTGATGATAAAAGTTTTATGTCTAAGAAAAAATGAAACAATTTTTATTTACTCTTAAGAAAAATTCAGATAAGTAGACAATTTGGCTGATTATGTGATATTAATTATTCTCGCATTCATATGCTTTTAACATTTTAGTAATTTAGAGCCATGGATTTTTCAGTATCCAACTACCTTCTGGGTGGAGATATCCAGGCTAGGGACTATGTTGCTACGAATGAGGTAAAAGAAAACGGTGTAGTTGATAATTATGGATTTTCAGAGCAAAGATTGCAGCGGGGCCCTGATTCTGAGCATATTAGGGAGGATACTGCTGTTGAAGAGTCAAATGGTTCACTTCAATCTTCAGTGAATGCGCTGCAAGACCATGCACCTGCTTCTCCTGATCAACCTGCTGGGGAGCCCCAAAAGCACACTTATGCTTCCATCGTACGCACTGGCTAACCATTATATTAATTTCCAAAATAATGTTTTCTTTTGGAATTCTGTTGTAACATTAGAACTGACAATGTTATCTACTGTTGGAAGTTACGGGTTGCTAAAGGACAATCTACACCATATGTAGCTTCTCAACCCTCTCATAAGAATGTCTCCCCTTCAGAATGGGATCAAGCTCCACAGAGTATTAGTCAGCAACAGCAAACGACTGCTTCAACAAATGCATTTGAAAGGTCTGAGACTGAGGCAGTGGAGGAGCTTCATGTAACAGAAGATGAAGGTTATTGTGTGTACTTGTTGAATATTGATTAATTATTCTGTTCCTTTATTATTATTTTAGTTACTGGTATTCAGTACATTTTCCTGGCTCATTGCTTGATAACCTAATAAGTTAGTTTGTTTAAAGACTGTTTCATGTAGTATTCATTTGCCACTACTGATAATCTTGGTTTGACTTGGAATTGCTTTCAGATGAAATCAAGTCTGTTTATGTGAGAAACTTGTCCCCTGCCGTGTCTCCTTCTGAAATTGAAGACGAATTCAAGAATTTTGGTAGAATCAGGCCTGATGGTGTTGTTATTAGAAGTCGCAAGGTTTATTATAACTCCTCATTTTCAAATAACTACTAATTATGGTTTGAATCTAAACCTTTCACCCGAATTCAGGATGTTGGTGTTTGTTATGCATTTGTTGAATTTGAAGATATGGCAGGCGTTCATAATGCAGTCAAGGTTTGGATTTGCTTTTAAATGTTAAGTTTGAGATATGCATTGCTCGTGAATTGTCATGTGTAATGCACCTTAACCCAAAACTAATACTGAACTTGCTACTTGGTGTCGATGAATCTAAAATCATGATTGTTTATGTTTGCAGACAGGATCTGTTCAGATAGCAGGAAGACAAGTATACATTGAAGAAAGGAGACCAAACAGTAACATTCCTTCTCGAGGAGGAAGTATGATTTTTTTTAATCTTCTAATTTTTCTTCTGCCTTTTTTCTTGAAAGTTCGTCATCATGAATGTCCCCAGCATGTTTGGTTATAAGTTATAACATATAGATATGGTAAAATGATGAATCTGTTTCCACTTCTTTTAATGGAGTATGAGTTGATGGGACTGTTAATTGATTCTCATGTGACTTGAATTTTTAGCAAATTAAAATTTAGCAATAATATGCCAAAATTCTGTCTAGATGACATTAGGTTACTGTGATTTCTTATAGTTCTAATATGTCACGACTCAATGTTTGGTGACTGTTCCATCTGACATTGACAAAGATATGTTAAATTTTGTTTCGGCCAGCCTCATGTTTCATTCATTGTGTATAAAAAATTATCAAAATGATCCATGTCTAAGACAATTCTGGACTAGCAATATTTTATGTACCAATATAGTTCCAGAGAGGTGCATCACACCCTCTCCATGTTTTTTCCAAATAATTCAATATTCTAAAGCTACTTTTTTTCTTGCTTTGTTACGTCATACTCGCTTTCAATGTATAATCATCAGGACGGGGTAGAGGCAGAGGTAGCTATCAGTCAGATGCACCAAGAGGGCGTTTCAATTCAAGGAGTTTTGGCAGAGGAAATGGTCAAGATGGTGGTGATAGGGAGTACAGCAAATCGAAAGGAAATGGTTTCTATCGACCAAACCCTCGCCAAGAGAGGGCAAATTCAGGGTATCACCAACCAAGAAATGGGCAGAACCTTGCTGAGTCCTGAGTCAACAGAAAACATCAGCTAGAGAGTCCAATTTTGGGTCCAGATATTTAAACTAAATAGTCGACTTCAGTAGATTAGACCAGATTTTATATCTTCCTTGTCTTAAATTAAGTTGTTAAGGGAATATGGATGGGATCATTTTTTTTTTGATAAATTTTGTTCAAGGGGCTTCTTGTTTCATTTGTTTCTCTATGAATTCGATGTTTAGCTGGAAATGTGTTTAAAACATCTGATATTTATTTATTCCCAATTGAAATTTGAAATTAGTTGTTTTGTTAACAGTTCTTTGATATGTAATTGTTTTAACATTATTGGTGGATCGACTTTTCTTGTTTGTATCGGGCCTTTAGCATCTGGCCTTTTGGCTTACACTATATTATGCTATATTATTGTCGAGGGTTTTCCTTTTTGCACTTCCATGGTTTCTTCACGTGCGCGCACACACACCCTAAACACACACATATAATAAAAAAATTATTAAATAAAAATTAATTTTAAAAAATAAAATAATTAATTACTATTGATTAAATTAGATTGAGAGTAAAAAAAATTATTAATATCGAAAGAAATTTTTATTAATAAAAAAAATTAAATTATTATTTAATTAGCTACTAAAATTTAGTTAGTAAATATATGTACTATTTATTCATCATTAATTAAGATATAAAGATTATATAATGAACTTAATAGGAAGAATCTAACTTACACAACAAAAAAATAACTTAATAATTAGATATTCTAGAATCTTAAAAAATGATTGATCTACTCAACAATACTATAAAAATTGTTTAGTTGTTCTGAATTATTATTATTATTTGTAAGAGCTTTTGACTATGGTAAGTCTTGTATTTTTTACAAGATTTGCTTGAATAAAAAAATATTTTTATTCTTTTAATTAAAGAAACTGAATTAATGTTTTAGTTTAAAAATTAAAAAAAAAACTTAAATAAAAATTATATAAAATGAGTAGCTTATTATTTTTATTATTAGAGTAAATTTATGCATGAATTACTAAAATATATTATGTTAAATTACGAAGATCACTTTAATTATTTAAATATAAGACAAATATTTAAAAAATTACGTTAAATTGTAAGTATTAGATATGTTTTCATTGTCATTAAAACTAGAAACTGATATCAAAATAAGCATTTAAGATATAATTAATATTATTAGCACAATAAGTTATCTCACCTTAAACTATCATCATTCTGCCATCATCTCTGTAAGACAACTATGGAGCTAACTGATAAATTCATAGTTGTACATATAATATTTACTATATATGTCACCATAACACAGTTAAACGCAAACTAAAATTTTGTAACATTTTAAAATATGTAGCTATGATTTCTAATGACACATTTTCAATAGCTTTTACTAACAAACTAATCCTGATATAGACCGAAATCATAAGAACACAATTTTCCACATCATGAATCCTAAATTAAGGGTCTACAATTTTCAAACACAACTTTGATTTGTTGTGGTTAGTACAACAATATTGTTCTCCCTTATTCACAAATCGCTTATTTCTTTTCCATGCACCTTCATGCAACTCACTCACCATTTTCTTTCTTTCCAAAGCATTCAAACCAAAGAGAGCTTTGTGAGAAACTCAACCACAAATACTTTCATTTCAAATCCCCCTCTTGTTCTTGTTGCAATTATATCTTTCTGCAGCTTTCCAATCCCGTTCATCTTGTTGATGCGATTTCATTGTCCTTGCTAGCAGTGCTATCATGGCTAACATTTTAGCACGTTTCCAACTCCTAGAACTCCATGTCATCTCTGCACAAGACCTGGCTCCGGCAGGTCGTTCAATGCGGACCTACGCGGTTGCATGGATTGACCCAGATCGCAAACTTTCCACTCGGGTTGATTCTCACGGCGGAACCAACCCAACTTGGAATGACAAGTTTGTGTTTCGAATGGACCAAGACTTTTTGTATGATGACAGGTCTGTAATCACCATTGGCATTTATGCTCTTCACTGGTTTCGAGACATTCATGTGGGCACCGCTGAAGTTCTCTCCAGTGACCTTTTTCCACCATCTTCGCAACCTCAACTAAATGCTTACAAATCCACAGGAATGCGATTTCTGGGGCTTCAAGTTCAAAGACCCTCAGGTCGCCCCAGAGGAATTTTGAACGTTGGTGCAGCTATAATTGACAGTTCCATGCGCAGCATGCCTCTTTACGTACAAAACTCATCAATAATTGGATATAGTCAAGATGATCATGATCAACCAAAACATGAACCCAAGCCAGAGCTTCGACGCACAAAAAGTGACTCCAGCTCAATGCTTGGCTCAGAAACCCTAGTTCCGGAGCCTCATCAAACCGAGACTAAAAAGGGGAAAGCAAATTCTCAAGTTCCCACTTCAGAAATAAGCAGCAAGAGTAAAAAGAAAGCTATCTCCATACTAAGTGGCTCATTCGTGAAGGGAACTCCAAAAGATGGGAAATTGGGTAGAAAGAAGACTAAAGTAAGAGGCCATGACTCACAAAACAACTTCAATGGAGGGATGAATGTTGATTACCAAGTAAAGTCCACACCAAAAAGGGAATTTCAAAATTCTCCCTTTGCAGTGAGGTCTTATAATAACAATTACATAGGTAGTGTGAGAGCCACTCCAATGCACACCTTTCCTGTGACAGACACGATCATGGAATATGGCACCCCATACCGATCAAACTTGGGTCGTCGTCCTTTTATGACAGACTCTGAATTAGGTCCGTCAGCTTCGGAGGTAGCGGTGGCGGTGGCGAGACTACCAATGGAGGAGGGGGAGAATTCTACGGTGGGAGGGTGGAGCTTAGATGATGGCGAGGAGGGGATGCAACCTAAAGTGGAGAGGTGGCAGACGGAGTCCAATGCGACGGGGTCAGGCAAAAAAGGGAAACATCCACGGAGGCAAACGGATGGGTCAAATGGCTTGTTCTCTTGCTTTAGTGTAATATGTGGTGTTGAGTGCTCCATAGTTTGCGGCGGCGGTGGCGGCGGCGGCGGCGGCGGCAGCAAGAAGCATAGGCGTCGGCGGGTTCAATCGGTGGACAATGAAAGCTTTGTATAAGAAGAGGAGGCGTATTATGGGGAGCATGCATGCATGACTGGTCGAACTTTTGGAGATAAGAAAATGATGTGAGAATTGAGTAAACTCTGTCTTCTTTGTTCACTGTACTTTTTATATTTATTTTTTAACCTAATTCTTTTGTACTCCCTTCTCTTTCTAATGAATTTCCCGTTCCAAATCATATCGTATTTGTTTGCTTATGTTGTAGAACACTTTTTTAGATGTTTGATGATGAAGGTGTTAATTTTGGTTTTTGAGGCTGGTTTAAGAAAAAAAAAAGTTGACTTAGCGTAAACATTCATATAAAATTGTTAGAAAACTGTGTCACATTTTTTCATATAAAATGTAGAAAACATCACAACAATTGTAAGCATGTACATAAATTCAGACGTAAGTAACCACATAATCTACCATGGCTAACCAGTTACTACCAATACTCTACAGTTTGTAACGATCCAAGATGGGTTAGATATCTTGGATGGTTTTGTTTTTAATGTATGCAGGGAGTAGAGGAAGGATGAAATTTGATTGATGATGGAGGAATCGACCAATTTTTTGCACAATTCTTCTTCGACCCAAAGGGAATTAGGGGAAGCAAATATAGTTCCTCTTGCAGATTCTGAGCACCTACATATTATAAGCTAAACACTTGATTTTGCTACTGTCATTGTTTTTTCTGTCTAGACAGTCCAGACAGTCTAATGCAACCATAGTGGTAACTATTTTGTATGTAACCATAGTGGTAAATATTTTGTATGTAGTACATGTTTTTACACAAGGCTTTAGCTCTGGAAGAAGTAGAGGTTAGGGTTTGTATTGATACATGTTGGGGGAAGTAGGATCCGTAAATGGGTTGGAATATCCTCACAAATATTTCATTTAATTCAATTTATTTTTTTGATAAAATAACAGTTTATAACGATCCACCTAAACATGAATTAAACTTCCTCCATCTTATGAGAATAAATAATTTAACATAATGTAAATGAATGAAGAAAGGATTAGTTTAAGCCACATGCATAATCAATGTGCACAAAGGTACATAAAACTGGTCATTTCATTGATTCGAAAAGCATGATATTTACGAAAGATGTATAAGAAGTTAGGTGTATTTATATATTCTTGTAAAGAACGGGTGCTTTTAGGTGTAAGTGGTTACCCTTGTTTCTTTGTATGGTTATATGTGTTAAATGCACAAGAATATATATATTTTTTTAATTCAAACCAACATGTATAACACGTTTTGTGTTTCTAAAAACTTGTTTCGAAACAGATAATCCAAAAATCACTTTTATAAAACATAAAATAGTCATTTTAAAAATTATGGATGTACAATTAAAAGTTGTGGAGGTGCAGAAAGAAGAAGCCGTGCTGAATTGGTTGACAAGTTAATTAGATTTTATTAGACAAAAGAAACAAAATACTGTTCAAAATTTATTTGTGGTATTAGTAAAACAAGTATATTATTGAGATTTGTCTGTTAAAAAATGCCATCAATTTTATCATTACTACTTCGATGCCCTCAAGAACTTTAGTTGCCTTAATATAAGAAAAACTATGAAGAATTTAGAACAAACAAAAAACGGGTTAAAAAGCTGGATTGACATGAAAATCCCATCAATTTTATCATTACTACTTTGATGCCATCAAGAACTTTAGTTGCCTTACATATAAGAATAACTATCAAGAACAACTTAGAACCAACAAAAAACGGGTTAAAAAGCTGGATTGACATGAAAATCCATATGAAATCAGTCATTCTTGTAACTGCAACAGCAATGTTCATGCTATACTCAACAAGCACAAGATGAATCAATCTTCTTCAACATCTACAACAGTGTCAATTTCATAGAAGTTCCATACAATTTCCTTCAGGCAAAAAATACTAATGGTACTACCTCGTGGCTAGAGAATACACAACTAACCAACCTGTATAATAGAATAGGGTGTAACAAAATCCTACTGCAAGAACTCTCTAGGATCAGTAACATAACCGGTCAATGCAGATGCAGCAGCTGTATATGGCGAAGCCAAATATATTTGACCTTCCTTGTGTCCCATTCGGCCTGGGAAGTTCCTGTTCGTAGTTGAAACACAAACCTGCACAACCAGCATGTAAGTAATGGAGTCAATTATTCAGATTCTCGACATCATCACTTCACTTGGGTAGAAAGCATATAAATGCAATCATACCGCAAAGGAAAAACCATTCAATCCCATGGTATAACATAACAGTACCACTTCCTTACAAAAATCTATAAAACTTCAAGATATAATATGATTGCATTGCATGTACTGCATAGCCACCACGAAAATTAAAGTGATTTTTAGCCTAACCATTTTAGGCTTCTCTGATGCTGTGTCGAATACGAGTCTAGAAAAGATTTTAAAAATAAAAGCACCCTTTTATAACCAAGAAAGACCAAAATAGATATTCTGTTGAAGCTTATTAGAGAGGCTTCCAATCTTAATGAGACGAAATTTTAAAAAAAATTGTGTCAGAGAGCCCTAACTTTCTATTCTCACCCAACTTTCTTCATTTTTAAGGAATTTGGTTTTCTTTTACAAAATACAGATTTAAGCTAAGTGCCAACTGCCAATCAAATGTAAAATAAAAATTACAAATTATCTGCAACATTGTAGTTAGTATTGCACAATTCACATGATTATTCACTCGATTCAGCACAAATGCGAAATGTGAGGCAAATCTCTCTTGCGCCCGAATCAAATGAATTATGCCATATGAATTGCACAATTCTTGAATGAACTGGGTCACATCCAAACCAGGCCAGGTCAAAGGTGTCCCAGTCCTTAAAGCCCAAAAAAAATATGTGAAATGAGATGGAAGCATCCGATATTTTCCACTCCTTGTCTCCTTATTTTCTACCCTCCTCTATTCATGCAAAAAGAGTGACCAAATCTTTGTCACCACACGTGCTTGCAAGATGAGTTGCTCCCTTATCTAGAATCATGTGTTAATGGTTTTTTTCCACCCTTTCTAATTACGCCTGATGCTGCCACTCAAATTAACTATTTGACAAAAATATTGGTTCTTCATGACCAGTAAAAAAGGGCATAATAATTCTTCAAACCCTCGAATCAGTTATTTCTCTAAAATATAAAGCTTATAGCAGACTTCATTAATCAATATCAGTTGCCAACTTGCCACCATAACTCATCACTAGCCATTTCAGAATACCACTATCAACTAGCCATGAGAAGCATTAAGAAGGACAATTCTGATTAATCACAAAGAAAAAGTTGCTTCCACATGCTGATGATGTTCTTCACTGAAAGGATTGATCAATGTTCTTTAAACATAAACCATCTCATTCAAGTCAAAAAAAGGAATGAGCAGGAACTAATTTCCTTATCAAAAGAAATTATCCTTAGCCTAAGACAGGTGAGTGCCAAGATTTTCAATTCCTTCAAATGTAATAAGGAAAAATGTAACAGAGGGAGAATTTGAACTACATTTGTCAATTGCAAGATGCTGGGGCAGAAGTAAGGAACTTGCCTGAGGTTCATTCATGCGTGCATAAGTATCTTTTGGGCCACCCAAACAAGCACCACAACTAGGACTAGCTGGTGTGTCACACCCAGCTTCTTCAAATATCTGTGAGCAAGTCTTACCACCAGATCCAGGAACTGGGATGGTGTATACGTCCATCCAAACCTGAAATTCCATTAAGAGATACAAGTTGGAAAATAGTCATCTAGCATGATTTCCCAATAGAACTTTACTAATAACTGTAAATCAACTGATATGAAAATATACAAACATGAGCCTTTTTTCAGACCTTTTGGGTAGCAGGCACAAGAAACGTGGGAACTTTGACCTTTTTACCCTGCAGATTCAGACATGTTCTAAGTTAGGGGAAGTAGTTGTAGGATTCATGTTGGAAATAATAACAGTTAATGGAGATAGGGAATAATATGTTAACGTATCACAATGATAAAATGCATTTAGTCCTCATAGGTACTAGTGGTGACTAGAAAGTCACATTCAATTAACAACAGTAGCCTAGGAAATAGTCTCCACCAAGTCCATTAAAAAACAGTATGTATATGGATATTTTGCCTAACACATGTAACACAATCAATTGAATAAGAAAACACATAATCCCATTCTCTAATTTCTCGCTAAAATAGTAAGTCCTATCTCTTTCCTTTCCACTTAAAATTAAATAATTCATAGGAGAGACATAGGAACAACTGTCACAAAAGGTTGGTAAATTCTAACAGCAATGCAAGATAAAATACCTTACAAGAAAACAAGATGACCAGTCCCACACATTTTAGGATACAAATTGGTTATACCACACTAACAAATGAAAATAAAAGTACTCAAAATAGTAAAAAAATTCTAGAAAAGCTTCCAGTAATATCTTATCATAATTTAACATCTTCTATGACATAGATTATAGATATGCAATAGGAAAATATGATGCTTACTGATGCCAGAAAAACTTTTGCTGCAGCCATGAAATCCTCTGTTTTTCCACCTGTACAAGATCCTATGTATACTCTGTCAATTTTCACATCCTTGCATTCTCTTGCCAAAGCACGGTTATCTGGAGAATGAGGCTGCAACATTTACAAGCATAATATTAGCCAAGGAACCTAGTGGCAGCATCAGATAATAACAACACATACATAGAAAATAAACAGAGAACAAAAAACCTCACTGGAAATGCAAACAAAAGACTAACCTTGGCCACCACTGGCTCCAATTTTGAGACATCAAATCTATACTCTGATAGAAATCTAGAAGGAAAAAAAAGAAGAGGTGTTGCTAATAGATAAAACATTTTACCAATGAATACTATTTCTGCAGCTAAATCAAGTTTTTCTCCAGTTTAAATATTATAGACATTTTATTCCTTCCCCAAGTTTAATTTACAAGGGAAGCAAATTAAAATTATTTCTTGAAGTCCTGCATCAACTAGAGATATGATCATGTTATAGTAGAGAAGGGGGTGCAAACTTTAACTTATAAGCTGATTTAATAAGGTTGAATTAGTCTTAAAGTCTATTTTCTAAGCTGGTATAAGAGTATATTATAGCAAGGTTTGCTAGACTTATCGTGTCACCCACTATCAGGTCAACTATCAAACCACCTACAACTTTCATTTCTTGACATGAGGGACTGTGTTGAAGATCCCGATATAATCATGTTAACAAGCAAAATCCATGCATCAAACCATAAATTAAACCCATATGCAACTTGAGAATCCAAGGAGGTGATTGTAACTACATCTATCTAGCATGCCAATTTCAATATAACATTGCCATGAAGCAGCTATCATAATCACAACAAATGAAAACATAGAAGGATAGCAAATAGTCAATTTTTTATACTTTCTTCATGAGTACCATATCATCCACAGAAAATGAAACATTTTCTTTGTAAAATCCCCAAAGTCAACATGAAATCCAAAGTTGATCTTCCCACAAAGTGAATATAGATTCCTTTACTCATACTCCTTTTTAAGCTTTAATTAGCTTAATGACAGAATAAGAGTGATAAAATCTGTAACTACCCATATTGAAAAGTTGATATGAAATAACACCGTAAGCTTTTCCTTACCATGTTGAAAAAGAGTGAAAGAAGAGACATGAACTGGCTGGAAAACCATGTGTCTCTTCAACTACACACCAAAGCTGGTTTATATAAAAATATTGCTTTAGTATCATAATTAGAGGATATTCAGTTTCTCAAATTACTAATATCCAATTGATAAGTATCCAATCACTTGGAGAACCCACCCTCAAAGGTTAGCTATTAAAGGAGAAAAACCAAACACTTTATCCATACTACTCAATGGGGGACTTAAGTACCCCCATAATACCCAAGTTCCTATCACAAGTCAATCTACATTATTCTAATAACTCAAATAAAATAAATCTACATTAAATGCATATATTTGATACTCATTCTCGGTGTCTATTTATACTGACTCTATGGATTTTATACAGTGCCACTTGTCCATCAAAACTTTTAACAGATCAAAAGTATCTTATTGAATACAAAGTTATACAAAAGCATTGAGTTTTCCTAACACTGAATAAAACCAGGGAAAATAAGAATTTAGAAAACTATAGCTACCTTGCTTTCTGGTCACTATAAACAGGCTCATATGGCAGAGATGTCTTGCCCTGCAAAAGAAAAATGGAAACAATATTAAAATCAATACTATAAAAGACAGTTTGCAAAGGGAAAGCATGTTAACTTGGAAATATACATAGCCACCCATTATGTCAATACATCCAAACTGAGTGAGATGTAATTCAGAAGGCAAGATTAATAATTGGAAACCAAGCCAATAAAAAAGAAAAAACATTATACTGTCACTACCAAATGCCAATCAAGATAATAGAGCCCAAATAAATACAAATTTTTAATCTAAGCGTCAAGAACATCGAAGATACCCTCGTAATGATTCTCAGGTACATCATGGTATTGTTATGTTTACCAGATCTCCTAACACCCCCTCAAGCTAAAGCTTACTAAGCTCTAACCTTGTAACAAACAAATCTTCTACAAAAAGAAAATAACATAAATATGAAGCAATGCGCATAAATCATAGCTAAAAAGGCAACTTGCAGATACTAGAGATGACCACTGCTGGAAAGATAACTCAACCATACAGATGCAATAATCATCAGCTTGATTTAAATTTCTCAGGGCAAGAACTAAAACTTCTCAAAGATAAGTATTTGGAAACTTCAAACATTAAGAAGAAAACAAGAAAACAGAGACCTAGTAATCTTGGAAATTAAATCTTGCAGGGGCACCATAAGTCATAGCCAACACAAGTTACCATTAGAATGGTCATTAACGGGAAGAGAAGTCACTTCATGCAGGTATGATTATCATTGGGATTGGGAAGAAGAGTAACACACCAAACTCACAACTGGAAGATCAAACAAACACCCAACAAAGACCAATGACACAACAAACTAGAAATAACCACAGCAGAAATAATAAAATACTGCCCAAGCCAACCAGGGCCAGTGCATCTAGGCTTTATCCCAGATACACTTGCACTGGCTTTTCCCAAGATACACGGTCCAAGGGGAGTGTTAGAAACATAAGAAATATCTAAAGATGTTATCTTAGAATATTTAGAATATCATAGATAATCCGTTGGGATTTATTCTTCTTTCATACTTTTTATTTGCCTCCTTAAATAACTAGGATCTTTATAATTATAAGAATATCTTATTAGAATCAAATTCTTTATTAGAATATGAGTTGCAGACATATCATATAATGTATTTATTGTTATCAGCTTATATAGAATGGAGTCTGTTGGGCAGTCCACACACACAGTTTTCAGCATCTCTTCTATTTAATTTTCTCTCTTTCAACAAAGGGTAGATCTGAAATTCACTTTCGCAGAGATGGAGAAAATGATATTGCTCCTATACTTTGGTGGCCAGAATTTGTCATATCCAACAGAAAGACAAAAGTGAATATAATGTAATTATTTGATTGGTTGTTCTTTGATGAGAACCTTGGGAAAACCAAAACCACAAAGGTTAACTGTTGAAGAGCCCAAGGTTTTATAAAACCCCACAGTAAAATCCCATACATCCAATGTGGAACTCAAGCCCTCTTATCTATTTTATTTGACAAATGAAATTCAAATTTTGAAAAAACTCAATAGTGGAAGAATGCTAGCAATAGAGGTTACGTGTCATGCTTAAGATAAAAGGTTTAGATAAGGAAGAATATAGAAAGGAGACTCCACATGATAGGACATTAAATTGATATGGTTAATGATGAGGCAATACACAGCACCGACCACTATTAAACCTGTACATATAACACTAGGCTACTATTCCTGATCAAATAATGAAAAAAGCGGGAAATTTAATGAAATATGGAAACCACTGCAAAGTGATAATCTAAGAAATTATTCTAGGATACAATCAATATATGATGACATAGTTAACAACGGTCAAACGGTACTAAAATCTTGTTAGAGGCAATATATCAATTTCAGAGAACCTACTCAGTTCGACAAACCTCAATATATTTAAATGTAGTGCTATCAGCAGGAACAACACCATTCTTTCCACCAGCTTCGACAACCATGTTGCACAATGTCATCCTTTCTTCCATCTATCCAATAGGAAAAAGTTACCAAAACAACAATTACAATCAAAAGAAAAAGGGTTCATAGATTGAAGACACACTTAAGGCTCATTTACTTGTGTTATCTGTTACTGTTATTACTTTCTAATTACAAAACCGCCAACTGTTTTCAGTTGTCTCTTTGTTTTCTAATATTTGTAAAAGAAACAATGAAAACGACTTTTTTTTTTGTTTTCTGTACAAATGTAAACAGGAAAGAAATTGGAAACAATATAACAGTTTTGTAATTAAAAAGAGGAAACAAAAAATGGAAATACGAGTAAACAAACTCTTAGTATTAAATCAAAACATAACATCTTGCTCTACATACTTACACTTAAACTTTCAACAGTAGTACCGACAAACTCCATAGCTTTATATGTTGCACCAGCCACACTTATTTCACCAATAATCTGTGAGGTAAATCATTCACTGATGTAAGGATGTAAATTTTATATTTCCTAAATGAAAATGAGCAAACAGTCACAGTCACCTAGTGACTATGATATATCCAAACAAAAGTACAGGACCAGGGCACTTACTTGAAGAATCAAATCCTTTGAAAGCAAATAATCGGGCATTTCTCCATCCATAACAAATCTCAAAGTTGGGGGCACCTGCATTTTGAACACGATATATTTTGAAAAAACAATTGAGTGTGTCAAGTAAATCCAATAAGTTAACTAGCTTACAAGCTAGTTTGACCAACACAGAAGTGTTTGATAAGTTATCTCAAAGTAACTTATTTTATGTTTTTCTCTCATAGTATCTCCAAGTCTTCTTCATTCAAAATGGGAAGATAAGTCTTGGAAATACATAGAGCAGACAACTGAAAATGGATAACAAGAAAAGCTATAATGTGTTCTTTCAAATATTTTAATATTATAAATAGTTAAGAGAAAGAGATACAACAAAGTTGGTTGCAAATTCTAATCAGTAATCTGCCAAGCTGATAAGAGAAAAATGACATTAAAAGAGAAAATAAAACACATTAAACTTTTAATTCAAGAACTACCAAATATAAAACCTTGGGCTGGAGTTAATGATAAAGGCAAAAAAAATATAAGATTCTACAGAATATCTTCTATTAAAAACCAAGAGATGGGAGTCTTGAGCAGAAGCTACCTTGAGCAGAAGCTTCCCAGTTCCAAGCACAAAACCAGCATCAGTATTACCAATCCCAGTAGCAAATTGACCAAATGCTCCAGCAGTACAAGTGTGAGAATCAGTACCTAAGAGAACCTGCAGGTAACAGTGAAATTAGTAAAGCAGGAACCAAAGTTCTGCCAAACAAATGAACAATACTTCACCACAGTAAAATTATCTTGTTATACTAAACAAACCTCTCCTGGCCTACAATGACCTTCCTGAGCAAGAGCAACATGGCAAACACCCTTATAGTCTGGATTTGCCTGTATTTTTATAATCTCACAGTCAATGTTATTGGACATTGTGCATTACAATGCATTTTAAGAATTGAATCGACAAATAAAGATTGAAAATTTTTTAAAAAATGCATACCTTAAAATTACCAAGATCCTTAATATCATAAAAATATTTTATATTTTGCTCCTGGCAGAAATCTCTTAATATGTCCACATTGCGATTGGCACGTTCATCACTTGTGAATATATAGTGATCAGGTATTATTACAACCTTTTCACGATCCCAAACCTTCAAATGAACAACACAATCAGGAAATTACAGAAGTTAGGTCTCAGCATGTAACGAGATTAACTGCCAACAGTCCCGGAAAAATTAGAATCACTCTATGAGCCACATAACAAGTATATAAGAACACGCAAGATAATTTTCCTGCACTGGTAACTTTCTAGGTAAAAGAATCAACCATATAATGGACATGCAAAAGTGCACAATCAAACCAGTTAATGCATTTTGAATTTCCCACTTACAAAAGTAATCATCATTTTCAGCACTTACAATGCTAGAACCTCTCACATGTCTTCTAAACTGACAAAGTTCCCACGCAGAAAGTACAATGCTACATTCAATAAACAGAACCTATCGCGATCTTCAAAATCAATTTCACCACATGACCCCAATCCTACTTTCTTCAAGAACCCTCGCAATTCATTTTTTTTTTTAAACCGCCCTCACAGTTCCAATGGACATCCAATCCAACAGCACAATCAATGAACAACCAACCCCAACCAAATCCACAACCATTAGAAAAATCAAAACTCCCATAAAAGATACTTTTGAGTAAAACCAGCAAAGCCAGATAACTAACTCACCTTGGCATCCTCACCAAACTCCCTCTTGAAAATCCCAATAGAACCGGGCCCACAAACATCATGTGTCATCAAAACATCAATATTGACCCAAACATTATCCCCAGGGCTCAACTGGGCCTTCTCAGAAGCTCTGGCCAATATCTTCTCAGTCATGGTCATTGCAGTCCTCACCTGAAACACATCAAAACAAGCAAAAATCACACACAAAAACTCAAAAGCAACTCCAAATTATCAAAAGGGTGCCCGTAAAACAGAACTGATCCAGTGGTAGATGGCTGGCGCTGAGGCGCCGCCACAGAACAACAGATTCTCTTTGGAACCGCTTTGAAGCATCTCTGAGAGGAGAAAGCGTGGAGAGAGAGATCCTTCTGATAGACAAACGAAAGAAGAAAAAAGGGTTAGTTAGGGACCCATTTGAGCAAAAGGGGTGGGGAAAAATGAAGTGTTCTGAAGCACGAGAAAGAGAAGAAAGTGATAGATGACAATGCTTTGGGATTGGGAGCGTAGAAGGGAACCAAAGAACAAACCTTGGTGCGGAGGAAGGAAGTGAATGATGGAGAGAGAAGAGAGGAAGCCATGGATTATCGATGTTGAAGCAGTGATGAACAAAAAACTGGTTAGTGGAGGTTCTGTCGTTTATTACTCTGTTTCGATCGAGTGTCTGTGGTTTTTTATTTTCCAAATATTATAAACATATTCTGAATGAAAATAATTAATAAATAAACTAAAAAGAAGGAACGTGTGATGCACGGGTTTGTATAGTCTCTAAACACTATCTGGGAACATTTTTTAATATGATATAGTTTATGAAGGATAATGACATAATTTTCGTACTTATCTAAAGATCTAAATTATTTATAAAATTTAAGCATTTAAAAATTTTTTTTTTATGGAAAATGAGATATTAATTGTAATCATGCATGACACATAATAATTTGTTATTGTTAAATTTAGATTACTATGTAAATCGTGTTGATTTATGGGAAAATTAGACAATAGTTTTATGACGATTATCATATAAAATGTTATTATCGGTTTTACAAAAAGTATAATAATTTAAATATATTATCTATTTAAGATAAGTGATATCTATTTAGTATCATCATACCAAATCAGATTTCATTTGTCTACTTTATCTACTTATCATTGTTACAATTTTGTAGGTTTACGTTTGAAACTATATTAATCCAATTTGGAAGAATTGAAGATTTTTTATCCAATTTTCTTTCAAGCTCAATAAAAATATCAACCCTACAAAGATTATTCATCCCAAAATGATTCCTACTAAAATCCATTTGACTAAAATGAGAGAATGTCAATAATTATTGAAACAAGGATTGCTTGACCCATCACAGTAAAATTGGACAAGTCAAACTTTACTATTTTGTTCTTAAAACTCAAAAATTCTTATTGAGATTTTTATTCTCTTAAATTAAGTTATGATATTCTCTGTTATTTTATATTTATTTATGTTTTTTATTTGACTGGTATAAGTTCTCAATCGATCTATATTCAAAAACCAAAAATATTTCTTTACCTTTTTATTTAGTAAATGATTGAAAATATTGCTTTTATTTTGACTTCTCATTCAAAATTCTTATAATTAATTTTTATTCTGATCAAATAATTATATTCAGAGTTTACATAGATTTATTACTAGAACAGATCTATTCATTAATCACTTGAACTAACAAATTAATACCCTTGCCAAATAATAAGGAGTTTCTCTCAACCTTCAAACCTTATATAGTAAGTATACTGTAATAAGGGTGAATACTTAATCTCTATTTATTTTATTATATTTATGAGGAACTTAGAGTTTAACTTTTGAAAACCAAACCCAATTTACTCCTTACTATTTCTTTCCTCTTTTATCATCCTAACTTTATTTTACTTTTTATAAACACTCTTATTTTGTTTCATTTTTTTTTTATTTTAGGAAAAATAATAACCCATCATGAATATTTTAAATTTTCGTTTTAGACGAATTGTTTTAGTCTAAAATTAAAGATCCATCTCCATTTATTACATATAGAATTTAAAATATTTTTATTATTGGTTTAAATTTTATAATCTTTGAAATCCACGCCAATTTTTATTTAAACTTGTTTTTATCAGTAAGTTACATTTAAACTATATGTACTCGCCAATTTCCTCAATAAAATTGACTATTGTAGGTTACTATAACTACATTTATTTAAAGGGCAAACCAAACTCAGCACGTTGGATATTACTCAAGTCAAATTACAGCAAATAAAATATTATTAAGTTTAGATATTTAGTATAAATATTTTTATTTTACACTAAAATGTTTTAAATGATTAATATATTTATATATAAATTTATTCTACTATAAAAAATATAAACAGTCCAATACATGATATTATATACCTAAAAAAAGATAATATATTTAAAAAAAAAACTAAAAAAACTGCCATTAAAGATGGTATTGGTAGTCTGGTAGATACCCTTTTGGTTTCCTTTTCCGAAGGGGCAAAGGTGGAGTCACCACGTTCAGGTCCCACGGCTTGAATTTAGCAAATAAAAAGTGATTGTCTTGAACTCAACTCAAAATAATCAAAGTGTGTTTGAAGTTAATAAAAAGAAGAAAAAAAAATGGAGGTGCAGCAATGGTCGAGGCTCAGATTCTCCTTCAGGAGTGCAACCATGGTGGTGTGTTTCCTCAACTTAATAACTGTAATATTCTTGCTTCATAATTTTCTCACCTCTGCCTACACCCGCAACAAATTCTCCTACGCCAATTCGTACTCAGGCTAGTCCCTTCTGCCTAATTTTTTCTCTTGTGGAAATTTGTACCCTTCTAGTTGAATTGGGTATTGGGTATTTGCTGATTTCGTTGATCATGTCCTAAAGTTGAGGTTTTTTTTTGGGAAAAGATTGTAGCTTTTTGTGTGTTTGATTGGATTAAGGGGAAAGGGGGGTGGTGTGAGTTTTGTTGTTCTTATGATTTTTGAATTTTTTTTATAGACTGTGATTTGGAGCATTCTTAAAAATTTATCATTTTTGTATCTGGTGGTTCTTAGGCCTTAGAATTGTGAGGTTGAGTTGTTATGGTTGTGTGATGTACTGGTGTTTAAAATCAGATGACGGATTTCTTGGCCAGTGGTTGTCATATTTTATTTGCATATTGTCCAGAAAAATATGAGCGGTGTTCATAATTTTCTCATATTATCCTTGTAGGCAGTCCTTAAGTGATGAATGTTTGAACATGTGGTTAGTGTCTGAATTCTGAGATGGGTTTGGATTTGAACCGTTGCATGTTATGAGAGAGAAAGACACAAAACCAAGTTTAGTGGATTCCGTAAAATAATAATGTGTTGCTGTAATTGGTTGTGACTTTCTATCTCATAATAAGATAAAAAAGTGAGACAAAAACATTACAAGATAAAATGCGGGTTCAGATTGGTGGTATATGATGACAAAAACAAGCTTACTGAAGGATCATAACCATACAAAGAAAACAAAAGCATCCTTCAAGAGCACAATGAAAACATTTCAGTTTTGAACTTTTGAGCAAAACAGTTATCTTATAATGACACTGATTCTACTTTTGAAATACCTATAATAGACTGGTAGGGATGTGAAGTATTTGTTAACTTGCTTGAATCATATGTTCCTAATTTTAGTATTGAAATTTTTAATTGCAGCTCAAGTCAGTTACATTAAGGAATCTGAAGAGATTCGACTTGCCATGCTACCTGTGGAACTGATAAAAAGAGTGAGTTTGGAATTAGTTTTTTTCACTATATTTGTTATTACTATGGTTGTTGCACGTTAACAATGTTGAAGATGCCAATAGTATAACATACAGAGGGACATACAATAAAACAATCCTTGCATTTTTTTTCTGGCAAGCAGTGATGTTTGTACACTGGGGAACGTATACCTGAAGTCCATCCAGCAAATAGGGCTAATATGTAAATATAGTTAATTTTGTTTCACATGTAGTTAATTATTATTAAGCATTTCAATGACTTCGTAATATTATTAACCACTTGTGGCTTGTGGGGCAAGGTTAACTACTATTAGACTTTTCTGTGACCTCATGAGTCATGACACTGTTAATCACAGTTGACGCAATTGCATTCCTTTATTCTTAACACTTGTGAAGCAAAGTTAATATATTTACATATATAGTTAACCACGTGTGAAAGACAATAACCTTTTGACATTATTAATTACTTGTAAATCAAAGTTAATTCATTAAATATTTCAATAATATTGTGACACTCCTAATCATTCATCATGACTCTCCAAACCATTTATAAAATAAAATTAAACATACTTATATAATTAGTCATGTTTTCAGGTGGAATCTGGGTGAATAAGATGTGAGTGGATGTTTTCCTTTCTGACAAATTGATAGTCTATTTTAGAAGTTCTGGAACAAGTCTTATACTTTGTTTTGGTTTTCGTTTCACTCTCCAGCTGGAAAACTAGGAGGAGATCATCTCTCCGATTATTCACAAACAAAGCCTTTTCCCTCTACCAATTTTTCTATTCACTAGTCACTTTAAAGTTTTATCTCTGTCTTTGCATCTCCGATGTTAACACGATTTAAGATATACTTTCTTAAACTCATTTTCTTGGACAATGCTCAAGTTTTTATTGTTTCAGCCAAATTGCTCTTTTTGTCATTTTATTTTCTCTTTTCGTTTTTGTGATCATACAGCGATGAGACTTCATTCCAGTCCACTCACTTCATCGCTCTCTGTTGTGTAAATCTGTGGTTTTCCTGAACATAGTTTTGCCAGAGTAATATAAATTTTAAACTTTTAGTTCTTCAATGGGTCATGTTAATACATGCAGCCATCAGTGACATGCTTCATCATATTCATTATAGTCAGATACTCATTTAGTCATTTACTTAAAATTGCCCTGACTCTAATATTTAAAAGTTAGAGATCCAGGTAGCTGGGTTAAGTATTGGAGTTGGTAAGTGAAAATCAAGTATAATTAAGTCTTGTTTCTTCAACATGGCTACATATGTGCACCTAATAATCACTTCCCCTTCCTTGAAATTCTTCTTCTTCTTCTTCTTCTTCTTCTTCTTCATGTTTGGCCTTGAATTACCTTGAAAAGTTGGTAGTCCCAATATTTCAATATCCTGACAACCTATCAGTATGCTGCTTACTTTTCCGATGCATTCATATCTGTACAGTGTGTGAGCTCTAGGCATACATATATGGAAAAACTCAAGTCCTATGATAGTGAGGAAAAGTTTTATACTTTTGGGTAGGCCAAGATTTTTTTCTGAACTGTCGCAGCAATCTCCTTTTTCAACTTCTGGTATATATATATATATATATTTTTTTTAAATACATTTTTCTATAAATCTGAGTGTCTTCCTTTTAGGTGAGGGAGATTGAGCAGGAAGTATACACTGAACCAGAAACAGCCCAGAAGAAAGACACAAAGCAGACTGCTGCTGTTGATCTGTCTAAAAGGTTAAAGGATTTCCATTCCTTGAATGATGCCGCCAGCTTGAAAGGTGTTTCTCTTTTCTCCTGAAAAACCTATAAACCTATCTCAATCATAACTTCTTTTGTGTGCAAATACACTAGAAACTCAGTAAATGTGCATGTTCATTATTTCCCTTTTGTCACTTGTCAGAAAAATAATTTATTCGTGAAGTTTTCCAGGGAGTATTACTTAATAATTTTTTTCAATTCTGTTATGTTTGGAATTTCGAATTTCACAGTGATTGAACAACATTTGTCAGTTATGTGAGGATCTTTCATTGGCACTTTTTTGACATGGACATGATTTGAGTTTAAGGATGTTAAACTATAAGAAATAGAGACTTATTGAGCTGAAACAATTTCTTTCTGAGACAACATGTTCATATTGAAAAAATGAAATCAATATGACAAATAGAGGAGTTATGGTATCATCAATAAAAATATGATACGATACGAGAATAAATAAAAAAACATTCCTAATAATTCATATATAATTTGGATATTCTTGATTATAAAAGATTTGTATCTTATTTTTATAATTATAACACTCCTCCTCAAGTTGGAGTACATAAGTCATATGTGATCAACTTGCTGCAAATATGATTGATCCTTGGTCTTCTTAGAGACTTGTTGAATATGTCTGCTAGCTGTTCACTAGAGTTGACAAATTTAGTGGTGATGTTTCCATACTCCAGCTTTTCTCTTTTTAAGTGTTAATCTACCCCAATATGTTTAGTCTTCTCATAAAAGACAAAATTAGATACAAAGTGTAATGCTGCCTTGTTGTCACATATAATGTGCATTTGAACTCTTTTTTTTTTCAAATATAAGTTCTTTGAGGAGTTGTTTTAGCCATATGAGCTTAGAACTGATTAATGCCATTGCTCTGTATTCTTCTTTTGTATTTGATCTTCCCACAAAAAAGGTTTCTTGCTTTTCCACAATATTAAATTACCACCAACAAGGAAACAATAACCTGAACTAAAGCATCTATCACTTGGTGACCCTACCTAGTCAGCATTAGAAACCCAACAATTTGAGTCATAGTTAGAGTTTTTCAAGAGAGGAACTAATCAGCAGAATTTTCTTGCTCTAAGAGATTTTTATTACTGATAGATATTTTTGTTCATTCAACATGGTTCATGTATTTAACCACAAAGAAAACCGTTTTAGAAACCAATTCTGGTATAATCAACCACTTGAAAACAAGTTTAATTGGTTGATCCAGAGCGTAGAATAGTTCATTTGACTATTTCAATCAGTTGAAATCACTTAAATGTGCTTTTTAGTGATTTCAATTGATTGATTCATGTTTCAATCTGTTGAAATAGAACGAACAAGTTTTTCTGATAAAGGTTTTAGAATTTTGAAGGCTGAAATCTTAGTTCAATCGGTTAAAATGTTTAAGCATGAGTTCTCACTTAGCTATGAACATTTTAATTGGTTAAAAACTAATCTTAACCAATTGAAATTACTTACCCCTCATTAAAAAACAATTAAAACATTTTTTAAACCATTTTAAGACCATATTTACCAAGATCAAGCATATATCACTTTACTCAAACACCCCTAAGATAAGAAAAACAACAATGACTCAATCTTCATGACTTAATCTTCATCAGGCATTTTGCATCTTCATCAAACACTTTGTTGAAAGAGGTTGGAAGCATCAAATTAAATCTTCAAGCTTCAACGAGAAAAATTGATACCCCTTTGAGAACGATAATATCCTAGAAAGGAATATTTGAATGATAGAGCAGAAAGTTTATCTTGATCAGGTGCGAGGTTATGTACGAAACATGTAGAACCAAAAGCACATGGAGGAACATATAGATGGGAATGAGGAAAAAGGACTAAGTGAGATACCAGATCAGTAAGGACAAATGATGACATCCAACTAAAGAGATAACATGTGGTTAAGACGACATTCCCTTTAAAAGAATGTGTGTCAAGATTTTCTTTGAAGCATGTGAGTATGCTCTTTTAAACTTGTGGACCATCTTCTTGAGCGTCCAATTTACCTTTGATGTCATTTGTTGAGGTCGTGGTTGTCTAACGCTTCACGTGTTTGTTGCTTCTTGGTGAGTCGTCGACCGCTTTAAGCAAGTTGTCTAGTCTTGGGTGATCTGACGATACTTTATGAGATTTCTAATGCTTTTGTTGCATGCCTTCAATTTCTTGGGTCATCTAACTACTCTTTACAAGACGTCTAGCAAATGATAAGTAGCTCAAGGTTATACTCAAACCTATGGTATTGACTATAAAGAAACCTTTGCACCAATGGCAAATTTAAATTATTAGAATCATAATCTTCCTAAATATATATTTGGAGGAAGTTTATACGAAGCTCTCCGACTTTGAAGGAAAACATAAATCTGGCATTGTATGCAAGTTGAAGAAGTCCTTGGATGGACCAAAATAGTCCCCTAGGGCACGGTTCACTAAATTTAACTTTGTTATATTACAGGCTTTGAAGGAAAACAGAAATCTGGCACTATGTGCAAGTTGAACAAGTCCTTGTATGGACTAAAATAGTCTCCTAGAGCACCAATCACTAAATATAACCTTGTTATGAAACGGTTTGGGTTCACTCAAGGGCATTCAAATATTCCTATCTCAATTTATGCATTATCCTACCAAGAGACATGATGCTGTAAACCAAATTCTTCCCTGCCTAAAGGGGACTCCTCGAAAGGGTCTACTGCTCCAAAAGAACGATTGGATGATTGAATACTTTGCTGATGCAGATTGGGCAGTTTCTATGAAAGATACAAAATCAACTACAGGATATTGCATAAAAGTGTGGGGAAATGTTGTGACATGGAGTAGTAAGAAGCATGTTGCAAGGAGTAATTAAGAAGCATACTGTTGTTGCAAGGAGTAGTGCAGAAGCAGAATTTAGAGGAATTGCTCAATTTGTCTGAACTTATTTGAATAAGTAGGTTACTAAGAGACCTATTCATTCCACTTGAAGCCCCTATGTAGTTGTACAGTGATACTAAATCAGCAATTGGCATAGGTCACAATCCTATTCAACATGATAGGATTGGATGAAGCATGTGAAGATTGACCTCAACTTCATAGAGCATGAAATTGAACGAGGAACTTTCAGCCTACACTATGTGCCAACCAAGTCACAAGAAGCTAGTATGTTCACAAAATTGCTGAAGTCACAATTTAATTTAAATGTTTACAAGCTGGGAATTATTGACATCTATTCACCAGTCTGAGAGTGTTGTATTTAGTGTAAATGGTGCTGAAATTAAGGGATTATAATATGGATTTTGTTTAAATAGTTCTGAAATCAAGGGGATTATGATAATCCCAAGAAAATAAAAAATGATTGGCTATACATTTGTAATAATAGGAGAATATTGTCAACCTATTTATAGATCTGATCTGTAACTAAAGTTTAGGGGTTTATTACTTTTTATATTTCCTAATTTTTAGCTAACATAAACTTATCTGTATATAATGTAGATTGGTTTCATAGTGAAGAAACACAGTATCTCCAAACCTTTTGTTTAAAAAATCATTCCAACAAAATTTATATTGGCATTGGAATTAATTCCCTTTGATGATTTGTGTTTTCAGCTTTAGAAGAATGGAGAAAGAGGAAGATGGAGAGGGCCAGGCAAAGAGAATTGGAGAAAAATGGAACAACTTCTCATGCTTGACTTTATATTTTCTGATATGAAGTGAAGTTTGACACGGTGATTTAAATACATAATGGGACAACTGTAGTCATTAGTGTACACTGTATAGCATCATAAAAATTTCCATACATAGCTTATGTTATAAAGTGCATCTTTCTTAAAAACCTAATCTGTGATTGGTAGTTTGATCTACCATTACTCATCTACTTTTGTTCTCTTTATATTTCAAAAATTAGAAATAAATAATTTACCGCATGTCTTGATCTTGTTTGATTGAATCATGTTTTCACTGTTACTATACTATGTATTGTGATTATTCATTTCTCTGTTCATTTTCTTCTGCTGTCATTTATCACTTTAATCCATTTTATATTTCCTTGTACAATTTATTCTTGTTTTTGCTTTTGAATTTTTTTGGAATGTCGCAGGATCACCATGTGTTTTACATGCTTCCACCATTTTTATTTGTTCTTCCATGCTTCTTGAGTTGTCGAACATCTTTTGTGTTTATCAATATCCTCTCATCCTTACAAGGTGATGTAAGTAAGGATGAGAAAAAGCTTGTTGAAAATAGAGAAGAGAAAGAGAAGAATAAATACAAGAACCTTGAAAAAGAAAAAAAAAATCCAAAAGAGATTGATGAGAGGAAGAGTCAAAGCTTTAGAAGAAGAAATAAAGAAACTCAAAATTGTAAAAATCTTATATCATATAATATTTCTTAATTTTCTTGGAATATTCTACTATCAAAGAGTCATTAAAGAAGACAAGTTGAATGGTTTTGGATGTAGAAGAGTCATATGAAAAGTTTCAAGCAACACATGTCATTTTCATGTGTGTAGTGATTGACTTCACATGTGTTTTAACACATCATGGACGTTTTTCAAGGAACTACTTCATAAATTTAAGAAACTTTCTATGTGGTTTCCTAATTTCAAAGAATTATCATATGTAATCTAATTTAAAAATTAATTGTATGATTATGAGAATTAACTTTAAATTAATGTTTCCTTTTTTTTAAACTTGTCGTTTCTTCTTTGTACGATGAGGTTGATGCCTATATTAGAGGAGGTCTCTCTTACTTGTAAAAATTTACTTTTAAAGATTGAGTAAAATTATTATTTTGTGAATTCAACTTTGAGAGTCTTAATTTTCTACTATTGGTTTAATTCTTATTTTAAGAGTTTTTTTTGACGAATCTTCTTACATTTATCTTTTATTATTCATTACAAAGATTGCGTGTTCTTCTCAATTTCTAACTCATAAATCATTTTCTATCTCATTTTACAACTTGTTCTCATTTATATATATGAAGAAGGAATAATGAATGCAAAGAGGAAATATGTTTACATATTTGAGTTTTTTGAATATAACATTTGTTTGGACTAGTTACTTTACATAAGTTAAAATGTATAAGTTATTTTTAGAAGTTCTCTCACATCAATTTTTAAAAAATTTATTCTTAACATGGACATAAACTAATTTTAAAGTTATGATTAAGTTAATTTTATTTTTTTGTAAAATTTATGTAGCACAGACACGGACACGGATACGGAGATACGTATAATCTCTAAAGTGCAGGACACGGGGACACGGATCTATATATTATATAATTATGAATTATATAAATTGATAATAAAGATTTATGTGCACAAGTATGTTTTAGATTTTTTTAAATAGAAAGATGTTTTTCATGACTGGTTCAAAATGATTTGTTTCTTATTTTTATACTCATAATAAAAATTTATACAATAAATTTGAGTTTTTAAAAAATTATTGTATTTTTCTTTTTTAAAATTGTGTTAGAACCATGTTAGAATTGTCAGAATTCTAATAAATATTTTTTAAATTGGACATTTCACTGATACGTATCCTACGAGTGTTTTACGAGTGTCGTGTCCAACACGTATGTCTGACACGGACACGCCATTTAAGAGGAGTGTCTGAGCCTTATATATCACTATAAACCCTGATATCTCAATTAGGTTACTATAAACCTTGATATCTCAATTAGATTGAAATCTCAAACTTCGATAATCACGTATCATCACATGAAATATATCATAAATTTAATAAAGAAAAAAGAGAACAAATAAATATATGGGAGAAAGTTAATTTCATTTTTTTACTCATAATTTTATCTTCTAGAAATTGTGATGGAGAAAATAATGCTGAGGTTGCAAAGAGAAGCATAAAATGGTAGGTTATGGTGAGTATGATGGGTATGTATGCCTACCCAAGCGTGTGGCAAGCTTGTTCCAAATGCAGACTATCATATCCTTCACATTCAGTCAAAAAGTTTTCTGAAATGGAGAAAAGGGTTCTGTATTTGTATGAGTCAAAGTAAAGCAAGAGTATTTGGTTGAATTAGGGTTGTAAAACCAAATCAGTTCAGTGCAAAGTGAGTAAAGATGGAAAAAAATGTGGGAACTGTAATAAATTAGTAACTTACTTTCCAAGTGATATCATTATTGGCCAAATAAAGCTGGCATTACAAAAACTGGTAGGCAATAACAAAGGTTAACATCTATTGTACTCAAACTCATCCCATCAAAAACACAAATTAGTTTGGTTTGCACCACCATCTTTTATGTCCTAAAGTTATTGATGTTGATTGTGTTAGTGGGTGTCTCAAAATTCCACCATTAATTCATCATCTAATTCTTTTGTTTTTTTAATAATTTTTTACATAAATGTTTTTATATAATTTAGACTTTTTCTTTGATCAAGTTTTGATTTAAAGGAATAAACTTTTTTATATAGGTTGAAGTATCCCTATTTCTTTTATCATTCTTAAATTTGGTGTTTTAAAATTTAAGTTATATTTGTTATTTTTTCAGTTTAATATTGATTTTTTTTTCATTTTTTATAATTTGAAATAAAATCTTAATTTAGACCATCTTTGTCCCAACATTTTTGTCTAGACGTTATCAAAATAAATATAGGAAAAGATGTTTTACAACATTTAAGTTGTGTATCATATAAATATATGATAAGAATGTTAAAGAAAATTAATTCATCATATAAAAAGATTTGTAATTATTAGTCATTTAACAGAAGTATTTAACAAAAAATGAAAAAATTAAAATAAACCATTTTTAAATTAAAAAAAATTAAGGTAAAAAATAAACTTATTTCAAATTTAAAACAGTAGTTGTAGAAACTCACCATATTGATCCTCTTTTAAAAAATTTCTTCACTTTCATAATTAATCTAACATATCTGATTCCAAGTATATCCAACTCTACGTGGTAGTAGCTGTGCTGATCATAACTTTACCACCCCCAAGCATTATCTTTACTTTCACTTTCCTTTTTTTTTCCCACAAAATACTATTTATTTATGCAGATTTCATTTGAATTGAGTTTAAATGAAAAATTTTAAAAATTTAACATTTTAATGAATTTAAATTGTTCAAAGAAAAAAATTCTTTAAAAACAACTTATTATTAAAATAAAGTTAACATAAAAGAGTATTCAATAATATGGAAGTTTAAAGTATAGACAACTTTTACATCAATATTAATAGAGAAGAAAAATAGTTAACCATTAACTACCAAGGTTTTAAATATTAACTACTTTATATTCTAAATTAGTGTTTTTGGTCTTTTAGATACTAATTTAGAATTTTAAAATATTATTAGTTAAAATCTTGGTAGCTAATTTAGATACTAATTTATAAATTATTTTATAAATCTTTACTAATAATAGAAACCACTTTAAATACTAATAATTTTTTAGTTTTTAAAATAATATCTAATTTAGTCAATATAGATTAATTATTTTTTGTCTTTGAATTTGGTTGTTATTTAATAATTTTCTAATAGTGGTAGTGTGTCAAAGAATATCCCTTTTAGCCATAAATGAATGTGTTTCAAACAATTCTCAATTTTAGTTAGGATTGATTATGTGTTAAACAATACTTGTCTTAGTTAGGAGTAGTTGTGTTTCAAATAATACTTGAAATGATTAGTCAGGAGTGATTACATTCTCAAAGAATACTTGAAGGAGATAGTCAGGAGTGACTACGTTTCAAAAAAAAATATTGTATGGGTTAATAAGGAGTGGTTATGAGTTCAAAATATACCCAATCAATTAGTTATGAGTAATTATGATTCGAAACAATACTCGTTTGTAACTTTTGTAACAATAGTCTACTTAAAAGAATTGGATATGTTAATTGAGAACTAAACTTAGTCTACTCTATGAGACGGACTAATATAAAAATATCTTGTGTATTTCTTTTTCTTTCTATATTCTTTATTTTGTATATTATTATTATCTACATTAACTTAAAAAAGAGAGTTATTGTGATTAATTTCAAAATATTTTTAAAAAATAAATATGTTAAGTTATAATATCAAAAAATGTTAATAGAATAGTTGACCTACAAAATTATTGTCTAGGTAATCACCATTGGATAATATTTACAAAAGATTTTAAAAAATTATTAAAACTCAATCCAACTCTCATTACTTATATATTGTTTTTCATATTTTCTAAAAGTATTGTTGAGGTGATATTGTTGCATTATTATTGGGATCTTTTAGTTGTTTAAATAAACATTAGAAAACTTAGCTTGATCTAACCAAATCTTAAAACACCAAGAATAAATTGGGGCATGATATGAAATAATATCTTGTGAAACAAGAGTGAAGGTGAAATCCATATCTATGTGGATGATATTCCATTAAGAAAATCTTGAATGTGGATACAATCATATAATTAACATCTGCATCACTTTTCTTGTAATCAGCTAAAAGATATCTAAAACATTTAATTATTGGCTTCACGCACTTTAGTGACAATCCAACTCAACATAAATATCAATCTAAATTTTAGTGGCTTTTGTCCTTTGCTCTAGTTTATCATGGAAGAACTCACATATTACTCATCCAAAATAACATAATTTTAAACTTCATTTCACTGAAACGTTATTTAATTTTCTGAGTTTTTCCATTTCACGTAAATTTACGTAAATTTGAATATTTTATACAAAATTTTACTCCAATAATATTAAAAAATTATTCAGCGACTCCAATGGAGTTATTTATAAAAGTTGCTTAATAAAATATATCATTGGATCACGTGATATGGAATTTCTTATGCAAGTATACTTCCTAAAGAAAATATTTATATTGTAAAGGAAAAATACTACTGAAAATATATTTTAATTATGGGTTGGATATGTTTTTTATCTATTTATTTTTATGGAAAATTAATGTTTATTTCTAATTTCAATTTTAAATCTCTTGGAAATAATAATAATAATAAAATTATTCAAATAATTATTGTTAGATTTTTTTTTAAGTTAAAACGGATAAAATATGAAAATATTTTATATTAATTTATTATTAACGTGAGTTTTATAATATCATACTACACGTTAAAAATTCGTTTATTACTTATAAAAATATTTTCATTCTAATAATTTTTTAATATAAGTGTATAAAAAATTTAAAATTTGAACTAAATATACATATAAGGTAGAAAAGAAAAACATATTTAACCATTTAATTATTATTTCACAGGTTAATTCTATGATTCATAAATTAAATTAAATATTAATAGATATTAATAATATTAGCATTAGAGTGAGTTTGCAGGCTGGGCATTTAAATCTACAGAATATTACAGAGTACACAATATAAAATAATTTGATAAATTTTTATAATTGATCTTACACATTAATTTTAAAAATATATTTTCATTAATCATTTCAATGTGATTATGCTGATCATAAATAAATAAATAAAGTCTTATAATTTGTGTTAATAACTGTGGAGAAGATATTATAAAATAAAAGTGAAATGAATTCGAAGGGATGAGTTCGTAATTAATAAATGGTTTTCTAGAAACACTAGCGATGCCAGAACATCACTCTATCAATGTTAAACAATTTAAGCCGAAAGACAAATTAGTGTAATTTAAAACTGGAAACATGACCCCACAACATCCTAAAACCTTCATCATAATCTACTTTGAAAAGACACCCAAAACCACCAAAACTCAAATATTCATATCAAATATTATGAACACCACAACAAATCACATGTCATCCTCTCTCACCTTTTCTTTTAAATTAATTAATATATATATGTTAAAATACTTGTTTTAATAGAACTGGTATACATGTAATAGCAGTGATTTTGAAAACCGTTTAAATTTTAAATTAGAACAAAATTTGGATTAATCATAGTTTGGTTGTATAATTTTACTTTATTTCTTTACTAATTGTAAATACCGACTATAACTCTCAAAGAGTTCGAGTGATTGTATATATTTTTTAATCGAATATTTATTGTCATTAATGATCATCATGAGTAAAATGGCTTAATGATGAGCAACTATTTATAAAATAACGAATAACAGTTATAAGACTAATCCAAATGATTCATAACAGACTACTTAGATGATATCACCTGATTAATTTATAGATATTGACTCTTGAGAAAGTATAATATATATAATCTCATATTCTTAACTCTTATATAATTAAAAACTTATCATCTTTATGTTTCTATTGACTTAAACATCAAATAATCTTTTGCACTCGAAGAAAGACTGAGAAAGAGATATTATAACAATCCTCTCTCTTGTGGAACTTTTGTCGCTCATCATGCAGTTGGGAATTACACGTTCATCATGCAGTTAGATCTCATGGGAGAAGATTTAATCTCACTTTTGGCACATCACTTTGCCTTAAGACAGAGTATTATAATAAGTACTTAGGATTCCTTTTAGGGGATTTCCTTATATATGAGACAAAAAAAAGGTTAAAAGGATCGCCACAGCAATAATAAAAGAGGGCCAAAAAGAAAAAAGAAAAAAACTGTTTAATTCACAAACTATACACTGATCAATAAAATGAAAACACTTTAATAAATTGATGTTTTTATTAAAACAGGGAAAGAAGAAGAAAAGTGAAGCATTCTGTTGTGAGTGCATGAAAGATCTTAGATTTTGTATAAATAAAGAATGTGTGAATTTATTGTTATAAGATGAAAGAGTTGATGGGTCCAGCATTCCACGAGCACTATCTTTCGAAAAACATGATGAGAAGACAACAGGTGTGAGCTTAGATGACGTCGAAGGCATGATAGGCTTAATATTAAAATTCTCAGAATACTGAAAATGGTATCCAACAATATTATAATTTAATGGAGTTTTAGATATTATAGTGTCCTTCAGAAGTAAGCAAATCCAACAGCTGTGGAAACACCATTTGTTGTCTTGTTTTAAAAATGTCCACCACTATTTTTTATGCTTCATACTTTGGATTATGCCTCCTTAGCTTCTTCTTTTGTGACCAGGTGCAATGACCATATTTTACAGCTGTCCTCACCCAACCACATCTTTCTATATATTCTTTCATTTTTGGCATCAACCTTACTCATATAATCTCTTTTCTCTTCCATCCTTACTCATGTCACCTAATTGCATAACACATTCTTCAATTTCCAAATATGCCTTTTTCTTAAATTAAATTTTTTCTTAGTCAAAACTTTACATCTATTAACTACTTGTATTAAAAAAAATTTGAATGAATTTTTAGTTGTATAATATAATATTATAATATACACGTCATAATGAATCAACATGAAATATTTTAACATTCTAGTCACACTAAAAAATTATTATTTGTTACATTAAATAATATATATGGTCACTCTTATAAGTATTCATAAGATATAAAGTTTCTTTATTACAAAAATCTAAAGTTTGGGTTATGGACGAAAATCAAATTCGCATGTAAGTATGAGACGAAAAATATATTTAACTTTTAAAAAATTATTTTTACCTTTTTAGTTGATTCATCTCACATTATTTTATATTATAAATAAAAATATTATATAATTAATATTGAGTGATTATTGAATAGAAAATAAGGTATTTATGTATAACCTGTTAAAATTGGAAATCGTGAGTAAAAAGGAGAATTTTGAGTGTGTGTAAAAAAATATTTTTCTTGTATTCCATAAAGAAATAAAATTACAAAAAAAATCTAAAATTTATTTTATAATATATATTATGAAGTTAAAATTAAATATAATGGAATAACAAACAAATAAGTTTGTTGTAATTATTATCCAAAAGACATAAAAGAGTGTGATGGTATTTTGGTCATTTGGTACTTGATGGAGAAGCGTGCAACATTTTCAGTGTGAGTTGGTCTCTACGGTTTAAACATGTTCTTAAAAAAGTGTTACCCGTAGTACCTTAAACAGTGAAGTGGATAGACATCATAAGAAGTTCAGAAAGTGACCTTTGATTGAGTGATGGAATCCAGTTGGGGCAAAACTTCAGGTATAAATATGCTACAAACACTACACCCAAACACATGCAACAAACATTAGACCTAATTCAGTCTCACAGAAATTGGAAGAACAAACTTGGAAGCCCTATTGCATGTATTGGGGGGAAGTTTTGGGTGGCCATATGGGTAGGGGTGTGATGGAGGAGGAGGTATGGAGGAAGGGACCTTGGACTGCTGAAGAAGACAGGTTGCTTGTTGAGTATGTCAGGTTGCATGGTGAAGGAAGATGGAACTCTGTTTCTAGGCTTGCAGGTAACACTCAACCATACTCTTTTGCTGCTTTGTTTATTGAATTTTACATTTATAAGTCACAATCCCACTATAGAAGCAAAACAACTGAAATTGTTTTCAACTTCTACTATCTGCATAGTGGCTACATACATTCATGTGTACCTTAAAGATCTTCATTCTTAATATTAAAGAGTGATTAACTATGTCTTATTGTGATTAGGGATAAGGTGAAGTGATTATGTGACAAGGGTAAATGATGTATTGTTGTTGTTGTTGTTCATCACAGGGTTGAAAAGAAATGGGAAGAGCTGCAGATTGAGGTGGGTGAATTATCTGAGGCCTGACCTCAAGAGGGGACAGATAACACCACAAGAAGAGAGCATAATTGTAGAGTTGCATGCTAGGTGGGGAAACAGGTAAAATTTATATGCCTATTTCTCTTGCTCTTGCATGTTTTTGGCAGCATATTTTTCTCAGTCCTTGACTTCTAACTAGTAAAACAAAAAACTTCAGGTGGTCAACAATAGCAAGGAGTTTACCAGGGAGAACTGACAATGAGATAAAAAACTATTGGAGGACTCATTTCAAGAAAAAGGCTAAAAGTGCCTCTGATGCAGCCGAGAAGGCAAGAAATAGACTCCTGAGGAAGCAGCAATTTCACCAGCAACAGTTGCAGCAGCAACAGTATCAGGCTCAACAACAAATACAGTTCAACTTTGACATGAAAGGCATCATGGCCTTGCTAGAGGACAACACACATAGAGCACCTTATATATCTCAATCAAGAGAAGAAATGGTAAACATGCAGCAAAACACCACAGAGGAGCAAGGGTTCTTGTACTCCATGCTCAATGGCCACCCTTCTGCACCCGAGACCTCAGCTGAAGAAAGTTTGTGGGATGATGGTCTGTGGAACCTGGATCATGGTAATTTCACTGTAGCTAGTGCAGCAAGCAAAGTTGGTCTATACAATTTAGTTGCTCCCTTCTGTTAATGGTTTAGAAAAAGTACTTCCTAGTTAATCTAAGTCGTAGTTTCATATGACTCCAAAAAAACCTAGAGCTTTGGAGTTTGGATGAGTGATTGTATGTTGCATAAGGTGTGTGGTAGAAGAAAGTAAATTATATTAAGAAGGCAACTTAGTTTGAAACCTGTCAATAAAGTGTCTCATTTTTTTCTTATAAAAAATGAACTTTGATTTTGGATAACAAGCGCTAGGGACAACCTTACACTGTATAGAAAGAACCAAATGCAACAAGAAACTGATAAAGGGAACTTTCCCTTCGCATTTATCCCAAAAGCTTATTAAATAATCACACATGATTTTTTTTAATAAATGAGTCATTTGGTTCGAAATGGATAAAACTTGATTAAACATAAAGTATAAGTAGCTAAATCTCATTTTATAATTTTATAAACTGATTTGGTAAGTTTGAGAAGTCTATTTCTCAAAGATGATATTAAAGTATTTAAAATTTATCTTAATGATAGTTTATTGAATCTATAAGGTTATTTAACCTATAAATATGTATTTTCATGCATGAGTTGGTATACTTTAGGTGAAAAAGGGTTGGAGATTTCACGTTGAGTAAATATTAAAATATTTCATAATATATAAGTAAGTATAAATTTCAATTTTATAAGTTAGTTTTGTATGATTGAGTTAAAATTGTGAACGGTAAAGAGATATATTTAAAGTGTTAGATTTGGAGTTTTTTTAATGAGGAAAAATAGTTCATAATATATTTTTACAAGATAGGGAATTCCTTACTGAAAAATTAATTTATTCCTTTTTTTTCTCTCTTGTATAGTTTGATTTAAAATTTTATCTTACAGGAGTAATACATTTTTTATGAAGCAAATATATTATTTAATATATCTTTGGTTAAAGAGAATGGTGTAGATTACTGGTAACCTACATCCGCAATTGTCGACCACGATGTGTTGAAATTCCATTTTTGTAAGACAAATAAAATTTGGACTTGAGTGCATTAGTTTAGTATGGGAACAATTTCGGTTCATTTTGGTACATAATTGTTTTACACAATTTTGGTTCATTCATTTAAAAAAATGGTAAATTTTTATCTTCGTAATTTTAATTGCTCAATTTTAGTTTATATATTTAAAAAATGCGTAATTTTATTTTTATTCTTAACTTACCATTTTCTTTTTAACCATTTTAATGAAGCGGAAATCTACTTAACAATTAAAAAAAGGCATGTGGTCTCAAATAGGAGAAACTTTATATTACACTACCACTGATCACCATAATCTCAACAATGATTCTCAACAAATTTGCTTTTGATATAAAAATGCACTCAAATTCTGCAAAGCAATGAAAAGGAAGTGATGAATGGGAAATATTTAAATGAAAGCATGGCATTGCATAAACAAAAGCCTTTAAATTAAACGTACATTATGGGACACTTTTTGGTGAATACATATTTTAATTCATTATGTTTGTTTAATCCAGACATACATAATGCTTTCTCTAACACACAACTTCATTCTTCAATACATCCTATATCTTTCACTATTTTTTTTTCTTTTATTAGTTAATAATGAATTCAATAAAAAAATATCTGAGTATACGGAAACAGTAAAAGATGATCAGATTTTTCCTATAAAGTATTCCAACCCTTATAAAAAATAATAAAAAATATCAGATTTTTTCTATAAAATAAAGCAAAAAACTTCATTTTAAAAAAGGATCAAACTCTAAACAATCAACACCAAAAAAAAATTGACAGAACTAAACTATTATGATTTCAAACCCCAACCAAAAACCTACTTCTCCTCAAGCTTTTTACAGTACCTTCCAGAATCCTCTCCTGAACTGTATCCACTAAACAAACTCCTATCCATACCTTCCCACACCACAAAGACTTCAAGCAAAACTTACAATCTATACATATATATTATCCTCTGAACTTATCATGATAGAGTATGTGAAAAACTATATTTTATTTATTTTTAAATGATGGTTTTCTGAATCTGGCAATTAAGAGAGAAAGTACAAAGCCTCCCCTTTTCCTGTTAATATATATTATCAATTAGCAGAGGGTTAAATTTCATTACTTTATGATATATAGTTTTACCATCGTGTAATTGGTTTTAACTATACAATGTAACAGTTAAGTGATGAAGTGACACCAAGAATTAAAATTGCATGATATCAAAATTAAGAACTAGAATTGCATAATTTCTTTTAGTTTTAAATAAATTTTAATTTTCATATAAATTTAATTATTTTAATTAAGTTTTTATTAAATATTTGTATTCCACTGAGTATTCGATATTTTTGTTTTTATTCTACTGAGTATTCAACGTTTTCATTAATAACAGGAATATTAATAATAATAATAATAATAATATTTGGAAAGGTTTTTGTTATGTACACGAGGTACATTAACAACAAATTCTTGTTTAAGTTGGAAGGAGCATTGTTTTTTTAGTTTTACAAAATATCAACTTTTGGAAAGGTGTCAACAGTAATGAGAATATGTGAATAGCAAAGCCCGTAATTCTGTTTTTCCTTTCAAATTCCTCACCCCTATATTTTCATCCGACACCCCATATCTTTTAAATACCCATTTTGCCCTTGTTGGTTTATATGTTTTTTGAAGAAGCTCACAAACTCCATTTTTGTGTGCTTGAGCTCCATTGTTGTATTGTTACTGGTTTGGAGATTTATTTGTTAAAGTATATTGCTGTAGGATAAGGTTTTGTGGAGCTTGAAGCTAAGTATATGGTAAACATTATTTTTTATGCTTTTCAAAATACAGTGACTTTCATTGATTTTTATAGTATGTTAGACATGTATTCAAAATTGGAGTTAAAAATTGTAATATTCAGATAATGTTTATATGTTTGAAAGTTGTAATGATTATGTTCTACATATAGACTAATATGAATGAATTTTTTATATCTTGAATTGTAGTGAAATCTTTACAATAAATAAAATAATTAAAATATGTCATTATTTGTTTTTAATATTTCATATATCATATCCTAACGTGGTAATGCATTTGTATATATTTTTAGTACATTAAAAAAAAAGTATTTGTTATGAAAAATTAAAGGACTAAGATTATAAAAAATAAAATTAAAAATTGTAATTTTTATGAAATAAAAGTAACAAAATTATAGTTAAATCTAAAATTTAAATTATAAAACTATTAAAGGAGCATTGACCCTCTTAAAAGATTCTATATATTTTTTTTATTAAAATTTGTGACGTATCTGAATCCTGCTGCTAAAAACATTGAATTTAATAATTTGGTCAAAGAACGGTGAAGTTTATCATTTATGAGTTGTGACTTTTCTTTAGGTTGCCTTTGGATCTTCTAGACATATGTATTGACTTTCGAGTATATTCTTTTTCCTAATAATTTTGCGATTTTCATGTTTAAAAAAATAAATTTAGTTTTTAATCTATATTTTTTATATTAGCTCTTATAATTATGTTTATTTTAATCTATTTTAAACAATATTTTATTAACAGAAGACTATAATTGAGATTTAAACAAGGGTTAATTACAATTTTAGTTCATCAAATATAATTCTATTCGGTTTTTAATATTTATAAATAATTTTACTTAACTTTTGACTTTTGTAAAATAGTGATCTTGATTGTTATTATTTTAGCCTTTCTATCCTTTTTTTAGTCCGTATAATGAATACATAATTTGTTTATAGTAATTATAAAAAAAATTAAAAAAATACTCATTCCAAATAAACAAAACAATATAGAAACTAGGAAGGATATTGGGTGGCCTTCAATTATTTTATATAGAAAGATCAATTTTATGGGTTCTGTTTTTGTATTTGCTAGTAGAGATAGATGATTAACTTCTTAAACGATTGTTTAGATGAGTTTTTTTCTTTTAAGAAAAACAATATAATTTTTTAAAAAATTAAATTGTTCATGATTTAAAACTATATACAATTTAAAAATAAAATTTTTAAAAAATATATGAAAGATTTTTTATAAATTAATTTGTATATAACCTAATTTTAACATATTAAAAAGGTTAGTTTTTATTGTTTCTTATTTTTTCTTCTTAATTTTTTTAGGAAAAAGTCTTTTCAAACATTAGTTATGGAAGTATTAGTTATGGAAGTAGTTGGTGTGTTCTATACGAAATAGTAACATTTCTACAATAAATTATTGCTTTTTGAAATATTATAAACTCGTCATTGAACCTTCCACCTTCTACGTCTTCCATTTCTTTTAAACCAAAACCTCATCATCTTCTATTTTAATTTTGTTCCTATTTTTTTTCTACTTATAAATAAATTATTACAAATACCATATAACAGAAAATTGCACAAAAATATTTTTTCTCTCCTTTAAATAATTATATTTTAATAACATATTTTATCACTTAACACCATGTCTTCATAAATTTTACTATTTTTTTTGGAAGGATGCGTCAAGAAAATTAAAATAAAATGAATTTAAATACATAAGTATTGAAAATTAGATATAAGGATATTTCATAATATATAAATTAACACAAATCTTATTTTTTAAACTGATTTTATAAGATTGAGTTAAATTTAAAATTAATTTCTTAATATGGTATCAAAGTCTATTATACTTAGAGTTTATCAGATCATCCACTATTTAGTTTATATTAGACTACCCAAAAATATATAGTTATATGTATGAGTTGAAGGATTTTAGTACGAGAAATATATGTTAAAAATCTCGTATCAACTATATATATATACATATAAGAACATTTCATATTACATAAGTAAGTGTAAATTAATTGTTGTTTTTATAAGATTAAATTAAACTTAATTTACTTTTTAATTTTAATTAAAAAAAAGTTATTTTTACATACTTTATTTTGTTATGGTTTATTATCACTCTGTTATATATATTTAATGAATTGGTAAATTTTGCAAAAATTGAAAATTTTGATGATAAAATGTAAAAAAAAAATACTTAAGTAATTATAAAACTAAGAAAAGTCTATAAACTTTGTAATTTGACCTAATTATGATTGTATTATTTTGCCTTGAGAATCAATAGAGAAACTTCAGTAGTTCATAAATGATGACATTATATATTATAATAATAGAATAACTTTAATAAAAAAATGAATGATTTTGATAGAAGGTTTATTAGTTTATGAATCCAAATGAAAAATAAATGGAGGTCAACAGAAGATCAGTATTTTAAATGTGAATATGGGTTGTCATATGTTAATAATTATCACTATAATTAATTTGTTGATATTATTTGTTGTATATGTGAGCATGTGTCTCTTTCCATAATATGATTATTGTCTTAAAGAAAGTAAACTAAAATAAAATTTAACATTTTCCTGTGTATTCAATCAACGTACGGAAAAAAAAACATCACCCGCAGTGATAATTCTCGTGGCAATTTATATTTGAATATTCTAACATAACTGTTGTGGAGAGAGACAAGCACCATACAATATATTAGAATATTAATACTAACAAAACATATTAACATTTTCTTATTGAAACTTCTTAGAAACAAACTATTGTTACCAAAATTAGATCTGATGGTGACGATTAAATTGATAGCTACCAAATTTCTCATCTTAATTAATTAGATGCGTATCTTCTAACTTACTTTTATTTAATAAATGTAAATCATTGCAAAACCTTCGGACCGAAAATGATCTTAGAATGCTACTAATGTCAGCTGAGTTTAAATCTTTATATATATAAATATAATAAGTTAATTGTTGGAGATTCCACATCGACTAGAGATAAGAATATTTCATTGTATATAAGTGGATGCAAACCTCACCTTATAAACCGGTTTTATGAGGTTTAGTTAGACTTAAAGTTCACTTCTTAACATGATATTAGAGTCATTTAGAGTCTATCTTAGTGATTGATTGTTGGGTTTATTAGGCTACCTGCTATCAGACAGTTATCGGAACACCCATAATATGTTGTCCCACGCACGAGTTGTAACTTTCGGCGTGAGAAGGGTGTGTTGGAGATCTCACATCGACTAAAGATAAGGACATTTTATTGTATATAAGTGGGTGCAAACCTCATCTTATAAGCCGGTTTTACAAGATTGAGTTAGACTTAAAGTACACTTCTTAATATTAATTAGTGTTAGATCTTCTTAATATATTCTTTAAATAAAAATTTATATCAAAAATTGAAGTTTAAACTTAATTTAATTTCGTAAAATCTATCTATAGAAATGTTTGCATCTATTTTATGAAATATTTAGAACGGTAATCACTGTGATTGCTTAAAGGTAAGTGACTCATAACTAACTATTAAGTTTTGTCATAAAAAATTAGGTATTTTATCTGTAATCGTGTGGGTAACTCAGCTTCTAAAAATGTGATTGAAATCAATAATTGAGCTTCAGATAGATGTGTTTAGAGGAAATTTATGGAATTTGAAATTATAGAAATTTAAATTACACTTATTTAAATTTCCTATCTTTTAAGATATTGTATTTAGATAAATTAATTTAAATTTTTTATTTTTAAATGCTTAGTCTTTGGATAGGATAACTTAATCTCTACCGTATAACAAAAAAATAAAATTTTATTATCTAACCTGCTGAACTTAAATATTTAATAACAGAAACCACGTAAATATAAGAAAAAAGTATTGAAAAAAAATTAAATTCATGAAATCTAAAATTTTCTAATTATAAATCATCAAAGTATTCTAATAAAATTTAAGCAAATGAAATAATAGATTACCTTTTAAAAAGAGGTATATAATATAGTTCATAAAATATTTTTGGTAAAACTTTCGTATGTGACCTATCATAGCAGAGAGTTCTCTAATTGTTCATAAATATTTTCGGAAGAAATAGACAATAAGATATGCATGTGTAACAAAGGAATTGAATAACGTAATAAAATATAAAATCATTTTATTAACAATAATAACACCAATAATAATATATTTTATCAAAACTAAAGTAAAGAAGTAAGACAGTACAAGATTGATGGTTTATCTCGGTTAACACTTAGTCGTTTTAAAGGGATTGTTACTATGAAATAATATTAACATGTGATTTAAGAAAATTTTGATGTAAACAAGTCTTCCTCGTATATTCTTACAAGATTGACTATAATGAATATTTTCTACAAAATCTATATATATAAATTAATAGTAGATTTGTGTAAGCTTTTGAAATATCTATCTTATTATCTATTTCGAGCATAAATTTATTAGACGCATATATGTATGTAATGTGCTTTGTGTTTGTTGTTGGTAAACGAAACACTATCTATTATCATCAGACGGTGTGCATTATGTGTTAACTTTCTTGTCTTTTTTTAAAGCAACCAATCTAGAAAACTATACATCCTCCACACTTTAAGATATATGCTTTCAAATGAAGTTTATACCTATAGAGGTTTGACTTAACCTCCTCTAACATGATGCAATTCTTCCATACATTTAGAGAACTTAACAAGTTAGTTGTTGTTGGAAGATGAGAGAAGTCAATAAAGTCATACTTTAATATCTATGTCTTGGAGTTCAATAAAAAACGAATTGAGTTCATTAAAATAATTTTTTAATGATATTATCTCATTTGTATGTACTATCAATTGAATTTTAACATTGATGAATTCGATATTAGGTATTTATCTCATATAATTATATTTAATGAATTTTTTGATAAGTTATAAAGTTTTATTTGTGATAATTTTTTTATTTGTAACATTTATGGAGACAATGAATGAAGTTTTGAATTTTGATGATATAAATAACAGAAGTAATATGTGTGTTAAATATTCGAATTAAAAATTTCATATATAAATTATTTATTTTTGATAATTTACTTTTTTTTTATGTTTTTTTCAAAAACGTAGGATGACAAAAACATGTGAGTATAAGTTTTTAGAAATCTTTTGAATTTCAGTAAAGGAGATTCATATATACTCCATTTTAAAAAACGATTCAGTTCCATCTTTTGAAATATAAATATATTTTAATTTAATTTTAATGTTTTTGTATAACATTGAGAAGTTGATATTAATTATAGTGTGTCCATATGTTCATATGTATTTATATGCATGTTTATTCGATGCTTTATTTTATTTATAAGTAGCAGACGATTGTATATTATATATAAAAAAATATAAAATAAAATATAATAAAGAATTTTTGTGTCTTAAGTTTTTTAAAAATATATAAAAATAAATAAATTGAATTTGAGAACTATTTTTAACTTTCAAATTCAGTACACTAAAATCGTATTTTTTTCGAAACTCGGTATATTTTTTAATTTGAGAAATCAAAATCAAATTTATAGTAAATTTTATATTCAATGGCAAACTATCCTAATTTTAAATTTATTATTTTTTATAATAATTATAATAAAAGGCAACTAATAATAACTCATAACTAAATGATAATTTAAAACTTTTTTATGTTATTAATGTATAATCATTAAACTTAAAACAATTCAACAGCCAAACAGCAGCTAAACTGTTTGTTACATTACTTTGTGTAATTTTGATAATGTTTTTTTAATCAACATTCATTTTTATTCATGTTTTTTCATGTTTTTTTTAGGTGTGATTTATATTATAATTATGTTCAATATTAACTTTAATTTTAATCTAATTTTATAATAATCTAATAAATTTTATCTAAGATAAATGATAGATTCAAGTATATTAAGTATATATTAAGAAGTAGACTTTAAATATAATTTAATTTTATTAAATCTGTGTTTTTATAATGAAGTTTGCATTCACATATATACTATAAAATATTTTAATCTCTAATTAATATAAATTTTCTGAATTTTATAAAAAAAATTATATATTAAAAATAAATTTATGATATTTTATCATAGGAATAATATCAAATCCGATATTTTTAATAGATATATGACACACCAAACACACAATTTCCAATTTTAATGGAACATATAAGTGTCATTTTCCTTCTATCAATTCCCAAAATAATGGAACCAATTAGAAAAATATACAACTTTATCAATAAAACAAAATGTGGATGAAAATGTAAAACCACAAAGGCCACAACTTCATTATGTGGTTGAAAGTAAGTTTTCAGACTTTATCTTATATCTATGAAAAAACAAAACATGATAATGAAAGGGTTTTTGAGTTGTGTGTTATTTTGTCTAGTCAACATAAATGCATTTTATACGACCAAAAAAACCCCTTCATTTTCCACCAAAAAAATCAAAGCAATTTAGATGATGTTTACAAGATTCTACTAAAGTTTATTTAATAATGTGAGGGGTTAAATATATTCTCTATGACATGCATTGACTACTTTATCTATGTGTCTGAAGTTCAACTTCGAGGGTGTATATTTATTGCCATTTTTTTGTTTAATTCGTAATTTTAAGTTTAATTTTATATTAACGATTTAGAAAATTATTTTATTCAATTTTAATAGAACTGTTTTTAATATATAAAAAATACATGGAGTCTCTAAAAATATTAACTTCAACTGCTATATGAAAACGGTAATAAAAGTAATTTACAATAAATTATATTTCATAAGTTGTCAATAAGAAACTTTGTCGCTACCAATGGTAAAAAATCTAGTGGCAGATAAAAGTCTACTACAATTTGTCATTATCGATTTATTATTGAGAATAAAAAAAATTAATAATGTTAAGATCAAACCTTGATAATTTAAAGATAAAATAACGAAACTTTTAAATATTTTATGCAATTTACCAGTAGCTAGTTAGCAAGGTAACTCTCGATAATCTCAGAAAATAATGTTTTAAATTTGATTTGGTATAATATGTAATTAATTTATTAAATTTTATGATATAAATTTTCAATTACCGTAGTTTTTTTTTACTATAACATAGACCCACCACAAACACAACTATATATATATATATATATATATATATATATATATAAATATAATATCTTATATTGAATATAATGTAAAATAATATATAATATAATATTAGTTTTTATATATTTTCATCAAATATTATCATCTATTTGTACAACTATTTTAGGTGTAAATTAGTTTATAAATTTTTATTTAAGCAAATCAAATACGAATTATAAGTTCATTTTATTTAAACCAACAACCAAAAGGTTTTCAATTTAAATGATAAGAAAAATCAATCAATTATGAAATAATTGATTTCACTAAATAATTTATTATTAAAAAATCAAACTTAACACTACAATAAGGTTTATATATATATATATATATATATATATATATATATATATATATATATATATATATATATAATGAATACATGTAATTGAAATTCTTTTAAGACATTTTACTTATTTTTTTATTGTTTTTATGACTTCTCTCTTCTATCTTTCTTAAAAAATAAGCTTCCATACTAATTAAAAAATGACTTATTCTCTATGTTTCCTCTGTCTCTTGTTGTCATGACAGAAAGAGTTTACTCTTGTCATCCTCCGCCTCAAACTCTTTTGAGCTTAACTTAGTATCCACGTTCTACTAATTATTTAACTTATCATGCACCTTTTACTAATTATTTTGTTATCTAGTGCGTTGAGTTTTGTTTTAGAATATAAGTTTTTTCTTTAAAACTAATTAAATATCGTCAATACAAAATTACTCTTGCAAAATAAATTAGTTTTATGTTTTCTTTTTCAGCCTAGATAATATATAATTTAGTATATTTATTATTTGACTACCAAATAAAAAGTTCACATTTTTTACTCTCAACTAACATATACTAATCTTGAAACAATAAACACCATATCCAAAACCTATATCTAAAATAATCTAACAAGTTCAAAACTGACTTAGAGAAAAAATAAAAAAATATGAATTTACTTTATTTAAAATTCTGGTCGCATAGTCTTGTAGTATTCGTTATTAGGAATCTAATAACAAACTCCAATCGTCAATCTAATAAAGAGAGGTTTAGAAAGTGAGAGAAAAGACATAGAAAAGAAAAAAAAATTAAAGAGATGATGATTCTTTTAGAATGAAATCTAAATAAAATAAATTTTTTTATTTATTTATATACCATTTTCATTTTAATAATAAAATATTTATATATAATTTAAAATATATCACTTATACTCTAAAACTATTTCCTAGATATTACAAATTTTCATTTAGACTATATTTTAACAAGATCATAAAAAAAATGCGTTTTTCCTAAATTAAAATTAGATTATATACAAATTAATTTATAAAAAATTGTATAACTTCTCTACATTCTTATTTCTGATCTTATTACGTATAAATTAATTTAAATTTTTGATTTTTTAAAATATTTTTGGAAACCATTAGGAAGAAGTTTGTTAAATAATATTCTTAATCTTAATATAACAAAGGACGATAATACTTTAACACCATAGACAGTAAAAAGAACATACACTTAACCACTTAAAATATTAATATTTTTTAACTTAAAAATGAGAGTTACTTAATTTGGAGTGTAAAAGGAATGTTTTCCTGTAACAAAATAACTTTCTCCTGTATATAGTGTAACATAATAACTAATTTGATATTCCCTTGGGATAGACACATTTACAATACCATGACTTATTGATTTGGAATATTTTTCACATTAATTAATTTACGCGTTTATAGTGTGTATAAATAGTAATTAATTTTAATATTACTTTTAAATTAGAAATTATTTGTTTAAGTTTGTTCTTTATTTTCTTAATCTAATAATTAAAAATGGGATATACTTCTGACAATAACATAACAATAATGATAATAATTAGATTCACGTACACTGTGTCCACATGATAATTACCAAAACAGATACTTTTATATAAAACAAAGTAGGTGAGGTGATAAAGAAAAATTAAAAGTTGAGAAAAAAGAAACATTAAAGAAGAAAACCGTGATGCAGTTTCCCAACTTTTATATTAATTTCCCCGAATCTGAACCTTTGAAAAGTCTCCTCTCTTTCTCTCTGTCACTCACACAAACACACACACACTCTCTCTCCTGTTCCAAAGATAGCGCATAGAATTTGACTTTAACCATTATCTCTATTTATATACACAGACACTCTCTTCTTCATCTCAACGTGTTCACATTCCCCTCGCCAAGGAGTGCGCCAAACCCAAAGGCAGCACTTCAACGCCCACCAATCATGTCGCTGCAAACTTGTTCGGCGGACCAACTAGCCCAACTTTTTGGCTCAAACACAACCGACCCCCACGCTGCGGCCACGCTAATATGCGACCAGTTCGCCGCCGTCAGTAGGAACTTCATTGACACGGGCTACGCCATCGACAGCACCTACCTCCTCTTTTCGGCGTACCTCGTGTTCTCGATGCAGCTCGGCTTTGCCATGCTCTGCGCGGGCTCAGTCCGCGCGAAAAACACCATGAACATCATGCTCACCAACGTGCTCGACGCCGCCGCCGGCGGCCTCTTCTACTACCTCTTTGGCTTCGCCTTCGCCTTCGGCTCCCCTTCAAACGGCTTCATCGGGAAACACTACTTCGGCCTCACAGACATCCACTCCCAGAATTTAGACTACAGCAACTTCCTTTACCAGTGGGCTTTCGCCATCGCCGCCGCTGGCATCACCAGTGGCTCCATCGCCGAGCGAACGCAGTTCGTCGCATACCTAGTCTACTCTTCCTTCCTCACCGGCTTCGTCTATCCGGTAGTCTCTCACTGGTTCTGGTCCCCTGACGGTTGGGCATCCGCGTTCAACCTAAACAATCTTTTATTCTCCACCGGCGTAATCGACTTTGCCGGCTCCGGCGTTGTCCACATGGTCGGCGGTGTGGCGGGACTCTGGGGCGCGCTTATCGAGGGTCCCCGAATCGGCCGATTCGATCACACGGGACGCGCTGTGGCCTTACGTGGCCACAGCGCCTCGTTAGTGGTGCTCGGAACCTTCATGCTGTGGTTCGGTTGGTACGGTTTTAATCCTGGTTCATTCAACAAAATCTTAGTCCCTTATAACTCAGGGACTAAGTACGGTCAATGGAGCGCGGTTGGGAGAACCGCAGTTACCACAACTCTAGCAGGCTCAACGGCGGCTTTGACCACGCTCTTCGGAAAGCGGCTGCTATCTGGTCACTGGAACGTCACCGATGTCTGCAACGGTTTGTTGGGCGGATTCGCCGCCATCACAGCCGGTTGCGCTGTGGTAGAGCCGTGGGCAGCTATCGTGTGTGGTTTTGTGGCGTCCGTTGTTTTGATCGCTTGTAACAAACTGGCGGAGAGGGTTAGGTTTGACGATCCGTTAGAGGCGGCGCAGTTGCATGGAGGGTGTGGCGCGTGGGGGGTGATTTTCACGGCGCTGTTCGCGAAGAAGGAGTACGTATACGAGGCTTATGGAGGAGATGCGTCGAGGCCGCACGGGTTGTTCATGGGGGGTGGATGGAAGTTGTTGGCGGCGCACGTAATTCAGATTTTGGTTATTGTTGGGTGGGTTAGTGCCACCATGGGACCTCTCTTCTGGGTGCTCAAAAAATTGAATCTTCTGAGGATTTCCTCCGAGGATGAACTCGCGGGTATGGATATGACCCGGCATGGAGGGTTTGCGTACGCCTATGAGGATGATGAGACGCAGAAGCATGGGATTCAGTTGAGGAAGGTTGAACCCAACTCCTCCACTCCCACCACTGATGAGTGATTATGATGAAGAATACTGTGGTAGCTTTTTGGTTTGGATTTCGTTATTCTTGTTGCCTTCTTCTAGATTTTTCCTTCTACCCTTCTTAATGGTCCTACATTGAACTCCAACGGAAAAGATTCCTGAAAAACTTGCCTACGTCTCTGTGTTCTCTGTGTTGGGTTGGTTTTCACTACCCTTACAAATAGCTGTATAAATATTTTATTTTATTTATGTCTTTTATAATCTATTTTACTTTTTTTTATATGTAAAAAATATGTTTTTTATTATCTTCACTATGCTAAATTTCTAACCACTTTCCCATATTCAATTTTCAATTTCTTCTGGCATAGTAGCTACTTTCTTTGACTTTTACCGTGACTGTCATGAGAACCAGTTACCATTAACATTATGTTTGGAACATATAAGAAGGTCCCTAAAGCTTTGTATCAAAGCATAAATAATAATTATATTTAATATAGTGGGTTAAGAATTATTTTCATTTAAAATTAATTTTGGAAAATTATAATTTATTGTTATAAAAATAAAATATTTGTAAGATTAAGTATATAATTTTAGATTATCTAAAGTTGTTTGAACATAAAATAAATTTTTAACTTAAAAATAATTCTTTAACGATGTATATGTGTCATATGGTGTTTCATGATATTTGTTTAGGAAGATTGAGCCAAACGCGTCTTCCGCCTCCATCACACATGCATGACGATTATTTAGGACTTTTTTGTTTGTCTCTTATAGATTTTTTTAGTAGATTTTTCTCTGTCAGTATTATGGGTATTGTAAATTTTTATTGGTCATGTTGATAAGAGTAAAGATTCTGATATAAAAAAAAGCAAGAGATTCTCTTAAATGGTTCTCCACATGAGCAGGGAGAAAAATTATTTTATTTATGGGGTTTGTTTTCTTAATTTTCTCAATTTAGTCACTTAACTGTTGGTATCTCTACACGATTTACAAAGCAAAAAAAATAATTTATAAATACTATTTTATAACTTCAAATACTCATAAAATTATATAATATAGACATAAACTATTTAAGAGAAAATATATAATTGTTCAAACTTCAAAGATCAACTTAAGAGTAGACTTGTTTTTCGAAAAATAAACAAATAAAGAAAATTTCGTGTATACAGCCAAATTAAACACACTATATAGGATCTTGTCATCAATTCTCAATTCCAATTTTATAAGTGAAAAATCATTAAATTGATTCCTATATATAAACGTTATCAATTTAGTATATCTTATCGTTTACTTCTTTTATGTATTCTCTTAGTTTATTTTTATATTATTTATTTGGTTTTTTTTTATATCAGCATTTGGTTATTGAATATAGGAAAACATTTTAAGAATATATATAAATAAATTAAAAATGTATCAAATGTATGAGATAAAATTTAAAATAATTATATATATAAGGAATCAAACTAAAAATACGTAAAGGAGAATGTAAAACATTAAAGACTAAATCAATATTATTTGGTTGTAAAGGAATCTATTTTTGAAAATTTTAATGTACAAGGACCACTGACATCGGTAAAATAATTATGATACTTTCACACCATAAAGACTAAAAAATTCACTCAAGACTTGAATAAATTAAAAGAACTTTGAGATTGCAAACACTAAAAAACTTTCATTTCATAAATTTTTATAATAGTATAATAATATTTTACATACCTATGTGATGATGAAAATTTACGAACCATTAAAGTCACAAATTTTAAAATAAAACAAAGGTTAAATACACAGATCTCAGTGGTCCATGTACATTAAAATTTTCAAAAATAGATTCCTTTACAGCCAAATAGTATTGATATAGTATTTAATGTTTTACATTCAGGGTTAAGTCCTTTAATAAGTATTTTAAATTAAAAATATAATTATAGTATTATTATATAGAAATAGTATTTGGTGAGTTTATTTGACGGAATGTGTTAAATGGGCATGTGGTTACGTGAGTAGGGGTGGGTGGTACTGTTGCCTGTCATCTTCCATGCTTTTTGTTTTAACATCAAAACCAGTTGCTTAAAACGTATAAAGTTGCTTTCATTTCCAAAACTATTGTGCCTTCTTCTTTATACGCAAAATTGTTTTATGCCAAACAATGCAAATTCAAAGGTTTTGAGGGAATTAATAAAGATGGCTCCTTCAGCATGCTACTTTACCAGTATTTATGAGTTTCAAATGAAAGTCACTTCTTCTCAAAGCCTTTCACATTCAAAATTCAAACTAATGTCTTATTCCACTGCCTATAACCTTTCACATTCAAAATTCAAACTAATGTCTTATTCCACTGCCTATAACAAAACAGCGCAATTAAAATAAGTAAATTTTTTAAAAATTAATAAAATCAGTAAATAATAACAAACGTAAAGAAGTTGTATGAGGATAACACAATTTTTGTATAATTTAATTTTAACTGAAATTAATTGTGTCGGTAATTTTTTAAAATTCTATATAATTATGTAAAATTGTACCTAATTAATAAAAAATCTCATTTAAATTATAATCTTCGTCTTTCACCTTTGGTACATTCTTCTCTTTATTACGCATGTCAGATTTTATATTTTTTATTTAAATATGTTTTCATTTCCGGTAAATATGATTTTACCTATATGTTTTTAGTCATTTCAATGATAAAGTATTATATTTAATTAATAAAAATTTTCAATATATATATATATATTTTTATTTTTATTTTTTAATTAAAAATAAAAAAATGAATTTATATCATGGTACCCTACACGGAACATAGTTGGGGTCTTTAAGCACAGAAAGAAGGATGAATGTTCAGAAAAAAATGAATTTCAAAAAGGTTTTTTTTTTATTAAGTACCTAAGCTAGATCACGTGCAAGACTTGGCAAGGTACGAAACTAGGTGCTTATTAAAAGTCTTCATTAAATTGAAGGAGCGCCTTCTAAAAATACTAAATCATGCTTCGCCCTTAAAGTTTAAGTCAAGCATTTAACAAGCTCTTCGTGGACAATGATTAATTAGTAGTGTAAGTTTTGGCTCAGAAACTAATTTTATTTTTTTAAACCCTAACAAGACGTGTATTCCTATAAACCTTGATTGTTTTTGGATTAAAACTGTGAATAATTAAACTATGGAAAGAGTTTATTTGGTCAAGTTACTCAATTATTAAACTCAATCCAATTAGATTAGGTTGAGTTTTGTTTATGATTAAATCAAATCCAATTCAATATAAATTGACTCACTTTTTATAGAGATTGAGTGATGATATAAAATTCAGCTAGAGATTTGAGTTTTATACTTGTGTTATAGGTAAATTTGTGTTTTTTTTATGACTTGATTTATTGACGTACTTGAAATTTTAAATTAATTTGTTGTAAGATTTAATACTACTTTGTTCAATTTGTTGAAATTGATTATCCATCAATATGGTATAAACATTTATTTTAAATGATCTAATGTGGTACATTTTGTTATATTATCTTTGATATTGTTAAGTGGGTGATGACTTGACACACAAAGTGATACACATAGAATTTGTTTTAAAATATTTGTTGAGTGACAGAATCGTTGAATTGAGATAAACTCTTTTTATGTAGTTGACTAAGTTATCTTGTTTCTCAGTATGGAGTGTATCATTATTATCTTTTGTTAATGAATTTACTTCACTTTTCATCAATATTAGGGTAGTAGTCTTATCATCTTGTAACTATACTGGATGGAGTTTGCAAAATCAATATAGCTCCTCTCAAGGTGGTGGGAGTAAGAGTTCCTTTATTGCACCCATTTATCATTGTGGATATTTTACTATAGTGAAAAATAATTTTAACATTGTCCTAAGTATAATATTAAAGTTATGCAACTAAGTATTTTGACATTTCCCATTACTTGTTTGTTTTGTGATTTTTTGTTAATTTTAAAATTAATATTAACTATTTTAATATTATATTAAAATGAAATAATTTTATTGTTATTAAGTTAAAATATGTTATAAATTTATAATTGAGAAAAATTTGATTATAATTTTATAGAATTTAGTCACTCCAAAATTAATATCTAAATCCAAAATAAAAATCACTAAAATTTTAACTCTTTAATGATATAATAATTAGAAAAAAAAATAGTTTTTAATTTTATTATTTTTATTGATCAAAAATTAATTTTTAAAATAGATTAAAAATAACTAAAAAATATTTCTAATTACATGAGAAACTTAAACGTTTATTTTTAAATAAATAAATATCTTATTATCAAATGCAGTGTTTAATTATATTATAAACTCGTATTAATAATAAAACTATTTTTTATTTTTAAAATTAATTAATATTTAATTATTTTTTATAATATTATATATTATATTAAGTAAGTCAATGTAGGCGGCGGCGGCCACACAATGATTGTCTATAAGGTTATTATTCAATAATTGGGTTTAAACATAAAGCAACTTTCCGTCACAAAACCAACTAGCAACAACAACTTTTGATAAGTTTAATGATATATTAGAAAGTAAAAGCATATACGGATTTATTTTGTTGACTGATAGAAACGTACAAAGTACAAGCATAAATAAGATATATATATATATATATATATATATATATATATATATATATATATATATATCTTTTGTCCTTAAAATAGTTTTAATTATAATTAATTATAGAGATATGATTCTGCACATTTTTTCTTTTTTGATTGGTGCTTAGATCCGCTAGTTTGCATGGAGATGATCTTATGATGTATTCTATTAAGTCGTATAATTGCTAGTCTCTGATGAATTTTTATGAGTTAAGATAGGAGAGTTCTATATAGTATGTCTAGTAGGGGAGGATAATGTTGTGATCATGTATAACGGTTGGATCATCCCTAAAGTAGTTCATATTTATTTATTTTTTATTATAGATTAAAAAAAATAGAGATATGATTAAGTGTGCAAGTTAAAAATTATTTGCAAATATATAAATATTAAATATTTTATTTTTAAAAAGTATTAAACATTTCAATTAATTAATAAAAAGATAAAAAATTATATAAAATACAAATCCATCAAAATATTTCGGTTCATAAAATTATAAAAATTAATATTTCATTTCGACTAATAATTAAGATTTTTATTTGGATTATTAGTCAATTTAAAAATTATGAAAATCGAAAATAAATAATTTTGTACACATGAGGTGAGGTGATTTAACCTTTTAGCAATTAAGTGTATTTAGTCAGTTTAATTAAACAAAACTATTAAACAAAACTTACAAACTAATTAGTACTGAATGGTCAATAAATACTGATTTTCATATATAAATTTATGACTAATTATTTTCATATTGATATGTTCTTGATGAATTTTGACTATTGTATTAAGAGGAGTGAAATAGATAAGTAATTTAAACTCATTGATAACATTGTTGAACTCAAAAGTCAGTTTAGATTGTATGGGTGGTTCGATAGCAATCCGATAGTCGTCTGATAAGATCAACAAATTCTCGTTAGGATAAATTCTAAATAACTTTGATGTCATATTAAGAAGTGAATTCAAGTCTAACTAAACCTCACGAAACCGGCTCATAAAATGAGGTTTACACTCACTTATATATTATGAAAATTCTTTATCTATAGTTAACGTGCAATGTAAAACAATAAGAGCAATAAAATAATTTTGTTAACGATTTGGACATGATTGAATTTTAAAATGATCATATGCATGTTTCAAATTCTCGAGTCATTTTTAGATGAGTTAAAGAATTAGCAAAACCATAAGAAATAAAAGGAAAGGTAGGTCAAGTTTTTTAACAATATTTTTCTAAATTGATTTTTCTTTGGGGATTTTGAATTTTGAAAGAAGTTCGATTCTTTTCAATTTTTTCCAAAGAGAAAAAGTTGCAAGTTTTCCTGTTTCGTAAATACTTAAGAGGTTATGACATTTTTGATAAAAAAAGTTCTCTAACTTAGTAATTTGAGAGCAGTGAGACATTGTACCTTTTCTTAATTTGCTTTGTATTGTGCACAGTTAATAACGAAGTAGTTAGTCTAAAAATTGTAGATAATAATATATCTTAGTAATGTGAAAAGAACTAATTATCCCACAATGGAAGAAGTATTGAGTGCAAACTTAAAAGAAAATGGATAAAATTTCATCTTTTTTGGGAGAACAACATTGGGCTCTGCTTAGAGAGTACTTCCAGTCTTCAACAACCCATTATGTGTTAGAAGTCAAAATAAGTTAGAAATCTCAATTCAAATAGTTATGGCAAGTTCTTCCCCACCATATCAATTTCAATTTGCACCCTATCATCTTTTTAATTTTCCAAAACTACTCTCTATTCTAAATTTGAAACTCTAGAATTAAAAAAATATAATTCAATTTTTTTTTTCTGGAAAATGAAATTCAAAATACAAAAAATACATTACAGAAAAAAAAAACTCTAAAACACAAAATTTGAAAATGTATTATAAAAAAAATTCAAAATTAAAAAATGTGATCTGGAAAAAAAATTTAGAACACAAAATCTGAAAATATATTTTAAAAAAAATTGAAATTTAAAAATATGTTCTAAAAATCTAAATCCAAAATATTTCCGAAGAAGAAATGATTCTAGAAATTTTTTTTATCCAGATCCTCATTTCATTTAAGACATTTTTGTTAGGTCGCAAGAACATTTTCATCATTTTATTAAATGACAAATTGAGTACAGATTGAACTTGATATGATACAAGAGAATTTGCCATTAGTCATACAATCAAAATATAATAGATGGAAAATTACTTTAAAAAATGATTTTATAGAATTTAATTAGGCACAAAATCAGCTTATGGTATAAAGTTTACCTCAATAATTTTTATTAGGTGTATCATGTTATTTATTATCAAATCTTTTTGACTATTTGCAAATATTTTATTTATGTTTCAGATGTTCGGTTGTCGATTAAAAAAATATATTAAAAATTTCATATAGACTAAGTATATGATTAAATCAGAGATTAAATCAAACGTAAACTCAAGTTCTAATAAAATGTGACATAGAGGGAATAAGAGAAGAAGAAAAATTGTTTCAGCATACCAGTGTTGTAGATTTTTCGGTATGTTAAAGTTACTCATTTCTAATGTTTAGGAGCAATATGAAAAGGTATTTTAAAGTGGCATTTTATTATGGTATGAAACTTCACACCTTCATGGTGCCAAATATCTCAACAAATTACATTAGAGTACGTGTGCGTGATTCAAAACTCTGCAAGTGAAGAACGAAGCAATGTATTGGACAATGTTAGTAATATCAGCAAAAAATGTAAACACAATCCAACAGCCTTCGGGTCAGCAGAACTTTTGAAAATGGGAGTAAATAATTTATACAATAATACACCACAAGAGATGAAAAGGAATTCCTCAGCAGATTGCAGCAGTTAAGTGCATCATGGCTGGTATACTAGCATCCTCTTCTCATTTCTATGGCACCATTGTTCAACATCTCACATCTCATACTTCCCAACTTTCTATTAGCCTTGTGCACGTTTTCCTTCAGCCAAACTCACACGCATAGCCCGTCCTTCTAGTTCCTGAGGTGCACAATTTAAGCAAAATCAATAAGCAAAATATCAGTGATTTTGTGTATCTTATGCACCAAGTTCATATGTTAAGAAAAAATCTATTCGTGTTGTTGGAAATCCAATATCGACTAGAGATAAAAACATTTAATAATATATAAGTGATTGCAAATCTCATCTTAAAGTTAGTAACTGCAAATAATTTTACATTATTATGAGTCAATCACAAGGCAAACTACATATTGAGTTTGGTAACTTCTATAATAATGATGGTTTGTATTTGAATGACCTTGTAAAACTGTTTTACTGGTTTTACAAAGTGAGTGCATGACCACAGAACTCTAACTTACTAGTCTTTAGATACACCCTCTTAAAGTGTCTTTTGTATTGGCAATAAAATAAATGTAGGCTTTCACAATAAAAATCTTTCTATTGTATCCCTTAACCTCTGTACATGGAACATAAGAAAGAAAAAACTTAGATGTAGTTGCTCAAGTGTTTTAGGTGTTATTATTCCTGATGACCTATATTGATCTTACTTGTATTATGTGGATTACAAGGCAAAGTTTCAATTCTGATTGTAAAATAGCACTAAAATCACCTAAAGAACTGTGTCTAAGGTTTTGTCTAGAAAAGCCATAAAATAGTTCTCAGTTTACAAATGCACAACCAGTACAAGAGTGAAGAAACGGGGAGTAAAATACCACATCATTCAAGGCTCCAAGGGCAGATTCCATCTCTTCTTTTGTTGAAAAGCAAACAAAGCCATAGCCACGTGACCTTCCAGTTTCTCCATCATATAAGACCCTAGCTCCAACCACTGTTCCATATTCTTGAAAGGCTTGTGTCAAAATCTCATTAGTTACTGACCATGACAGATTCCCAACAAAGAGCTTATGTTCAGTTTCAGGGTACAAGGGTTCTTTTGCTTTTGGTTTGTTAGAGAAGTTCACCCTCAAGGTTCTGCCCAGGTATTCCTGAGAAGTTACATTCACAAAATTCAGCATGCAAAAGGGTACGACCAGAACAAACCAATTGAACATAGCATGTGAGCTAATGCTTCAGAGAGGAAAGAGCAGTAATCCTTACTTTTCCGTCAAGATTTTCTATTACTGCATTACAGTCTTCAATGCAACTCATTGTCACAAATGCAAAGCCTCTACTTTTTCCAGTGTCCCTGTCGTAAAGAACCTAAATACATATGTATATACATAATCATCATCATTACTGAATCGTTACATGCAAGTTGGATCAATGAGTTGCAAGTTTGAGGGATGTATGCTACCAAAGAATTGCTCTATGAAGTGACAACATACAACCAATTATGGAGGATTCTCATTTGGCTTTTCTTCTTTTACATCACTAACTAAATTATGAGGCTAACAATATTGATTTCTCTTGCTCTTGCAAATATCTTATCCATAAACATGATCAAAACTTCAGTTCAAAAACACCCTGCCCAAATTGTTTGCTGATCAAAAAAAAAAAAACCCTGCCCAAATTGCAAATTTAGTTGCATGATTACATGTTTCACTTATCATTATTATGCACATACAACACACTATAAGGAGGGAGTGTAAATTTGATTAATAGAAGCTCACAGGAAAAAAACAATGACCAAATAGATAAGGGGAATGAGACTGGTGAGACAATTAATTATTCAGAAACTGGAAATATCCACCAGAGGAAGGAAAATCAAGACAGAAAACTGTGAAGGCTTATCTAGAGCAGGAAGGAGAGGACAAGAACTTCAATTTTAAATTAAGAGTAATATAATAGTTAAAAAATAAACAATAGATTAAAAACATTAATGAATTTAATGAATAGTAATTTAAATCAAAGAAATTTAGAAATTTACTCCCAGTATACAATCATATGGATCTCATGCATCCAATTTCAAGCTGCAGAATTTGCTCAGGCAGATAAAATTCTTAAAGTGTAAGAACAAGTATATAGTTTATGCCCTCTTTACTCTATCTTGCAATCACAGTGTAAATTTGTTGACATATGATATATATCTTTAAAATCAATGAATAGCATAAATACCTCAATTAGTTCTGCACTACCATAGTCCTGAATTAGCCCTGCAAGTTTGGCACTATCAACACTATAAGGCAAATTCCCAAAATAAAGCTTGGTGCTAGCAAAGGATTCATCTGAGTCTTGTTCTGCCACCACTTCCCCTTCATTCTCCTCCACTTTCTCTTCTTCAACCAAACCAGCATCATCCACGACAACCACCTCTTCTTGTGCAACAGCAGCAGAAATTCTAGGCCCCCACAACCTATGCGATATGGTACCTCCGATGGGCAAAGGTTCCACCACCAAGTGTGACACAGGAGCAAACATGCGGTTTGACAGCATTGCTGTCATAAGGGGATCCATCATGGAGCAGTGCTTGGAACGAAGACATCTGACGCTGTTAATGGAAGAAGAAAACAACGAAGCTATGCCTGCAGCAGTTGCAGCCATGTTGTGATGATGAAACTCAAAAATGTTACATTAAAAGATGATTATTTCAGTGTTTATGACATGATGAGAGAGAAAAGGTGGATCGTGTGTGTATTGTGGTTATGCTTGCGTGGCATGATTGTGTCCACTGTCTAGTGTTGTAGGTAAGAATGGATATGTGAAGATAAGATGAGTTCATGTCCAATAGCATATGCCCAGATGTATATTTTATGTGTATAAGATTTATTTTTCTTTGTATAAGATCAAATCTGTATAACTTTGCTATATGCCTCTTATTTTAACTACAATATTTTGACTTGCTTCTATTTTCATTTGGAAAATATTCATTTCACAATTACACAAAAAAACACTAATTTATAACTGTAATACAGCACAATGTATTTTTAAAATTGTTATATTTCTTCATATAAATTCACATTTCAACAAAAAAAAAATATTTCTATTTTTTTTTCAATTATAACATATTTCAACATATCATAACTCATTCATTTTAAAGATTCTCATAAGTAACTTATCCATTTTGTTTTATTTTATTTTATTCTGGAATATTCATCTGTTAAATGTATGGTAGATATTGTTGTTGTGTGGAATTAGATAAAATTATAAATAATTTGTATTGTTAGTTTATTAGTTTTAAGGTCCGTGTGAGAACTTTCTCAATCTCTGTGCTTCAAATTAATTATTAAATTACTTTCACCTCATCAGATTTATTAATAATTATTTTTATTATATTAGACTTATTAATTATTATATGTTATTATCCACTTTTCACCTATGATATATTTACATAGGTATATCATTCCAATTATTACGACTATTATAACTGAATTCACCATTATGTTACTTAATAGCTTGATCAACTGAATGAAGCATATATATAAAGAGTGCAATTACAAAAATTGCATACAAAGGTCCAAAAGTTTACAAGTATAAGTATTAACTAGAGGGTTATTATTTACAAGAGTAATTTTCTTTATTTACGTATTATTATTATTATTTTCAAATTAATTTTCTTTATTCACATATTATTATTATTTTCAAAATTTTACGTTGGAGAGTTTTTATAAGTAAAGTAGGATCCCAATCCCAATCACGTAACAACAAAGTGAAAAAACATTTAAGTTTACTTTACTCAAAATTTGTAGTTTATTTAAAAATAACATTGGGTCAATTTTCACAACAATTCAACAAACAGTAAAAATACATGATTAATATTGCATTAAACACTAAATTCTAGATGACAACCATGAAATACTAAAGACAATCAACAAAATCATGTTTCTTTTCACATCAAGCATGATGTTGAATTATACATTAAAAAAGATGTCCGTAACAAAAAAAAAAAACATCTTACCAAACATGTCAAACTTCCAAGAAAAGGAATCCAAACAATAATACAAATTATTTTTCTCAATTAAAAAGATTCACTTTCCATCATGAACTTATTTCAATTAATTAAAATTTTTAGGTTTTCATGTAAAACAAAAGAAAACATGAAAAAACTTTCTTAAAACAATTTTAGCACATTAAATAACAAGATCAATCATCAGATACTTACTCATACACAACTCAAACTTATGGACTACCCAACAAAGATAAAAGCAAAGAAACACCAAATGTTCATCCAAGTTGAGAAAAACTTCATCAAGTCTTCATGTTCAAAGGGGTTGGAGGAATAAAATCCTATCTTCAAATCTATCACATGTGAAGTTGTAACTACAACATGTCTCTCCATCTTTGGAAGGGCATCCCAGGTCTCTTTACACCTTTCAAGAGTCATCTATGTCTTTACACCTTTCAAGGATCATCTATATGTAAAACTAAGATTAGAAAATTAACTTTGTATTAAACATAAGATTAATGACATATAAAGTGTAATGATTAACTTAATCATCATCATTAGATTTGCGTTCAAAAACTAAATGTAATCATTACTTTTTGTGTTCATACTTAATTTTTTTTCGACTACTCCTGTTGAACCTCTCGCACATTTCATTCAGTTTTGTGATGCACCTAAGTCTATCAATCCTGTCTTGGAAAGCGTGTGGATCTCAGTAGTTAGTGAGATTTGACGACATAGAAATAAGGTCATTTTCAAAGGTGGTGCGGTGGATCATTATGAAATTTTTACTCTGGCTCAATTGAAAGCTTAGTCCTGGGTAACTTCTAAAATTCCTTCTGCTTGCTTCTCTTTCTCTGATTGGTGTCTTGTCCCTTTATCTTGTTTGAATTCATTATAAGTTGTCTACTTCTGGGCTAGATTGGCAGACTTTGTTTGGTGGATGGATGTTGGTTTTGAGGATGGTATGTTGGTTGTTGGTTTAGGAGGGTATGGTTTGTTGCTATGGTGGCTGCGACTTGGTGTTTTATAGTGTGGTTTTGTTGAACACTGTTGTGTCAGTCTGGTTTGGTGCTTTAGTTTTACGGTACCTTAGTCCTTTTTGTTAGGAGCTGGTTCTTTTCTCTTTGTTGGTAAGGAGTGTTTGAGGATATGTGCTTTTATTTTGCAATTTGTATAAGGGTTAAACCACCCTTGAAGTGGTTCTATTTATTTTATTTTTTATTACTGATAAAAAAATTTAAATTTTTTTTTCATTTCTTGTGTTCACATTACTTCATTACTTGAAACACACTTAGAATTTCTTAAAAACATATATGTTTATCTATTTTAAAGAATTATCTTGACTCTCTTTAATCTAATTTTTTCCATGTAAATTAACCCAATGAAAATACAACTTTGGCTAGATTTTTAATAAATAATAATAATTATTGAAATTGTATTAACAAACACAATTTTATTTACTTTTGCTTAGAAAAATAAAAAAAAATAAATTCTTCTATAAGCACAGTTTTTTTTTTTAACTTATTCAAATTTTCCCTTTTTGTAAATTTTTAAAAAATTTACGCTAGTTGGAAACGTCTCATTACTCCAAATCATGTAATCATCTTTGTTTATGTGTGTGCACTCCTATAATTTTTAAAATAACAATTTTATCCTTCATAAAAGTTACTTCTGTTTTTGAAAATCTTATCGAACAAGCTTTTTGAAAGTTCTAGAACATGATTTTAAGAAAAGTAATTTTTAGGATACATTTTTCGGAAGACATGAATCCGAAACGAGCTTTCTGGTGGTATGGTACATTGATAGGGTATTTTTATATTGTTTTGTAAGTATGGGAATGCAGCTAGTAATAATGTGGTGCAAGAAGAAAAAACTTAAAAGAATATACTTGGGGTAAAAAAACCTAAAAGAATATAATTTGGGAAAAAACCTAAAAGAATATAATTCGGACAACTTCTTCCTGCACCTTTACATTCTTCTTCCTACACCCCTACATTCTTCAAAAATATTAAAATATCCTTTAGGTATTTTTGGAACAGTGATTTTGTAAGCAAATAATATTTTCGAAATAGAAAATTTAGAAAACAAAACATCATTCCAAAACACTTGTTTCAGAATGCATTATTTTCCATTTCTGGATTGATAAATCCAGAATTCATAAATCCGAAAAAGATATTCTGGAAATATTTCGAAAAGAATAGTGCGGTAGTCATTTTCTAAAAGGCGTAAAAAGTCTTTTCCGAAAATGTAGGGGCGCAGTAAGAAGAATGTAGAGGTGCAGGAAGAAGTTGCCTATAATTCGGGTAAAAAAACCCAGAATCTAAAACCCTGTCAGTCACAGTTCTACCTCATTTGGCGCAGAGCCAGAGCCGATTACGGTTACTTCCGCCGTGGGGCTCCGACCTCAGCGACGTTCACATCCTTGGGAAACGGCGTCGATTCCGTCGTTGCGTATCCCCCTTCAAGTCCCTATCAATTACTGTTCTACCTCATGTGGTGCAGAGCCAGAGCCGGTTACGGTTACCTCCGCCGTATCTCAACGGTGGCGCGGCGGCGCTCGGAGGACGAAGGTGACTGGCTCTACTCCCCTGAGTGGTGGGGCTCCGACTCCGACGACGGTCACACCGTTCTTCGATCAACTTCCGGCAAGGGAAACGGCGTCGTTTCCGTCGTTGCGTATCACTCTTCAAGACCCGTTAGTTTCCTCCCTTTCTCGACGTTTTTTTAGGTTCTGTTTGCACGAAGCAATTTATGAGTTTCCAAATGAACTTAAAATTTCAGACACTAAAGTGCTTTGACTTCGTTTGATTTCATTTTACTGTGTGACAAATTGTTCGATTTTACTTTTAAATGTTTCGTTTTTTAAAACACGGTCTTTTCAAGTTTTTTCTTTTTCTTTTCAGAACCCATTTGCATTTTCTGCAAGATTTTGACGATGAAATTTTGGGTGTTTGCATGGTTTCTAGAGCAGAATGCATTGGTCAGGAATGGAAAGATGGCTGCAGAAAAGGTGTGAGGAGGTGCATCCTGGATATGGGGATGGAGGGAAACTGAGGATACTTGGATACCAATGGAGGGTGCTTCGTTTCAATGACGTTACTCGCCAGAGCACGGCAAAAGTGATGGCAACTTACCACGAAAACATGCCAGGAGTTGTCTACCTCATGCAGCAACCACGTTGTTTGGCTGTTCCATGTATATTTCCTAACCATTTAAAATGTGAATAGAAATGTAATTGTGGTGGAATTATGTCTCCCATCCCAGGGTTGGTTAGTTTGGTGTTTCAACGAGTGAAGTTTTACTTGAAAAACTTTATATATGGAAACATGTAGGGGTAGTGTTTGTTTTTAGTTAGTGATTGCTATTGTGTTATGTTGTAAGGTTTTTAAGATTAGAGCTTCTGCTAACCTGCTAGAAGTGATACCTGTTCGATGATATATGTAATTAAAATTAACTATTAATTTGAGCATCTTTGCTTGGTTTGGGATGGATTTTGAGAACAAAAATAAGCTTTTTGTTATGCATGATCATTGAATTCAAACAAAGAGGTCTTCTTCTGATAGCTTATTTTGTCGGGTCAAGGTCTTTGCACGGGGTTGAAACCAGCTATCCTCTTCGTATGTTCCCTTCTCTGTTTGTCCCATTAAAAGTGAAAGATAATACAAAATAAAAAATCTCCTATGTGAGGGTAGTTTCCTTGGTATTTTGTATTTGGGGTTAATTTGGAGGCTCCCGGCATGCCATTTGACGACAATTGCGTTGTTGGCTACCTAGTTAAATCTTGAGTATCTGGCTAACATTTTGCACTCTTAAATAACACTTTTTTTCACTCCTTAAAAATATTTGTTTTGTGCTCACCACCACTCCTTTACTTTGGACCATTTACACTGGTTGCTATGCCATTGTGGATTTGAATTTTGATATTCTTATTTTGGCCACGGTCATGATTGTAGTATTTAATGAAGTTCTAGGGGTAATTTTTGGTCATGATTCTTGATTTCTAATTTTCGGAACATATCTATCCTTAATACGATTTTCAGTTCATGTTCAATTAATCCCAGGTATATATTTTATTTTTTTAATGCCATCTTGCAGATGTGAAAAGTATGATATCAGCTGGGTTGACTACTATAGCCTCATGTAATTTTGATATTATCAGTGCACTACAAGGAAAGAAAAATATGCACATTCTATGCATTGGGCATGGTGGAGGAAGTTTACCACTGTTTTTGGCAAGTCAAATCCAAGGTGAAAATAGTTTTAGCTTTATGGGTTTTTTCTGATTTTAACTTTTAAGTGGTAGCTTGAAACATCCATATTAAAAGTTATTGCTTTTTAGTGGAAAAATGAAAAAAAATATCCATCATGGAAATGTATCATTTTGTTTCTTGTTATAGACATAGTCATATCTTGCACTAGGGATAAGGCATCGAACCTTGGATATTGTTATTGTCATTGGCAACCAGCTGTAATGTCAATAGTAATGAACCGAACCAAGATATTCATATGGCTTGTGCCCTGATTTACGTGGATACATATTTACACGGACCATCATCAATTTATTCCTTTCGCCATCCCCTTTATGCATAGTCTAGTTCTTGGTCTGGAGATGCTTAGTAACTTAAAGCATGCTACTTCTACTGCATTCTTATTTTTTATGATGTAGATTTTGGGATTTGTTAAGGATTTTCTCCCTTGTTCACTTGACAAATTTATTTTCTTAATTGATCCTCATACACCTTGCTTAATTTTCTGTGCACTTTCCAGGTGCCATTGTTCATATAGTTGAAATTGATCCCCTTGTTATCTCAGCCTCAATTCGAGCTATGGGGTTCCCAGCTTGCTCACTCAAGACACAATCAGGTGATCAGGATGTTTCGAAACCTGAAACCATTGATGAAATTATGTGGAAAGGCATCCATGAAAGGATTTGCCTCTACGAAGCAGATGCTGAGGAATTTGTCGTTAATAGCACAAATATATATGATATGATCTTTGTTGATGCTTATGATGGTGATGATATATTTCCCCACAAGTTATGGCGCCCAGATTCAACATTCCTTAAAGCCCTGAGTAATCGACTCCATCCCAAACATGGCACTGTTGTGGTGAACCTGCATTCTGACTCTGATGTCTTGAATCTTGATACTGTTCCATCGGCACTTGAGCAGATTTTACCAATGGGAAAGTATGTATCTCAAGTTTGCGGAGCATACAAAGATTTGCTTGTAGGAAAAGGAGGTTCTGGTCTTGCTTTTACTGTTGCAGTTCCTTGGGTGTGTAATACTTCCCTAGTTGTGTGTAGAGGTTTTGATAAAGACAGTGAGTATTTTAACAGGGACTTTGTGATTAACACCCTCATTTCCAAGTCCCTTGAACTGGAATATGTTATGGACTTGCCATTCTCATGCTTGGAATACTTAAAAAGAGGTTTTATTCTTGTCTAGTTTATCACAATCTTATTGGTCGTCTACATTCAGCAAATTCTTAACCAGTCTCTATTAGTATATGAAACATGTTCTCTACTATGATCTGGTGTCAATGGATAAACATAGTACCACTGGGTTCACTTGATGAAAGGAGTTCTGTGGCAATTTTTGGATAATGTTTTGAAAGACTAAACGTAGCAGTATGTTTTTGTTTTCGATTCTTTTCTCTTCAACAAAATTTCTTTTAACTTCAAAAGAAAAGGGAAAAAGGACATCACTTTGGAAACTTCCAAACCTACTGAGTCAAAGGTTTCGTAGAGTGTTTGTAGCTTTTTGCTTGGGTTTTATTCGAAGCTAATGTAGAGACAGATGTAATAATACATGAATACCAACTTAAACCATGTCCTAAATTTCATACAAAAAGAATAAATAAAAATATCTATCATACATGATGGTTTAAAATTAGTTGTTTATCTTACTTTTGTAGCGTGACACATAAATTTAAAACCTATATAAAAAATAGCTCCAGAATTAAGAATGTTAGTGTTTAACTTAATTTTGAATAGCTTATAATTGAAATGTTTACATACTCACGATTAATTTTTCTCAATCCAAATATAATTTCTTTTAGAAACGTTGTTTATATAATTGATAAAGTTTGTATAAGCAATACAACGTCATCTGGAAGTAATTATAAGTAACTATGTTATATTAAAGATGATTTGACCAGGCTAAAAGAATATGTCGTTTTTATAGAATAAGAGAAAAATTAATAGATAGTTGTGTTTTCATCTTTTACCTTGTCAATGTCTTAGAGTTGATTAAGATTTAATTAAGTTTATCAGGGTAAGTTAAGTGGTGTTATCCTCTTTCATGCTGAGATAAATTTCTTTTCAACAAAACTTGTATCAAATTTCATCACAAATCAATCAATAAAATCCACAAATTTTTTCAATACTAAATAACCTCCACTAAGATTGCGGCATTTGATTTAGAAACTTCACAACAATAAAGTAAATATCATAAATTCTTAATGTATGAATATACTAGTGAATTACACCAAATGAACCATAAAGAAACAAACGACCGATGAAAACAAAGTTAAATTACTGTCATAATACAAAACCGCAAAGCCCCTTGTATTCAAAACTCTTAATGTACTTCCAGTTTTACCATATGGATATACAAATGACAGTTCAAAGGACAGCTAAATGTACTTGCAGATTAACATTGAGCTGAATTATGATCCATTGAAGGTGTTGTAGTCATGATACATAAACAGTACAATGTGAAAAATTGATCCTCCTTCGTTGAATACTAAAGATATGATTGAAAGTCAGAATAATCACGTACTCTAGACATAGAGTGAATTATGAGGCTTCATTTGTCAAAATAGATAAATGCTTCAAAAAAACAGTAAGTGACAAGGAAGCATGATGAACGCACATGTTTGTCACGGAAGAGGTTAAGGGTTTTACAATGTGTATGAACAGTTACTAAAGCAGTGACACACCACCTGAAACAATTATTAAACAAGGAGCCAAAAATGACCGGTGAAGTCATGAGCTAGATATAATCACATTCACACCGAAAAGCTAGGATAAACAAGATGGGATAATACAAGATAGTAGAACAAAAAAATCAAAAATACAAAAAAAATTGAATGCCACTATCTACTGTTCATTACGGGATTGCAAATTGAAGCACGTACACTTATCTTTTATGGCTTCACCCTCACTTCCAAACTCTTTAAATCTGTACTCTTCCTGCTTAAATGAAGAAGGCACCTTTCCCTCACTGTAGCATTGGTTACACACACTAAAATGAGATTTTATCTCCTTAAACCGAGAACCAATAATTGGGTAGCGGCAAACCGAGCAGACGGAGTTACCATGCCGGTTTCTATCCCCTGTCTCAAGCTTTGCTAGAGTAGGCATGATACCAAAACCCCAATCTGGATCATCAAACATAACAAGAAACTCGGAGAAAGACACCATTGAAGTGTCTGAGTCTCCACGAACCTCCATTAATTCACTAACACCTTGGCTAGGAAGATATATGGCCCTTAACAGTTTGATGTATGCAGTGGCCTCAACTTTCCTAATATTAGCACCATCTTCATTCATAGGACGCCACAAAAGTGCATCGAAGGCAACCCTTTTGCGTCTATCCGGAGGACCACCACAAATAGGAGCAAGAATTGCATAGAACATTCCCAGGTCTAGCCTGCCTGAACCATTTTCATCTAAAACAGAAAGAATCCTCTCATTTATGGCTTTCACAGCCCCTTGAAAAGTCTCAGGCTTCAGAAAACTCAGTAATCTGTGAAGAATTTCTTCCAAATTAGGCTTCCGGATGGACTTTTCAGGAACTCCACTACCAGAATAGGATACTGCCACATCACGTTCACTCATCTCCTTCTTCAAAAGCTCTACACTGCAACGACTCAACCTAGTAACCCTCTGAAGCGCTCTGATTTGCAGAGCAGTGGCTAGCTCTTGCCTCCCAGTAGTCCGCTCTCCAACTACCTTAAACTTGGATGGTTCAACTATAACAAAAGAAGCCTCCCCAGGAACACCTCCATTACTAGCTTTGGTCTTCTTTTTCTGCAGCTGCTTCAAATGGGATATTGCATCATGCAACTCAACCCTATTCGTCATTTTCAATGCTTCCTTCAAAGCTTTTTTGGCCTCTTCAGTCTCTCCAGCTCCCAGCAGTGACACCGCCTTGTTCAGCTGTGCTCGCCAATGATTTGGCCACACGCCCAATACTCTAGTATACATCTCAGATGCCCTCTGAAACCTACCCAGGTCCATATACAGCCCACCTAAGTTATAAAGTGCATCCACGTGACCAGGCTTCAAATCAATAGCCTTTTGAAACACCTCAATTGCCCTCTCATCCTCACCCATGGCATGTAAAGCCGAGGCCAAATCGCAATGCGCGTCAGCATAATCCGGCTTCATGAAAATTGCCTCCTCCAACGCCTTTACTGCCGCTCTATACTCCCCCACGCCAAAAAGTGCACTACCTAAGAGCTTCAAAGCTCTAAAATGTGTGGGACAAAGAATCGCTGCCTCCCTATAATACTCACAGGCACTCAAAACCATCCCTTCGCCCTCAAGAGCGATGCCAAGGTTGACATAAATCTGGGGGAGCAAGTAAGCCCATTGGTTGCCACCAGCCTCAGCCGACTCAAGAGCCAAGAGAAACTCCTCCTTGGCCTCCTTGTACCTGCCAAGAACATACAAACAATTCCCAGCTCTAAAATGAGGCCTCACATCCACAGGTTGCAACTCACAAGCCCTTTTGAAACTAACCAATGACTCCTTAAACAACTGATGCTCATACAAAACTCTCCCAATTGCCATGTGCCCATCAAATGCCTCTTCTCTTGACCTAGCACCATCAGCCCTCCCTCTCAACCCTCCCAATTCCTTCAAAAACACTGCATAATCATGCCCTGACTCCTCCCAAAAAACTCTCTTCTCCGAAATCTCGGCCGAAGGCCCCAATTCACGCGACCACCCGGCATCTGAATATGCGTCGAAGTTGTCATTCTTCAATTTCCCACCTTCCTTGGACTGCTTCATCTTCAGCCTCTTCACAAGAAGCTCCAAATCATCCACAATCTTCCAGGTCTCGTCAAACACGATCCCGTGGTTTGGCGACACCGCCCAGGCCGCCGTCCGCTGCTTCTTCTGTGTCTCCACCGCCATTCTCTCGTCGACGATCGACGAGGATGATGCCTCAGACGCTGCAAGGGGCTCCTTCACGGCGTCTGCGACGAGGTCAAGGCCAAGCGCGTCGAAATCACGGTCGACGTCGCCGGCACCATCATCGTACGTGCGCAACAGACCCTCGTACGTGAGACCCTTGTCGCCGTCGATGAATTCGCCGTAGGTCCGAAACACCTCGTCAAGGATCGCGCTGAGTTGTTCGTCGCTGAATTTCACCCTAGGGTTCACTGCACCCACTAGCGACGCCATTTCCTCGCGGTTGAGACCCCCATCACGGTTCGCGTCGAATTGGTTGAAAATTCGCCTGACCTTCTCCGATCTGGTGCCCCTCGTCGCCATTTTCGGAGTCAAAATCGAAGCTTGGTGGCGGCAGGTGTGATGGGTCGGTGCCGGTGAGGTTGTATTTAAGAAAATTAAAATAGAATAAAATAAAACAAAACAAAACCTAATTTTTTTTATAAGGGCTTGAAATTGGAACCCCAATGAGTTGTTTTGGGGTCATTAGGATTTGGGATTGGAGTCAGAAGGCGTTACTTGTGGTTGATGATAATGATGATAGGTTGTTGGTTGTGTTGTGGGGTTGGGTTACCAGTCAGAGGGACCATTTCAAAGGGGGCATGATTTTTCAATTTGGAACCCTAATTTTGTGTTTCGAATCTTTTGTTGAGATTTGGGGTTCTGCTAGGGTTGGACTTGATTATTGGTGATGATGATGATGGATGAAGGAGTGTGTGGGTTGTAGCAAAAGGGATGAATGATGGGACCAATTCTAAAGGCAGTGATTTTTTAGGGTTTGAAAATTGAAACCCTAAATTGCTTTTTGATATCATTAGGTGTTGATTTGGGATTTAGCTTCCACCCATTAGCTGTGTTTATGGTTATTTTGGCTTTTGATTTGTTAATTTGGACTCAAGCTGTAAAGGGGGTGATTATTGAAGAAGAAACAGAACTCTCTCACTTTCTCTATTTCAATCTTAATTCTTTTTTCCTTTTTTTAGTTCATATGATGTGAGTATATTGGTAGGTCTTATTTAGTTATTTTGAGTTAAATAATGATGATTATGAGTAGGTAATGAATAAATACTACATCTGTCATCCAAACTTTCCTCTAAATTATTTATTTCTTGCCAATCATTGCATTATTTCAATTAATGGGTTTTATTCTATAGAATATTAAGGTAATAGCTTTTGTCATTGTATGCAGAAAAGTTATTTATTGTTCTTTAAACTGCTTAATTTTATAATAAAAACTTATGTCTCATTCATAAATGTCTGCATAACCCTCATTATTCATAATTTATTAAGGTCAAATAACATTTAAAACAATAAATCTTAGAAAGAAAAATATAATAATAAATAAATGATAGGTTAAATCATTTTTTATTTTTATAATTAAACATGATTGTTTAGTCATGGATCAGGACAACATGGTATGTTAAACCTTCAACTTTTATTATTCTATAAGTAATTGTATTTAAATAGCTTAATCGTTTATTATGCTTTACAAGTTATTGTGTAGAAATTTCTTTCTTTATCCAAATTATCTTGTACATAAATTAGTTTATTAATAGAGATTTTTATATTTATTTCAAATCATTTCTTTTTTTTTTTGCATTTCTGTCAAAGTGTATAAAGGGAAGGATAATTACAAATAATTTCTTTATGATGTTTATATAATTGAATTGGCTTTTGATAGTATAATAGATTCTTTTGAAGGTATTTTATATTAAAGTGGGCAAACAGAAAAATAAAGAAAATAAAAGAAGTTATTTGTAACAACTTAAAATGGAGCTCGAAACCGATGTAGTATAATATTAAAAACCAATATTTATTATTATTACATATATATATATATATACAATTTTTCATATCACATTAAATAATTAATAGTTAATTTTTTTTACATAACTTTATACATATTATATTCACACTAAAGTTAATTCATAAATATAAATCGAAAAGAAAATTACATATATTTAAATAGATGTAAGTCAAATATTAAAGTATTGTAAAGGAAGATTAACAATTAAGTATAAAATATAAAATAAATATAAGTCTCAAATATGAAAAAAAAAAATGGAACATGCAGAATTTTTTTAATTTTACTTTATTTATACTTTTAATTTCTCAAGAATTTAACTCAAATTTAAAGAATTTTTTCAAAACATAGATACTTACATTTAACTCCTCATTTTATATCTCATAATTCAATTTCAAATTCTTCAATAATTTATCTCAAAAGACTATTTGTCACAAAAAAAAATTAAAATATGTAAAACGATAAAAAAATAAACATGTAACTGAAATGAAAGCCAAGATATAATCAATTATCACAATTTCAACATATCACATTTGAGATCATATTTTTGTTTCAAGCATCACCGACAAATAACTATGAATTTAGTTACTTTAATTCTAGAAAAAAAAAATCAATTGTTTAAAAAAATCTTTCAATAAAAAAAGTATTGAATACAAATACCTCTATCATCTTCACCAAAACAGAATATAAAAAATTCAAAAATCTATTAGGAATTCAAGGAGAGTTGGAAGTCTCACATTAGGTAAAAATGAGTAAGATAGACAACATATAAGTAGAAGAACCCATAAACTTATTGTCTTAAGGTTTTGCATTATAGGTGGTATCCTGATCTCTTATGAGTTTGTTCGCAACTAATTGACAATAAATTTCAAGTCAAAATGATTGCTCCGCCTTCAACCACTTAATCAATTTCCATTTTGACAAATAAAAATAAACAGTAGTTCCTATACGATTTATGTGAATAAATAACTTTTGGTTAAAGTTCATATACTACACATTTGATCAACAAAAACTACAAAACCATAAATAGAAAACAAGCTTGACCTTTATTAGGTAAGCAAACCATCTAATCAACATTAAAATTTTAAATGTCATCCAATAAAAGCTTATCTAATAAAAGAGGAAAAGATCATGGTGAAGATTACTACAAAACACAAATTTAGTTTGAATTTGTTGCATCATCTTAAGAATCCATCTACATGTAAAATCATATATCCCAGTAAAGCATCTAATGTAGTAGACCAACTTTCCTACACTTATGTACTAAAATTGGCACCAGAAAGGGATGTTTAGTCCAAAAGATACTTTGAAACACAACAAGTTAAATTCATAAAAGATTTTTGTGAGTTAAAAGACTACTAACCTTTGTTACTTCACTCATACGAGAACAAAATATTTGCATGCAAGTAATAATAATCTTATTTAATACGCCTACAAATAAAAGTTTTGCCATAAAAAACAAACTGACAATGTCATGCAAAATAGCAACTTAATTTGCATGCATTATTTGCTTCAAGTTAGTCTAGTGACCATCATCTAGTGAAAATCTTTAAAAGTGTTTTTAAGATCTACTCAACCCCCTTTCTGAAGCTAACATATTCTTGGTAAAGGTTGTTCTTTCCTGGATGACATCAATAAAGACTTAGAATCTCATCATATTGTTGAGACTCTTTCTCCTTAATGTCAACCATAGTGGGTTGTTTTATATGGTGCTCGATATTTTTCTTAGTAATATCAATACGATGTTTGACTTGTTTGATTCATGATTTGACTACATGATAAGATCCATGATGATTAGGTTGAACCAAAATCTTCAATTCATTGCATATAACTTGTAATTCGACTCAGTATAGGTTATTTTGTAAGCTCTATTCAAACTTCCTCCCCTTCTAAAGCAAACATGTTATTTTCAAAGGTTGTTCTTCCTTAGATGACATCAGTGAACACTACATAATTGTAGTTTGTTGTTGAGACTATTTCTCAGTGTCAATCATTGTGGGTTGTTTTGTATGGTGCTTGGTATTTTGCTTAGTAATATCAACATGATGGTTGGCTTGCTTGATACGATATTTCATCGCATGAGAAGATGATTAGGTAAAATCAAAATCTTTAATTCATTGCATATAACTTGTAGTTTGGCTCAATGTTGTTGTAGGACAAGCTCTAATTTGTTGGTTGTCTTTTATTGCAATGTTGTCAGTTTGTGTTTATATGTTATTCTCACTCTTTTATTGCATAGTTTTGAGTCTAGTTTGTATGATTTCATCATTTTTTTTTACAAAAATTATTTCATATGTGTTTTGAGATTGCTAGATATGGAACTAAGGTGTCTAGAGGAAGATGAGGTGGTAGTCTAACTTTTAGTAAAAACTATAAATTAGGGTAACTTAAAAAAATATTTACTTGAACCCCAAAATAGGAAATAAATGTTCTTACATGAAAACAAAATCGTCTTTGAACAAGTTTTGAAAAAGTGAAAACTTTGTGTCAAACTATAAAGTTCAAGGAAATGAATTCGAAAGGAATTGTTGAAGTATCAAATAAATACATTTGCAAATAACTCTTTAATGTTATAGTAAGAAATTAAAAATAAATATATAAAAATAAAACAAGTATGAGTAATAAAATAATACTAATTTTAATAAAAATACTCCTATCTATATTTTTTGAGTTTCCGTAAAAATAAATATCAATAAAAAATAACAAAAAATAATTAAATTAATGACTACAAATGCATAATAAAATAATAATTGAATTGTTATTCTTTACATAATTATTAAAATAGCTTATTAAATTACTAACTAATTTATAAATATTTCCAAGATTGTCAAATTAAGTTTGCAACAATTATTAATACTTGTTATCACTCAGTGCACACTACCTAAATATTTTCAATTGACATTATAAGACCATATATGTATAATTAAATTCTATGGACATTAAAATTGTAGAAGTAAAAGTAGAGTTAATCTATCACATTTTCATAAAGCAGTAACGTAATAAAAATAGAGAAAAAAAAATAGTGAAGAAGTCCTACCATTATAATCTCAAAGAATTATTTAGCTACTTTAAACTTGTTTTATTTCATAACCAAATTAGATCAAGTTTTATTTTTCAACGACCAAATTGAATATTTAATTTTTTTCAAATAAATAAATAAATAATTGAGTTATTGGATCATGAAATATTGCATTTGTAACCTTGATGTAAAAGAACAGAAATAACAGTACTATAGAACAGTTTTACTTTTATACAAATGTAACATATTATCTATAGTAAATTTTTTCACTTTTACTTCAATCATTGATATTTCTATAACATTAATTTAGAAAAAAGAAAACTTAATATATAAGTATATGAGGGAGGGTTGCAACTTGCAACTTGCAACTTGCAACTTTTTAAAAAGCATAAAGTGAATGAACAATTAAAAAGAGAAACGTGAACAGTGTAGAAAATAGAAAAAGAGAAATTTCTCACATGGCTAAAGGTAAAGTCCAAAATTTTCATCCACTGGGGTGCAAACAGTCATTCAGTTCGATAATTTACAGTTACACCCTCGTGAAAAAAATATAACTTTCATGTTCTAATCACATTGCTCTTCCCAACAACAAAATATTATCTTACCAAGAACAATTACAGTGAACCATTCTGTATTGTTTCTGTATCAAGCACCATCTATTTACCACAAAATTTTCACCCTTCATCCATCAACTAAACATGCAAAAACAATGCATCAAAAAGAATAGTTTTGCCTTCTCAGAAATCACATTCTTCTGTCAATAATCTGTTCAAGATAATAGTAATGCAAAATGAGTAAATGATAGAATCAAGACACAAATATCAGTAAGAGCACAAAGTATGTATAACAATAAAAATAACAAAAGAGTAACAGATAATATATAATATAACTCATACCTTCATGTTTCTTCTTCAAACTTCTTGCAAATAACAAACATATAACCAGAAAAGTCACCCCAGCTACCCCTCCTAGTATTATAGCAGCAGTTTTCCCTGGATTTTGCCCTGCATCACCAACAGGCAACATATCACAATAGCTGATCTAAATATGATCATACTAGCAGGTATCTTTGAACCCTGGAACAACTAATTCAGTGCAGATTTAGGTATGTGTTTGCAAAATTGATCATAAATCAAACAGAAGTAACTATGATTAGCATTGATTTTGAAGTGAAATAAATTCATGTTAATTTATGGTTGAAGCCAAATAAGTGATTGTTTATGTAATATATTCAAATACTTCAACATGACTTTGACAGATAATTAAATTAAAAATGCAGAGCATTTCAAAGTGAACTAAAGTTTATAAAACAAACAATGAAAATGACAGATTGGTCAAATTTTAGAACGATGTTAAAACTTTAAAATTGAGGCTTCTCTTTTGCCTTTACATTCATATCTGATTGGTCCGGTGTGTGCGAGTGTGTAAGTAGGTAGGTTAGGGGTTTGACATTAATAGTCACGTCATCTAGTACCTGAAGAAGATGAAGAGAATGAAGGTGATGATGAAGATGATCTAGAAGGAACCCCATTTGGGTAATAGCTATAGCTAATGAAACACTTGTGAAGAAAGACTTGTCCTGAAATAGAGCTGCCACATTCAACCTGAGCTCTCTGGACAGCATTTTTCACACACTCCCCACAATCTGAGTCACCAACATCCCCTTCACACTGCCCCATCACATACAAAGACTGGTAGCTGGTGGTGTAGAACCCATGGCCACTGACCACCCCATTTTCCATCACAGAGAATGCAGTGTCCCTCCTCTCCTCAAACCCTCTCCCAGCAGCATTTGTTGTCCCACAAGTCTTGTACAGCATCTGCATACCTGAGATTTGGGAGAACCCTGCAACCTCATAGAGAACGTAGCATCCTAGTAGTTGGACCCTTGCCGCGGTGGTTTTGCCACAAAGTTTGTCACACAAAACTGGGAGCCTGCTGACACAGTTGTAGCAGTCAGAGTTGGTGAGATCCCCTCTGCATTGAAAGAGACCAGTTATGGTGTTCTGGCCAGAGCCAGAAGTGGTCTTGTAGAACTTGGTTTTGGTGGATTGTGAAACCAATGAGCCAAAGAGTGCAGAGAGTGCCTGGGAGTACACCCCACTTGGATCTGTGAAAGAATCCTTAGAGCAACCCTTGTAGACCAAAGTGGAGTAATCAGAAGCAGATTCTGCAACATGGGGTGACTCAAAACATGTGAACAAAACCAACAAAAAAGGAAATAACATGAGTTTAGTAGAAAACCCCATTTTATAACTCTGGAGTTGAGGAATCAAAACATGGCAATTTGAGGAAAACCCTCCAATGCTCAAAGGGTATGAGAGAGATCAAGATTTGGTATAGATTCTTTGGCCTTTTTCTGCTGCTTTTTGCTTCATCTAGAGCTCAAATTGGCCTTTTTTCTTTATTGAGTGAGTGACTCAAAATTCTGGTTTTGTGGTTGTCGATAGAGTTGGGATTCACTTTCGCTTGGATATCCTACAACCTCAGTAGATATGGAGATGAGTGAGCTGCATCTACCATCTTTATCTCTCTCTACAATCAGTACAATGTACAAGGTTAAAAAGAAAAATAAAAGACTGTATAGTGTCTACTTTTCTAAACCAAAAACAAAATGTTTTACACGACTATCATTTTCTTTTTATTATTATTTAAAGATAATGAAAATTTAGATCGATACTTCTACTTTTAAATAAATATAATCCATCTAATTAAAATGAACAATTTTGGTAAGTCCAATTAAATAAACATTTAGATTTAGGTAGATGATCTGTTACGTTAGATCATTTAAAAAAATAAAAATCTATAATTATGAACAGATATGTTTTTCTAATCTCAAAGAAAATAAAATTAATTTATATTACTTTTTTAAAATTTAAAGATTTAAGAAAGTATTTAGAATTTGTATCATTAAAATCTAGCTCATTTTGAGAGTTATGAGAAGAGGAAATAGACAGTATGTTCATCATGAGATTAATATGAGCTTTTTTTTTCTTTTTTCTGATTTTTTATTTCAGAATTATCAAGATCTTCCCATGTTAACTTGAAACTTATCTTCATGAAAAGCTTTTTCTCCTTTTCTTGCTATGGGCACACTGATTTAAAATATCCAAGTTTCTTGCATTGCTGTAAATGACATTCTCCTTGTGTTCCTTCGATTCCTTAAAATTGAATTTTCTTTTCCTTTTTCAAATCCTCCATTTTAAACATGTACATCAGGAAGTAGAAGACATCTCATCATTTGACTCTTTAGTGTTTGATAAGTGGTCTACTGCTTGCGGAGCTTTATAAGATACAACCTGTTTTTTTTTTATAGAAGAGTAAAAGACAACGGACCAATCACAACAGCCATGATTAGAAGAATTCTTGAAGAATGGGTTTCTAATGAAATAAAAGGTCTGAACTTCTTTTCACATAAGTTTTCTCTTAATGGAATTATATTTGTAATTGGTCCAAATTGAAACAAACAAAACATTTTTCATATAATTTAATCTTTTAAGAATATTTTTTCTATTTCTATTTTTTAATATTGAATTTAGGTTGGGTACAACATATTTTCGGCATCATTACACTCAAAAACAACTTCTCTGTTTGAATGCTTTGCTCCCATGGAATAACTTTGGACACGTCTTCCTTAAGATTTTTTTATGTTAACATGAACTTTTGAGAAGATTTTTTTATGTTAACATGAACTTTTGAGATCGATATATATATACACACACATTCGAGAAGAATGTTAGCTTGTATCTTCATGTAAAAAGAAGCATACTCTGATAGGCAAGGTATAGTCATAACCAATATGTGGCACAATGATGCTCCAAAAGTAATCCTATACAAGGACAATAACTATATAAACAGGATATAAGATCTTGCTTGCCATTCCAGTTACAGTATTGAATCAAAATAAGTCCAATGTATCCCATTCCATGAATAGTGCTGATCAATACGAAGATAGGAATAGTAAAATGCTTCTGTTATTGGCTATAGTATACATCAATCTTATTATACCTTACACGAGTTATTTACCTAAACATCAATCTGAACTCTGGAGGTAAACATAAAAAAAAAATAGTGCATAAAATTTGACTGCAAAATCAATAACCAAAATATCATCGTTATTATACAAAAGGCATTTATGTCAACTTTCTACAACAAAAATACTGATTTGTAGTTGTCCAAATTAACCTGCACTTCAAAATTTGGTTAACATAGAATTAGAGCAAGGAAAATAACACAATGTATCAATGCCGTGAACCACAGGTAGAAAATCCAAACTACATAGCATAAAGGTATAAAAATGATAAAAGAAATTACTTCAATTCTTTTCGAAACTACAAAACTTTGAACATGTCCTTGACCAAAAACATTGAATACAAGAAAAACAAGGCACTTGCTTATATAAATCACTGCTCCATGTATAGCTTTTCAAGCAACAGGGACCTCAATATCATTGGCCAAAACTGGAGCTGGCCGGATGTATTCCTCTTCCTCTTTGGGAGGATGGATTGTGACAATATCAGGGAGGGGAGTTTTAGGACCCTGCTTCCCTTTAGGATCCCAATCAAGCATAATCTTCACCTTAATGCCAAGAACACCCTATGGAGACACCAAGGAAAAAAAATAGTATCATGACAAAATACTCAAGTGAATCAACAACAAAAGATGAACTTTATCAAGAATCTATTAAAGATTGAAATAAAATAACCTGTCTGAGGAGAACGTGTCTCACTGCAGAGTCAATATAATCCTTGACAGGTTGCCCAGAAGAAATCATATAGCCATCCTTGAACTTCATGGATTTTGCCCTCTGGGCTCTCAATTTCCCACTCACAATCACCTGCTCAAATCAAACAAGCAAACCATCAGACAAAGCAACACCACAATATTAATACCTCAAATAAAAACACCTGGATAACAAACCTCGCATCCCTTAGCACCACTCTCCATGACAAACCTCAAAACACCATAGCAAGCCCTGAAACACAAAGTTCAAGAGTAAGCAGCATTACAACAAATCCAGTACAAAATTGCATTTGCTCAAACAAGTAAAAATAACATTCCGAGCATAGCAAAATAACAAAATTGTCAAACTAATCAAAATTATGTTTTTACAGACACAAATAGGTCTAAATGACAATTTTTTGCTTATAAAAATAAATGGATCTCCACACATTCTTTAAAGAATAAGAATCCACATAGATACACTGCAGTAAATAACACAGGATTAATTTCTCCTACTAGTAAATCGTCAAACCAAATAAAATCAATGTCGCTAATAAAATTGACATTTATCAATAACATTACGAAGCAATCAAGATTTTTAAAAACAATCCCCAACAGCAATTCCACAACAACAACAACCTTCTTGAACTGCAACTGGCATTGCATCTGTATCTTTATAGATCACAATACTAATTAGGACAGGATGCAATCAACTCTTAAAAAGCAATACACAATTGCAATTCCAACAACAACATCAACCATCCTAAGATCTTCACAACTGGAATTACAACAGCACCATCGTCTACAATGATCCTTAATATCAAGGATTACAATAAATCTACGGTTTGTAATAAGGGGAAAAAGTCTGGTAAGGAAGAGAGATTCAACTCTTAAGTTCGAAGGCAGAGTCCCCAGTGGTACTGGGGAAACTTCAGACCAATGCCATAATTGTGCGAAATATTGAGGATCACGATGTATCTATAAATGTTATAACGACAACAAAAGAATTGATAGAAATTACTATGTATACCTGCGTACGGCAAGTCCACCGAGGAGCTTGTAGCGGAGAGACTCAGCCTGAGCAATAGCGCAAAGTCCCCTGTTGTTGACTTTCTCGGCGTAGAGTTCAACGCTGTTCTCTGGAAACTTGAACCTTTTCTGAACCACCGAGGTAAGTTCCCTGATTCTCCTTCCCTTCTCACCTACACATACACAAAACCTTCAATACCCAAATCAAACAAAAGAGTTAATACAACGTTCCAGAACTAAGCAGAGGCACACTCACCGAGTACAGCCTGGGTTCTAGTAGCTCTGATGATGATTTCAGTGCGCATTGGTGTAACCCTCACTTCCACACCGGAGTAACCGTCCTCCGCCAGCTCCCGCGTCAGAACCTCATTCAGTTCCGCGAAGAACACTCCATCAGCCACGAACTGCAATGCGCATACGCAAATCTTTTAATTATCGACTATTGAATTTTTTTTTTTTTGGCAAATCTTTAGTTGTTGATGATGTTAACGCCAATTGAAATTGGTGAAGGTTGAAAAATGAGAAACTAACCTTTCTCTTCTTGCTCATTTGAGTCGCCATTGTCAAGAATCCAGGTGATGTCGAAAACAAAAGCAAGTGATGCACAAACGAAAGTGCGGCTAGGGTTGGGATATGGCAATAAACCCTAACTTCTGGGTAGGTAGTGCAATATATAGGTAGAGGCAGGGACTGGAAACCCTAATTTGTGCAGAAAAGATAGAAACACAAATTACACTGAAAATAATTGTAAATTATTTATATTAGCTATAACTATTTCATTTTGACATCTAAACAAATAAATGATTTTTTTTTTCTTATAGAAAGAAATAATATGAATGAAAATTAGTTATAAAATGAATACATTTTGTGTAATATAAAAATAGGTGAAAAAAGTAGAAAAAATATTTTTTTAGAATATATTTATATTTCAAATTATGAATTTAATATAATTTTAGGTTTAAATGTTTTACCTTAACCAATTTTATTTTAGTATCTCTAATTTAAGATTTTATCACTGTTATTATTTTTTCTATATCATTTTCAATTAAAAAAAACAATTAAATCTTTTTAAAATTATTTCATCATCTAAAAATAAATAACAAATTTTTTTTAAAAAATATTACTTAGCTAAAATTGTTCGTATTAATCATACTACAATATAATATAACTGAAGTAAAAGATGTCAAATAAAAATTCAGTTATAAAAAAAAAAAATCATAAATCATTTAACACATGTAAGAGTTTAATTATTTGTTAATTAAAATTGGTTTTAAAAAAATATAATTTCTTTATAAATGTTTATACATGCTATTTATATAAAACTCGTATTTAGCAAATATGATTTGTTAAAAAATTAACAAAATCGTGCATAGGATTAACTATTTCTCTATAATTGAATCCTACCTTCTTACCCAATTTTAAAATGAAAAATCAATTTGTCATTGGTGGAAATTTAGAATAAAATTACACTATTTTAAGAAAAGAAAAAAAGAAAGAGCAAAAATATTCCTCACTTCTCCGAACCTTTGTTGAGAATTTTTTTAAATTAGTTTAGAATTGCAGCTATTTAATAGTTAATATAATAACTAAACTTGTTGGTTAAAAACTGAATATAGCCTTTAATATAGATGAATTAATACAAAATATGTGTGCATTTCGTTTTGTTATTTATGCTTTGAAGTGTGATTTAAATATTTACAAAAATAATTTTATAAAATATTGTTTGTTGTTTTCATTAAAAGCTTTTCAAACTAGATCTTGAATCTGATTATTTTGTAAAATATCAGGTTGAAAAAAATCTATTTACTTGAATTTTAAAAAAGTTATAAATTTTTCAATGACGTGAATAAACCAATGCTAAGTTTTGATCATTTGAGAAAATTTCTCACGTTAGACAAAACACATATTTGTCCTATACTTTAGTTTTAATTTTAATTTGAAAGTTATTAACTTTTACATACCTGATTACTAAGCGTTAATATTAAAGGCAATTTTTTAAAATAAGAAATTATAAATAATTAAAAATCAACGGACTAAAATTTTAAAAAGATTAAAGACTAAAATTACTAATTTTTTGAAATAATGAGTAAGTCTGTTTTTTTTTTTTTTTATAAAAGAGGTGAAGCTTATTCCCATAAACTTTTTAATAAAAAATTATGGGAGAAAAAAATAATAATAAATAATTTGTAAAAACTCTCTTATTTTTTTAAATAATTTTATTTTATAAATGAGTTAAACTTAGTTTATAGGAAAAACTTATTTTATATTTGTCTCTTATTTTTAAAAATAAAATTTAATTCTTGAAAAAAGTTACTTATTTGTAGTAACATATAAACAAATACTACAATTAAAAAAAGCCTATTAAGGTTACTTTTTAACATAAATAATTATACTTTTTAAAAGAAATTATATTCAATCATTTTTGTTTGATTTGAGATGTGAGTGGGAAAAGAATAAAATGACAGGAAGAAAAAAAAAAAGAATGAAGAGTAATGTTATTTGGATTCGGGGAAAAATAATAGAAAAGTTAAAGAAAAAAAGTAATAGAAAAGAGTAAATAAATAAATTAAGTAATATTGAAATTTCAAAAATATTCTTGATATAATTTTAATAAGAATTAATATACATTAATTTATGAAATTGAAAGTAATACTAAAATTTATTTTTGTAATAAAATTTCATAAAATAAATTTGTAATATGGCATTATATTTGTATGTAGTTTTAATTTATCTTATCAATATTTATTTGAAAAAAACAAAATAAAAAATCACTAATATCAAATTAATATTCAATAAAACTTAACTTTTTTTGAATTCAAATAAAAAACAGAATGATTAAAAATTGTAGGATCAGTCTAAATTAATATTAAATACAAAATTTATATCAGAATATTTTTATGTGTGACAATTTTTATTATATTTAATTTTACGATACTTCCTAAATTCGCTCATCTTTCCTTTATTTTTATTTATGTAAAATTACATAATTTAGTTAACCTCTTTCTGAAAAACTCATATTCATACATTTTTTTTAGCATTTTAGCTCATTCAACCCTCTTTTTTTTTCTCTTATTCCACATCTATCCCAAATCTTATTTTTATTTATTTGAAAAAGTTGCTAAGGTAAATAAAGAGAGTGTTGGTGTAGAATGGATTTGGGCTGGTTACAAAAAGGCCCAGTGATATTGAAGAGAGGCCCAAGGATGCCCAATAATTTAAAAGAGATTTGTAGAAAACCCTAATCAGGTGTGTGTATAGTAGTAGTTGTTGTTGTGGTTGTGGTGGTCGTGTTGACAGAGAGAAGGAGAGAAGGAGTTGAAGGAGTTGAAGGAGGAAAATGGGGCGTGTAAGGACCAAGACAGTGAAGAAGTCGTCGAGGCAAGTGATAGAGAGGTACTACTCTCGGATGACGCTCGACTTCCACACCAACAAGAAGGTTCTCGAAGAGGTGGCGCTCATCCCCTCAAAGAGGCTCCGTAACAAAATCGCCGGCTTCTCTACCCACCTCATGAAGCGCATTCAGAAGGGTGCCGTGCGCGGTATCTCCCTCAAGCTGCAGGAGGAGGAGCGCGAGCGCCGCATGGACTTCGTCCCCGACGTCTCTGCCATCCGGACCGACCAGATCGAGGTCGACGGTGAGACCCTCGACATGCTCGCCGCCCTCGGAATGTCCGAAATCCCCGGCGTTGTCAAGGTCGATCCTGTTCCCGTACAGGCGCCGCTTGCCTTCGGCCGTGGCGCCGGTGGAAGGAGGTTTTAATTCCCACCGCCGTCATTACGGTTTTGAGAGTTTTGGTCGTGTTGTTATTTAGATGACTAATTGTTATGCTTTGTGATTTGGATTATTATATATTTTACAGTTTACATTTCTGTAGCTGAGTTTTGGATGGTTGGATCTGTTAAACTTATTAATGGAGTTTATTTGGTGTTGCATATGATTGTATCTTTATATTGTTTTTATTGTTTGAAGTGGTATTCTAATGACAGTTTGATTTCTGCCCTAAAATGATGGTAGAGTTTGTCATAGTTTATTACAACACTCCTTAGCCTGTGCCCGAATTTGTTGTGTTGCCTGACCAGCAGAGAACAACTTCCCACAATAGTGATGCTAATGAATTTCTTTTATTGGTAGTCTAACAATGGTGTAGTGGTTTAAAAGTATTTTCATAGTTACATTTTGGTGTTTGGAAGATTGATATGATTGTATTGAATTGATTTGGATCAGTTGTTTTTTATATTAAGAACTTAAGAATTACCATGGCTGAATGAGTAAAAAGTTGAAGTTCTTGCTAAAAATAAATGACTTCAGACAGAACCCTAGTATCAGTAAGTTTTAATAACACTACAATAGGTCAGGAGATTCTTTTATTTAATGAGGAAGAAGAGGGTGGGGTGGGTGTCAAAATAGATTGAAGGGCTAGGATAAATTGATGTGCACATTGCTGTGCAATATTGATTTTGACCATAAATTGATGGACCTTTTGACCTCATTGAATATGAAAGTGCACTTCAATGGTCATCGAATTGGCCCCATGAACCTCAACAGGTATAAGGCGGAGTGCACGGTTGATGAATGTGTGAATCATGCATATAAGGGAAGAAGAGGATTTATCTTGAAATAAAAAACACCGTCATCATTAGTCTTATATATTCTTAGATATTTTTAAAATTGTTTAAAAAATTATTTAAGAATATCTTAATCAATTATCACTTAACATACCTTAATCAACTATCGTTATGATTACCTCAAAGTGATCTCAAAGCATGGTTTTATAGATAATCGATTATCCTCAATATAATGATTATCACATGTTTTAACTTGTACAATTAATCGATTAAAAGAGAAGTAATCAATTAGATTGTTTCAGTGGTGTTTACCAAAACAATATAGAATAATATAATTTATTATCTATAAACATTGATTTTGAACTTCTCTTATAAAATGACAACTACTTTCAATGTATATGATTTCATACTTTCAGTGAATATAATTTGTGGTGAAATTGATTTTTTACTCTTTCATACCAATCTTTGGATATTCAGCATAAACAGATGACATTTTCTCATTATTTTATGTGATCTTTCATTACACGTTCTAAGGTGCATTTGGTGAAATAGGCTTTTGCATTTAGTTAGTATCTTTGAGGTTCTTGTAGAGATTTTTGGTTCGTATATATTGTATGATTACATTTTGCAGTTTTGTGATGGTTGTAATATGATATTTATAAGATAATGGAAACATTATATCTAAGATTGAGTAAATTGTTATAATAGATTTGGTTCAAACAAGTCTAAATCTCTTGTACTTATCTTTTCATCTAACATTTTAATATTTCTTGTTTTTATTTATGTTTTTTAAAATCACATTCATTGACTTAATTGCCTTAAATAAAAGTTTTCAAGGTTCGTTAAATGATAAAAAAAAGTTTCAAACTACTAATTCACCTTATCTCCTTTTCAAAACAAAATTTAGCAAAACGCAAAACTATCCCTACCCAGAACGCGTAACAAAGAAATAACCCTAACGCCAATAATTGGACTCTGAAAACCTGCATCGGCGTCAATCTCCGAATCGCTTCTTCAGATAATTTCTCATGACTTCCCTGCGAGCCTTCAACCGCTCCTGTTGAGGAGCCACGTTAACAAATGAGAAATAAGCTCCCACGCCGAAGAGCAAACCGCCGACGATGAATACGCCGCCAGTCACAATCACTTGCCTCGCCGTCGGCGGATACAACCACGCCATCGTTGAATTCACTTACTTTTTGTAGTTAAAGGAAGATATTCTTCTGCGCCTAAAAATATCCAAACAGCAGAATTTCAATATGGGCTAAGGCCCGTTTCAAAAACAGGCCAAATCTCGATGAGGCCTGTTTTCCTGCATTCCCCTTATTCTCAAGCTACAGACCGGTAAATCTGGAATTTCAATATTACCCTTATGAAAATAAATTAGTTATGGTGGGCATTGGTGGTGGTGCTAAGTGTCTTTTACACTCTTATGAGAGAATTAGGCATATTAGATGAAATTTCTGTGATATAAATGTGAATTATTTATTCAAGAGGTGGGTGAATGATTGGTAGAAGCTTAAATGCCTATATATACAAAGTTTATGAAGGCAATATACCATTAAATTAGAGGCAGGATATACTGTTACCATTCAGAAATGTTTACCTCTTAAATGATTCTGGAAGCTTTATAATTTTCATTATCATAGAGAATTTATTTATGGGGAGAGCATACTTGATTTTGAGACTATTATAACACCTACCGCTCCATTCCCACGACGGATTAACGGCAGCAGAGCAAATAAACTACTTTTTATTAACGGACATTTATGTTCGGTTTTCTTTAGAAAGATTTTTCTATAGGTATGTTAAGGAATATGAATATAGCACCAACTCAAATTTAATCCAACGATTAAAAATAATTGGAACGATTAGATTTTAAAAAATATGAAAACTAACTAATTTATTGATAAATTTATAACTTAATTTTCTATCATTTCTTCTATTTTTTAAAAACAAGTTAAAGTATTTAGTGAGCAAATCATATAATCAATTTTACAAAAATAAACCTATACTAACATTTTAAAAGATGATGTCTAATTAAAAATATTTAAAATAGTGAAACAAAATTTTTAAAAAACATTATCTTAACGAGGAAAAAAACTATTAAACCTAAATTTATCCAAGCATATTGCGAATGTACGTAAATATCTTAAATAAGAAAACCATCAACACGCCACCAAATATGAAATGAAGACAACAAAAAAGATGAGAAATATTGGATCTTCCAGATTGAGCTTATTCGGGAACAACTATTTTTTACAGCAAAGTTTATCAAACAAGCAGGTATCAAGTTATAAAACAAATAAATGGGGGAGACAGAAGATCACTCTGTCTTGTACGTCTGTTTCAATTCATGGCCTCAAATAGATGATAACTGAAGTGCACTTTGACAGCAACCCAACCTTTTTCTTCCTCATTAAATTTATTCAGTAACAATGTCATCAATATACAAAGAATTCTTACAAACTTCAACCCTAATTTGTTCAAATCAGTTTAGGTCAAGATAAAAAAAATCCTTAATCCAACCCAATTAAATATAATCACATCAATTTTCCAAACCCCAAGATGTATTATGAAAATTTTCAAGCCATTGGCACTATTATTTGACTAGCGAGAGAAAAAATCTTCGGCATTACTATTTGCACCCATTATACTGCTTACAGATTAAAAGTTGTTTTCTGCAGGTCCAGGATGCTTGGATGTAGCGGCAAATGACGGAGGTAATTTACAGGAGGTAATTTACAAGAGAACGGCAAATGACAGAGGTAATTTACAAGAGAACGGCAAATGGAAGACTTCGAATGAGGCAAATGAAAGACAAATAAACACAGTACGAAATCTGACAATTTTGACTCCAGCTATATTAAAGGTAGAATAACAGGTGTGGTATCATGCTCCAGCAATTTTAGTTTCATGGTAGAAAACTTCTAATCAAAGGCTGTGGTTCCATTCCCCCTTGGTTTATTGCAGCAGCTAAATTAGAAGGAAAGTACTAGTAGCATTCTCACAGTAACCAGGTTACACACTGTTAGGTAAGAAAAAAAACTAGCAATTCTCTACTGAATGAATTTTGGAGAAGCCAGTACTACAGTTCAAAACCTTGTCTAGCAATGAGGAGATGATCACATGAGAACCCAAATCCGGCTACGATCAACTAACTCTATGACAAGCTCTACCATCATTTTAGGGCAGAAATCAAACTATGTCATTAGCCAACCACTTCAAACAATAAAAACACTATAAACATACAAATAACAAGCAACACCAAATAAACTACATTAAAAGTTTAACAAATCCAACCATCCAAAACTCAGCTACAGAAGCGTAAACCCTAAAATATATAATAATCCAAATCACAAAGCATAACAATTAGTTATCTCATTAACAACACGACCAAAACTCTCAAAAACCGAAAAGAAGACGATTGGGATTAAAACCTTCTTCCGCCGGCGCCACGGCCAAAGGCAAGCGGTGCCTGTACGGGAACAGGATCGACCTTGACAACGCCGGGGATTTCGGACATTCCGAGGGCGGCGAGCATGTCGAGGGTCTCACCGTCGACCTCGATCTGGTCGGTCCGGATGGCAGAGACGTCGGGGACGAAGTCCATGCGGCGCTCGCGCTCCTCCTCCTGCAGCTTGAGGGAGATACCGCGCACGGCACCCTTCTGAATGCGCTTCATGAGGTGGGTAGAGAAGCCGGCGATTTTGTTACGGAGCCTCTTTGAGGGGATGAGCGCCACCTCTTCGAGAACCTTCTTGTTGGTGTGGAAGTCGAGCGTCATCCGAGAGTAGTACCTCTCTATCACTTGCCTCGACGACTTCTTCACTGTCTTGGTCCTTACACGCCCCATTTTCCTCCTTCAACTCCTTCAACTCCTTCTCTCCTTCTCTCTGTCAACACGACCACCACAACCACAACAACATCTACTACTATACACACATACACCTTATTAGGGTTTTCTACAAATCCTATCCGCATCATTGGGTGGGTCTCTTAAATTATTGGGCCTCTTTTCAATATCATTGGGCCTCTTAACCAGCCCAAATCCATTCTACACCAACACTCTGGCAACTTCTTCCTGCACCTCTACATTCTTCTTTCTGCACCCTTACATTCTTAGAAAATACCAAAATTGTCCTTTACATAGTTTTGGTTGTTTCCGGATTAATGGTTCCGTAAGCAAAAAAAACATTTCCAGAATAGAAAATCCATAAAACAAAAAAGCATTCTGGATTAGCTTTTCTGGAACACTTTCCGGATTGATGAATCCAGAACACATTAAAACACGTTCCGGATATGATGTTCCAGAAATATTTCGGAAAGAGCAATCTGGAAGTCATTTTTTAAAAGAGGGCAAAACTGTCTTTTCTGATAATGTAGGGGTGCAGGAAGAAAAATGTAGAGGTGCAGGAAGAAGTTGCCCAACACTCTCTTTATTTCCCTTAGCAACTTTTTCGAATAAATAAAATAAGATTTGGGATAGATGTGAAAGAAGAGAAAAAAAAAGAAGGTTGAATGAGCTAAAATGCTAAAAAAAATGTGTGAATATGACTATTTCACAAAGAGGTAAAATAAATTAAGTAATTTTAACAAAAAAAAAAAAAAAAGATGAGTGAATTTAGGAAGTATCATAAAATTAAATATAATAAAAATTGTCACACATAAAAAATATTTTGATATAATATTTTTATTTAATATTAATTTAGACTGATCTTACAATTTTTAATCATTCTGTTTTTTTTATTTGAATTCAAAAAAAGTTAAGTTTTATTGAATATTAATTTTATATTAGTGATTTTTTATTTTGTTTTTCTCAAATAAATAGTGATAAGATAAATTAAAACTATATACAAATATAATGCTATATTAAAAATTTATTTTTATGAAATTTTATTAACAAGATAAATTTAAGTACCTGTGTAACAAAATGGGTTGAGTAAATATAAAAATATTACTTGATTAAATATATTTTTTTTAGAAAGAAATAGAATTTATTCGGTCTCTCCTTTGTTCAAGTTGTTAGATTGACCAATTAAGCGATATAACTCATCGCTTAAGAGTTCAATTAAACACTTAAATTGCCAAACTCTCAAAAATAAATTGTTACAATTTTTCTCTTTCTCTCTTAAACTGGCATCTGGGAGCTTGAACGTCAACATTGTTTGAATAATAAAGTTAATACTTTAGTAACGATTCTTTGTAACAGTATTAAATATGAAAATCTTTGAGTTTCTCCTAAAATAATAACTTTAAATCTATTGGACCAAAATTTAAACACATCAATTCAAAACAAAATTGCATCAATTTTAAAACAATTTTTTGTTCCAGTTGATTTAAATTCTCTTACTTTACTCAAACTTAACATTCAACATTCCTCGTAAAAAAAAATTGCACTTGAAACAAAATAATATCTTACATGTTGTGTAACACTTTATTAACTAAAAAAAATCAAGAATAATTATTTTCTTGAGTAATAGTAATACAGAAATACATTATGTGATGAAGAACATGGTAGTGCTCGTTTAAGTCATTATGCAGTTTTGATTTTGCTACTAAAAAAATGCAGTTTTGATGCATAATCTTGTTATGGAAGGAAAGTGGAGGCTTTGCTCTAAAGAAGTCTAGGAATTTATGAGCTTTAACTTTAGTTTTATCTAGCATGTAATGTTTTTTAATTTGAAGTTAGGTGGTGAGATTTTTTTATATTTGTACAAAGGTTATGATACATCATAAGTATCCTATTTTAATTTATTTTTTTTATAAAAAAAATTATCTTCAGTTATCTAACATGTGATTTACTGAAATAAAATAAAATAAATTAAATTAAATTAGTTTCCCTTGATATAATATATTTTGCAAAATACTAAGAAGAAAAAGAGAGTTAATGATATCTTTATTTATTTTCTGAAAACCTATTCAAAAACTAAACACATAAACTTAAATTAAGAGATATTCATAAACTTTGATTACTAAACTTTTTAAGATACCAAATTCATGATTAACTATTATATTAATTATGTAAATTATATGATATTTGTGTAAATTTACCATATTATATTATATTTATAAATTTATCATATTATATAAATTTATTATATATAAACATTAAATTCGTTATATTTTTCACAATATATCAATAGATGCACTTAAATAATTTATTATATTGATTATATTTATTACGATATATCAGTAGGTATACTTACATAATTTATATATCTTATCATTTATATTCATATTTATTTAATTAAATTTTAATATTAAATATATATATATATATATATATATTAGAAAATATGAATACACAAATGTGGAAGACGTGTTATATAAATTTATTATAACTTGTTAATAAAGTTTTTTAAAACATAGCTTTAAACTAAGTTATAAAATGGAAGACTTATACAATAAAGTTTGTATTTATTTAAACAGTATGAAATTGTTAGTGTGACAGTGGTTAAGAGGTATTGGCATTCAATGTGTTATATATAGCATATGAATGTGAAACCATATTCACTGCGAGAAAGAGAGGAAGAGAAAATAAGAAAAGAAGAAAGAAGAAATGTCGTCATTGTCGTCTCCAAGAAGCAATGACGCAGATCAATTTTTTTAATTGGGTTTTCTATCTTTAGACTATTCTTCTAGAAAGTAATTCTCATATTCTTTTTTTATCACGGAAATAATTCTTTTACAAGTATCTTTTAACGCGTATCAAAATCTAATTTTTTCCAATGTTATATTAGCATATTTCCTATTTTCAGATCTTTTAATTTTTGTTTGGAGAATTGAAACAGTTCTGATTAGACTTAGGATTATTTATGTAGACATTGATTGAAAAAAACAACAGAATGTAAAAAATTGTAGAAACTAATTGATAAGTTAGGATTATTTATATATATATATATATATATTAATTAAAGAAAATAATAAAGTTGTATGAAGTAATTGAATATTGTACGAAATTACAAAATTAATAAATTAGTTCTTGCATTTTGATTTATTTAAATAATATATAATAAAAATTATAATTATTGAAAGTTATAAAATAAGAATATGATAGACTAATGCAATATTAATGATAAATAATTTAATATTAAAATAAAATTTGAATTAATAACCAACATCCTTTTTTAATTTTGATTTAGAACAATTTTCATGTCTAACAGATCTTTTAATATTTTATTTTTGTTTTTTACAATTAATTTATTATTATTTATTACTTGGTATAATTGATTTCTAAAATCGAATTCACTATAAATATTCAAATATTTTGAATGTCTTTTATATACATATATATATTTTTTTTTCTAAACATTTCAAATATTTTATATTGTTATAAATAGTATTAAATGTATTTTTTTTTATTGTTCAGAGCATTAAAAAGAAATTTTTATTGTTGAAATATACAAAAGTTTTAATTTATTTCCAACATTAAATTTTTTTTAATATAAAAAGAAAATTTAATTTTATCATTTAAATATAATTTAATGTTATCATTTGAATTTCGTTTATTCTATGTATGTTTGGACTGAATTATATTTTAATGATAATATGTAATTATTTATTTAAAACTAGAGGGAAAACTAACAAGTGAAAATTATTTTATAAGGATTTATTTATTTATTAACATTCATTTGAGGTTCATAAGAAGCAATTGCCCTAATTCTTTCATATTTTATATCCTGTGAATTTATTTTTTTTCTTACAAATTATGATTTTTTTTAAAATTCTCATAAATTATGATTTTTTTTAATTCTTATAAATTATGAATTCTATATTAAAATTATTATATATTAAAATATTATAAACATATAAAAATATACTAATTCTAGATTTTATTTTATTTTTTAAAATTATATATTATTATATATTATAATATTACTACAAAAACATATATATGAAATATGATTTCTAATTTGAAATCGTATATGGCAAATACGATTTTTTTCAAAATCCTGAACAGTATATTTTTGTTGACGAATTACTATTTTAAGGAAAAAAATTATTTTACCTATTTTAAGAAAAAAGAAATTACACCAATTTTTTTTTTTTTTAAAAAGAACTTTAAAAAGAGACATAAAACGAAGTTTGTACAACAGGGCGTTTTTGACTAATGTATAATGTTGTGGCTTTTGAGTTCTTCTCAGCATTCAATGAACTTTATCATATTTTATATCAGTAGTCATATTCAATCCAGCAGAAGCTGAAAAAGCTACTCAACTTTTATATGTACACAACTCAAGAAGTGTCACTTACGCAATTTTCCTCTTTTGCTACGTATTTAGACATTATTTCATTCACTCTCTTTTATGCATCCACACAAAATAATCACTTTAATTATATATATAGTTCACTTGATTCAATTCCACAAGCCTTTATGTATGAATATGTAAAAACCATATTTAATATAAAAATTGTAGCTAGGTATGCAAGATAATGCAAAAGAATAAAAAGCGGTGATATATTTATTTCATATATATATATTTTTATATAAAACTTATTTAAATGCATTATTTATACATACACGTGTCAAAAAGTTGAATGGACGTGATGAGTAGAAAAATAGGTTGAATCTTCTATGGAGTCTTCAACCAATTGACTCCATTCAAAAGTTAGGCCATAAATGTGACTTCTCTTTAGTCTCCACTCTCCAATTTCTTATACCCACATTTAATTAATAACTTTATCCTTTTCATAATATGTACACCTACAAACATATAAATTTCAATTCAAAAATATACCTTTTCTTGTAACTTTTGTTTCAATAATAACAATCCATTTTAAAAAAAATCACTTGTAGTTTTTTGTAATTAATAAGTGAACAAATTAAGTTAATTAGTGATCTTTTATGTTTTGGTTCGCATTATACATATATATACCTTAGTTTTATTCTTTTAACTTTCATAAGTACATTAATAAGTTATGACATCTATATTTTCTTATTTATAATAAAGTGATTCATAATATTAAACAAACACTCCTTATTTTTTTTTTCTCTAAATGGTCAAACTTTAACATGATATCATGAGTATAGTAATATTAAATATAAATTTTATATCTTATTTTGTGCTTTAGATACTTAATATGTCAATTGATATTAAATTAAATTAAGATAATTTTTTTAATTTAGTATCAATAAGTTATTGTGACAAATTAAATTTCAGAGTAAAATTTGATAATTCGTTGTGATAGAATTTCATTAAAATACATTATATTAATAAATAAAAAATTATGAATATGAAGAATCTTGAATACACCAATTGTATTTAATAAGAACAAATCTTCACTGATTTACTGGAGATCATGTAGTTAAATTTTGCTCATCACATTTAAAAAGAGTTAGAAATATATTATGTTGTACATACTGGATTGTTAAGAAGAAATTAAAGGTGTAGTTTTGGATGATCAAGAAAGATAAAAATATTAGTGAATATCTTCTAGAAATTAAGAAAAAATATTATTTTCTTATTACAACTGATTCTGGATGGTTTGTGAAATGCCTTTGATGTTTTTTTATTTTTATTTCCATCATGTCTAGACTTGTTCCATTATTTTATAAAAATAAAATAAAATTTATATTTAAATGTTTATTAAAAATCAGAAACTTTACTGTTTCCTGCTTCTCATTTATTAATATTAATTTGAAGTTATTAATAAATTTTTGACTAAAAAAATAGAGTGTGTTCTGGTATACCTTAACATCTGACATTGAGACAAAAAGAAATAATTTATAAATAATTTATTCCCTTATCTCATTGGTAAAGCATGAAAACATAGAAAGGGAAGTGTTAAAGATTGCATTAGGTTGGTGGGCCAAGGTATTGGGCCTTGTGAGACCTCCATCCTCTACAAGGGATGGTCCCACATCTAGAGGCTAGATTCGCCCCTATTATCCTATCCTATAAAGGCACAGTAATCACATGCCACGTGCTCCTTACCCGATTCCATCGCCATTCTCTGTGACCCTTTTGTTGTGCCATCAGAAGATAGAGAATTGAGAAACAGGCATGCCACTGCAACAACAGAACAGTGAAGAACAAGGACGGTTGACAAAGGGGAAGAAAGGAAAGGAGGAGGTTAAAATAGTACCACTTTGGGCTTCTGATCCAGTAGGCCCCAAAACCACATGCATTGATTTTGTGGGCCCCTTTTAGGGTAGCCCTACCACCACCACCACCCCGCGTGCCTTCTTTCCCTTTTACTTGTTGTACACATTTAATTCACCAAGATGCTTATTTATTTCACAAAATTCAGCTACATGTTAATATTTTTTTTATTCTTTATTGATCTCTTCTCTAGGTAAAATTATCAACGTCTAACGTCAACTTTTGTTACATGAATTATTAAATAAAACTTGAATTTTAATTAGCTAATAACAACAAGATTAAAGTAAAGCACGGCGCCTAATTTTGTCCACACTTATTCAGGACACGACCACACACATGGCCTTTTTGTTCTATATATAAGCTGTTTCGCCACTCACAGTTTTTTTTTCACCGTTTTCGGAGGGTTCACTGTACATATTTTAAGTAACAATAACACCGTTTCACCACCCTCACAAATTATTGTCCCTGATTAGTGATCTGCTTTTGGACGACTCCATAAGAATTTAAAAAATTAAAAAATAAATTTTTAGAAAAATATACGAGAGAATTCCAACAAAGTAATTCAAAAATAAATTATTTTAACTTATAAAAGATATTATTTTATATTTTTTTAATATTTTTTAAAAATAGTCATGAATGTTTCTGACCTACTGCATCAATAATACTGCGGCTAAATAAGTGCTTATAAGAATTCTTAAATCTTAATTTAATTTAATGGATTAAAATAAACGCAATCAATACTTTATATTTTTGTTATTCCTTCTCACAATTTAATATACTTAATATTATACTAGAGAGTTTTACATTTTTTTTTATTTATTCACAAAGTTAAATATATTTTTTATCCATATATATTTTCATGTGAACTTAATTTTCGTTTTTAATTTAAATTTTAGATTTTTCATAGCACTTACATTAAAGAAAAAAAATATTAAAGATGATTCTTGTCAATTTTTTACGTGTTAAAAATATTTTTAATATAACTTAAAATGTTAAAATATTTAATGTTTATTAATAATGTAAATGTTATAATATTATAATATAGTTAATATTGAAAATTTCTTTATTACATAAAAAATTATTTTACTATAATATGTTTAAAGTTTGTATTAAGAATAAAAATCAATTTCATTATAAAATAACATAAATAGTATATTTGTTTGTTTGTTGGTATAGGGATAGTGCTAGGGTTTTTGGTTAGTGTTTGCATGCGTTAGATATTTGGACCTGTGACTCCATTATACCTGATATTCAGTTGTCTTGATTTAAGACTAGCTTACTTTGTAGGGTGAAATATAGATTTGGAAAACCAAAGAAAGGAAGAAGAAGAGAGTGAAAGGTCACACAAAATTGTTACTAATAGAAAGAGAATAAAAAATGATTAAAAAATTTGCAATGAATGTAATTGATGTTATCAAATAAATTTAATTATATATTAATATATTTTATAAAATTAACTTTTTAAAAATTAAATTGCAGTTAAATATTTTTAAAACAAAAATAGAAAATAAAGATTTATATTTTAAAATGATAATAATAATAATGTATAAACATTTTTTTAAAATTAATTAATTTTATTTATTTATATGTATAATCTATTATATAATTACTGATAACATGTAAAAAAAATATTGTATTTTTCTTAATGTGAAAAATAAAAGTAATGTTTTAATCTATTCCCACTCCTTTTACTTTCTAATCATTAATATCCTTATAACGAAGGTTAAGAAATTAAAAGTTAATGTTTTTATATAGAATATTATGCATTCTTATCATATTTTTAGGTTTAAATATATTTCTAGTCTGTTTTTTAATTTTGGTGATTGTAAAAATATAATTTTTAAAAAAATTGAAAGTTGCTAGTTTTGACCTAAATATCACGTCAAACATGATTAAAAGTTGAAAAAAAGGTATTTATTAAGATTAAAACTAAAATTCACACATTTTATAAAAAACTAAAAGTAGTTATTTAAATTTTTTAAAAAATGAAAACACATTTTTTTTGTAAAAAACTAAAATGAAAGTTTACCGATCTTATGTAGACTAAAATCATATTTAAGTTTGTTTTTATTTATTTAAGGATTTATTAATTGTTACCCTCAAAAACAAATTATTATATCCTTTATTGAGTTAAATGGAGATAATTCCATTATAAACCTTCTTTTTATATCTCTTTTCTTATTTAATATTTATATATGTTATATTGTTGCTTTAATTTACTTTCCTTTGGTATATAATATATAATATATTAAACACAACATAAAATTCAGAAGCTATAACAGCTTCCAGAAAAAGGTATGTTTTAGGTCTTATGTACTCTGGTGAGTATTTAATTAGTTAAAGTTGATGTAACATATTTTGGTCACACACATATACTATTTCCCCTTCTTTTCTAACATCAACTGTTTTTCACCCTCTTTCACAGTAGAATCATGCCTACCATTGACAATAAGAAATGTAACCATCTCAAAATCATGATTTCACACTTAAACATTTTCATTACATTCAAAAATATATATTTTCTTATTTTATAAATTTTATAAATAAATAATTAAAAATATATATACATTTAATTATAAAATCAGTATAAAAAGTTATATAGTTGTTATTTTAAAAAAAGAAGATGTTTATTTAATTTTTAAATTTTATTAAATAAATATATAAAAATATTTTTTATTTTATGGATAAAATTATCCAGTTAAAATATGACACCAAAAAAGGTACCAAATGAATTGAACATGTTTAATATTTATCACATTTCACTATGTATTTAATATTGTTAAGATATTTACGGATATTGGAATGATTTAAAATTTAATATTTATAATAATCACGAAAATATTATTATATTTTTTTTATCTGCGAAGATAATATTATGACTCAGCTTTATGTTGAAAAAATTTATTTTCTTTGTTAAAATTATAAAATACAAGTTTATTTGATTTAACACCCAATGTTAATTAATATCGATATTGTTTGAGAAAGAATTTTTTTTTTCAACGAAATCAATATTATTAGAAATTACATTAAACAATGCAGAATAAATAAAATAAAATAACATTTTTGAATTGAATTGAAGTTGATGATAATAAAAGTGAAAAGCATTCACGAAGTTGGGTAGTAAAATGAGTTTAATCTTCAAATTATGTAAACCAAATATGAAAAAGACGATTAACCAAAAGAAGAAAAGAAAAAGACTTTATGCCTACAATAGAATTATGTTAACTCATGATTAGTGTTACTTTTCATAAGTCAAAATCATGGGTATATGTCCTAATCAAACATCCATTTCATGATCGACAAGGGATTAACAGCAAATTAAGCCACTCATTGCTACTAAACAATATCTAGATTTTCAATTTTAATATTAACAAATACAATCATTAATAAGATAATATTACTCAAGATAATCAAATTTGACAATTACCTTTAAAGTAAAACATTTTTATAGTTACTTTTAATAAATTCAATTTTTACAATTAAACATATAATATATAAAAGTAAACTTTTATCTTTTAATTATTTTTTAGTTTAAATCATTATTACATCACCTAGTTGTATAAAGTGAACTACTGTATACATATTTCTAAATATTAATATAAATAAAACAACTGATTGAAAATGCAAAGTTCAAATTCAAAATGAAAGTCTAAACATGAAAAATAAGCAACTTCAAATCTTAAAGTTGTATTTGAAATAAACAACAAAAAAACAGAAAAATAACTTGAAGGATTTAAATATGAAAAACTAAAAACAAATAATCAAGTAAGTAATTATGAAAAGATTACGAAATACTTAATAAAGTGAACAATACACAAACATCAATTTTTGAATACCTTCATTTTATAGTTAGCGTTACACAAATTATTAATGATTTACGTAAATTTTTTTATTTTTATAATATTACATTGAACTCCTGTTTATAATATTTTTTTGGCCGTTATTTCTCTATAATTACAAAAATGTCATGATTTTATTTTTAAAAAGACGTATGAGATTATTAAAAGAGGAACAATTATTTAAATTGTTATTTGCCTTGCCTCCTAACATTATAAAAAAATTATTAAAAAATAATTAGTCATTATATTAATTAAATTATATACTAATTTAGAGACAAAAGAATATTTTATATCTAAAGTGATTTCTATTATTAGTAAAAATTTATAAAATAGTTTTTAAATTTGTATATAAATTAGTTACGTAAGTTCTAGTAATTAATATTTTAGATTCTAAATTAGTCTCTAAAAGATTAATAGAGACTAATTAGAATACAAAGTAGTGTGTAGCTAAAACTTTGGTAGCTGAGGATTAGATACAAATTTAGAAACAATTTTATAAATTTCTATTAATAATAGAAACTATACCAATAATTTTTTTAATTTATAAAATGATCTCTAATTTAATCAAATAGTAATTAATTAATTATTTTAGCCTTTAAAATTAATTTCTATTTAATGATTTTCTTATAATGTAAAGTGAGACTACTATAACAAATCTCCTAATTGAAGACTAAGGGAATGATCATTTGTTTTTGGAATTATTTTTTCATTCCTTAGGTGGATGCTTTATTCTGATTCAAATGTTTTTCTAGGTTAAAATGGTTTTTAAAGAGTTGATCTCTCTCTCCTTGAACTAGTCCAAATAAAATCCGATCCCCTTTTCTTATCAAGTTATCCCTCTTTATAGGAGAAAGACTTCCCACAATATATGGATACTAAAAAAATGTTTCCAAAAAATTGCGGACTCCTCAAAATGTGCTCAAGTGACTTGAGAGGCTGCTATCCTATAGGTTGATCTCCTAGAGGTTGATGTCCTCAAAACCGACTAGAGATCATCCTTTGGACAATAGAGAACTTGGGAGGATGATGGAGCATTTCCAAATCATTAAAATATATTCTAAAAAAAGTAAGGAATTTTTCAACAAAATCCGTTGAGATGTACAATGTAACTTTTAAGTATCTAGAAGTACTAAAGAAGGATAAGGAGAAACATACCCTTAATTTACCCTTAACTAAGCTTGATCCAACCACTTTAGGAGTTTTTTGGACAAAAGTTTTCCCTTTCACCTTTGACTAGATTCTAAGATGGTAAAACTTAAATAGTAAATTAGTGAAATAAGAATGGAAATTAATATTCAAATACTTATTTAAAATTAAATATATTTTATATTATTTAACTTTATTATCAAAAACTTATAAAAATATATTAGTATTAAAGGAACTACTTACTCAATACTCAATTATTACTACTACTATGAATTGAATGTTAAGAAAGATTTAGATAGATAAAGTTTTCTTCAATTTTGAGTAACTAATTGAAGCTCATTTCTAAATAATTTATTAAAAAATAGATTTTAAACTTAATTCAATTTTATAAAATTAATTTATAAAGTGAGATTTACACACATACTTATATATCGCACACCAAAACTTGCATACTTATGCGTAAAACTATATATTTTAAATAATTTATTTAAAAATTAATTTTGAATTTAACTCAATCTTATAAAAAATATCTCATAAAATAGAATCTTCATATACTTTTATATATTATGTGAAATGTCCTCTCTATATATGTAAAACCTCCCAAAGCAATGTTCCTTGCTTTATTAATATATAATTTTGTTGGAATGTGGGAGTGTTGATTGGCCTGACATTTGGCGTGCAGAAATGCAATATAACTTTATGGTTTCACTCGTGGGTATTGGTCAAATTACAAATACTTGGAGTGTATTTGATTAATTGGTCCATTGGCTAGGTTCGCCCCACTTTCCTCGTGCTCTTCCAATAAATCAAATTCAATCTATCTAGCTGGCCAGTTAAACCCGATCCTCCTGGAACTAATCACGTTCATAAGAATCATGATTAGTGTCCAAAGACAATGGAAAGCTCAGTGCCACTTCAGTCCCTACATATGTAATCAAAGTCTAACATATCCTCCACTTTGCATTTCTGCACTATTACCAAAGTTAATGGTCCATCAACAACGACAACAACTATAGCTCAACTATGTATACACTTAATAAGGACTATGGTCCCCACTAATTAATTATCTTCAAGGAACAATTGCACCAAATTGGAATTGCGTGACCCAAATTTTATTGAAACTTGGCATCAACTTTAATTTCTAGTTTCACATTTCGTTTGGTTCTGACTATACCTTTCAATCTGCTTTTCTGCTTTTGTTGGAGGTTTAGGGTCACATACATATAAATAACTTGGAAAGGACCACATGCAATGCAAAACATATTACTATTTATAATCATTAATATTAATAATTTCTATAAGTGAGATCGCCCCCAACTAATTGCCTCACCCTTTTGCCTGCAGGTGTTTTTAATTTATTCTAATGTTTTGAAATTTGATAATCTGAAATTCTAATGGCATATGCATGGTGTGTCGATCAAGACTGGTCAAAGAATGAACTCAACTTTTTTTATATGGTTAATAATTTTTGTTTTGCAATTTAAAAATGAACTAGATTTGTTTTGAAGTGAGTAGCTGTTGTTGTTTATTAGTCTCGGTGTGCGATAAACTGATGCAGGATGCGTATCAAAGATAATAGATTACGTACATCGTTCTTGGCCTTTTGTTAACAAGTTGTTTTTGGAATACATCAATGCTTCAATGAACTATTGCAAATTACAATCTGGAACGGTTTCTCTGATCTCATGCAAAAGACAATCTATAGTAAAACCAATCATCGCATCTCTATGACAAAACCATGTTCTCTTGCTTCGATCCTCCAAATGACTTAAAAACAATTCTTAATAACATACTTTTTAGTGCACTTTTTAAATATACTTATAATATTATTCATGTTCTTCTCCAATCAAATTTTGAATGCTTTTATGAAATACATCCCATATTATTAAATGAAATCCTAAATGTAATTGTGAAATGCCACAAAATATTGATTATGTTTTACAAAATATTTTGTGAGTTTCACTTCTCATATAATAAGTTTAACCTATAAATTTCGACTCTTTAATGCATTTTATTCAATAGGAAAACTCTATCAGAAAACTAATTTGTTGCTGATCCAAGGTTGCTTAATTAAACTCGAATTCTTTAAACAAATTTTGAGTTTTGCATAATGTTATTCGAAAATAAGATTAGAAAAAGAAACGAAAAATGTGTAAATAGTCATGAACTCAATTATCAAAACAAGTTGGTGTGGAATTTTACTTGGGGAAAGAGGAATCCCCAGAAATGGAAAATGTTAAAGATTCTGTATGTATGTATGTATTAGTTATTGTTATTATTATGAGTGTCTCTGGGAGTGCCTAACCTAGTTTCCTTAAATATCTGATTTACTTTGTCTTGTTCTCCATCTCTTCCCTGAAATAAACAAGAAGATGGCATGCAGATTCCTCACCACCCCAGCCTGTGTCTTTCTTCATATTTAAGAATTCCTGCACTAGGCCAAACAACATCTTTGCGCCAGTAAAATAAAATTTCAGGTTTCGGCATTTACATGTAAGAGAGTCGATCTGATGATTTGCAGAGCCTGCAAGTGCAATTTTCAAGTTTCCAGCTTCTGGGAATTAATTGCAGTCCATGTGTGTGTGTGTTTGGCGATAAGATATTTTTGTTGGTGCGTTGTGGAGCGTCAGATCCAAAGGGAGATGATGTGAATGAGATTATGGAGTGTATATATATACCTGGAGTAAGATGAGACAGTGATGGTTGTTTGTATTAGAGAATGAATTAATAATGAAGGGAAATATATAAGAAAAGGCCAAAGGAGGGTCTATAATTATGGGCGTGACTCTAAGATGTACTTAAACTAAAACAGCACACAGTTCAACCTTTGGTGGAGCAGAAAAGGGTGTCTGAATCTACCTGGAAATTGAGGTGAGTTTTGTCTTGGAGTCATGGAAAAGACGCAATCTAACTAAAGAAGCCAATAAATATGATGCAATAGAAGCATATTTTAATAGAAGAGGTGCATGGGGTAGACAACCAAGGGACCGGAATGAGTAAACAAATAGTGTCTATGTGTTGGTGTGGGAGAGAGATTCAAGTGTGAGGAGAGGATTCAAACACCACCCTTTTTCTGTCTTCTCTTATTGGACAAATCTTATCCCATCTTCGTTCATTGGGAACCCAATCCTCATTCATTTTCTCCTTCTTTTCCCCCAAAATTCATTTTCATAACTTCCTAATATCATTCAAAACTCCCTAACACAAATAATGCACTCTTTCTCATCTCAACATAATGCCACATTTTTTATATGCCTCAGTGAGTTGATTACACCTATATCTGCGCACACACATGCCCATCATAAGGATACAAAAACCAAAGGGAGGACATGGACCACTCTCTTTGCCTCTCACTTCATCAAACGTCCACCCTTTCATCCATCTCAACCACAAACACATCACACTCAATTTTAATATGTTTTACATTTTTACCTTACCCAAAAACTTCAAATTTACGACCTTCCTTCAGTTCTCAAACAAACATACAATAATTATATTTAAAGCAAGAGCATCTTCAAAATCAGTCTCTATCTCTCTTTTGCTCTCACAAAATTCAACACCATTCACTCATTTATGTTCAAACGGTAGATTATGACTTCAATTCTGTCTTGTATCCATTTACTCACACACACAAAAAAAAAAACCCTGAAAACTTATGTACAGTTAAACAAAGAAGGTTGTAGTTATTTCTGTGAAGAATCACAATATTTCATTATTCCACTCTGATATTATTCTAAGTTGCTTATAATAGCTCCTGAAAAACTACATTAGAATTGTTCTAATTCAAGAAATGAAAACTGGAAAACTTTTGTGAAAAAATTACAGAAAACATACCATTTTCAGTGTCCCTTTATCGTGATTTGAGTTAAGAACTGTGCTGTTACTACTTTTTTAGTCAGCACTTTTGCGTCAGTGATGAACTGATAATGAAATAAAGTGAACAGTGTTTAATGAAACTGAGGGAAAATGGAATTCGGTGTAGAAATAATTAAATGAGTAAAGAGTAATAGGTAACTAGGCCGGCATGGGATTGAGAGAGAAAAAAAAAGCACTGGAGAGTGAGGGAGCATATTGAGATTATGATGATTACTTAGTCTGGGAATGAAGAAGAGGAAGGGACCCATCTTTTTTTTTTTATACTTGATTTGTTTGCCAATTTAGTAACATGGGATGTCCCTAATTCCACGAAATTACCCACCTCTACAATCTCTCTTTCTTTCTCACCATTCATAGACATAAATGTTCGCCCCAATTCAGCAATAATTCACTTTTATAATAATCTCACTATGCTCACGTACTACTATAACCAAGACAACCATCACCACTCACACAAATTTTACAAACTCATTATTCCTTCAAAATTATGGATTTACAGTATAAACATAAACAAAGTCAAAAATGTTGTTTTTATTAATTTAAAAATACGTGTCTAAAGATATAAAACAAAATTCGACCATAAATAGTTGTCAAGAAGAATATTTACTATTTAATGGAAAATAAGTTATCATTGTCGATCCTTCGTCGGGATATTGTAATGTACTTTCTGAATAAAAAAAATGTAATGTACTTTTTCGATGCAGTAACGCATTTCGCACGTAACTTAAACCAATAAGTATTACGTGTATGGCGGGGTATTTTTAGAATTTACTGAAATAAAAAAGAATAATTAAAAAACTATAAATTACAAAAGAATAAGTATGTATTAGTTTAAAGTAAATACGCATTTAAAAAATTTGAGATGACATGTCCAGTTTTACGAATGAAATTTATATTGAGAATTTAAAATGCATTTCTTTACATAACTTTTTTGCGCTTTTTAATTAGAAATAATAAGTAAACAAAAAGTTGTCTTTCTTGAAAGAGGATATTTTTGTCCAATTATTGTATATTTAATGTTAAAAAAATTGAAGAAAAAAAAGATAATTTATCTTTCTTTGTTTCAGGAGTACATATTTTTGTGTTTCTCTCTCTTTGTCACATCTTGCCTAGCTAGCTCCATCAAATAGTTCCCACAGTTCCCACATCAAACCATAATCATCACGCCTCTTTCAAAACCCTTCCTTTCTCTCTTTCTCTTCTCACAAAATCCTCAATTCCCCATCCACCTTTTCTCTCTCTCTCTCTCTCTGTTTCTCACTGGAGAGAGAAGTGAAAAACGTAGAAAATGTCGATAAACCACTACTCCATGGACCTTCCCGAAACAACACTGTGGTGGCCCCAACAACAGCAACAACCCATCCTAATGGAACCAACCCCAAACCCCTCCTCCACTTCCTGGCCCTCTGCAGACCCTCTGTGTCTCAACCTCAACCACCAAAACGATGACGTAGAAGAAGACGAGGATGAGGACCGAACAACAACCACTACACAGCAAGAAGAAACTGAAGACGAGAAGGAACCCATGTTCGAGAAGCCTCTAACTCCAAGCGACGTGGGGAAGCTCAACCGCCTCGTAATCCCGAAGCAGCACGCCGAGAAGTACTTCCCGCTCAGTGGTGGCGGCGGCGGCGACTCGGGCGAGTGCAAGGGGCTCCTATTGAGTTTCGAGGACGAGTCGGGTAAGTGCTGGCGGTTTCGCTACTCCTACTGGAACAGCAGCCAGAGCTACGTGCTCACCAAAGGGTGGAGCCGCTATGTCAAGGACAAGCGCCTCGACACCGGCGACGTCGTCTTGTTCGAGCGCCACCGCGCCGACGCTCACCGCCTCTTCATCGGATGGAGGCGCCGGCGACACGGCGACACCTCGCCGGTGCACGTTAGCAGCAGGGCGGTGGGGCACGGGAAGAGTGGCAATGGGAATAGTAAGAATGAGGGTGCTGCTACTGGTGGTGGTCTCGGGTGGACCATAGGGTTCTATTCTGCGCATCCTTATCCTACGCATCAGCAGCACCTGCATAATCATCAGCCCTTACCATACCAATATGACTGTCTTCATGCAGGTTGCTCTATCTCTTCAACACAAATAAATAATTTATCTCTTTAATTTCTTCCTATTTTTCTACTCTGGAAAATGAATAATTTTCCTGGGAAAATCAACGTTTGTGTTTATCTTTGCTTTCTTCACTCTCACCTATTTTAGTTTTTTTAATGCTTTTTCTCATCCCCTTCAGGTTTTTTTGCCTAAGAAATACTATAATGAGATTTATTTATTTTTTTAAAAAGCATTATCTTATTTTCTAACACATGTTGTTTATCCTTATTATAAATAGATGGTAAACAACATTTAACACTTCATTAATATTGTGAAAAAAATCAAACATTTTACACTGAAACATGAAACAAAATAAAAAAAGTAAGATAACATTACAAGTCCTTTAGAATGTAAATTGTATTTATAAATTTAATTCATCCCAGGCATAAACAATACTTAAGGATTGCCTTTATTACAGTATCCTTTGAATGAATGAGTTGTTTGAGTGAAAGAAATAAAAAAGGAGAAGATGAGACGATGAAATAATTAGATTGTTGTGGAAGTGCGTGAAGTTTAGGTTCCAATTTAATTGGGAGAAATGTGGTTTTATATTGGGATTTGCGAGGAGGGGAATAATTTGTTTAGATTGGTGAAAGGGACGTGAAGGATACGCGCGGATTGTGTATATATTTTGAAAAAGAAAAAAGAAAAAGAGGTTTGGAGGTTGAGAAAAGTATGCGGTGGCGTTGAATCTGTGTTGTGATATAATATAAATATAATGAATTGAATGGTTAATTTGATGCACGTGTTGCAATGTTACAGGAAGAGTGTCCCAAGGAGAGAGAGAAAGGACGAGAGCAGTGGGAAAGAGTGGGAGTCCCAGTTGCAGTTCAAGTTCTAGTTCAAGGGTACTTAGGCTGTTTGGGGTGAACATGGAATGCGAAGCTGAAGATGATTCTGGACCCTCCACACCCCAATTCTCCTACAATACTACCAACGTGCCCTCCACACAGGGCACACAAAACCCTCACCATTTCTACCATCCCCACCCCCCTCAACCTCAACCTCAACCTCATCAAATCCTACGTCACCAACCTTACTACTACTACTAGATATATATATGCATTCCCTCTTCTTTTCTTTTTCCACCTCTCAACTCTTAAGATATATATAACTATATATGTATCCACTTCATTAATTAATATAGACTTCTCTTCTGCTTCTTGCACCTTCTTTCTTCTTTTTTATCTTCTCTATTTTCAACCACCAGAAGGGACATTTTTCTTCTGCCACTTCATTTTAGGCAAAGGAATATTAAATTAACTACCTACGCTTCACCCATCCTCCATCTTGCATATTCAAACTCTCCCCACCTCATCGGTTTTTTAGTAATGCCTTTCTCTTCAACTTTTATCTTCTAAAATTTAATCCTATAGACAAACACCTTCTTTTTTATCTAAATCTATATTTTTGTTAATTACTTAAATACGTCAGGGATTATGCAAATTGAACACCACCAAGGAATTTTCATAATTACATGAATTAGTTTGGATGAAGCTATTTCAATCCTACTACTACCCTTGTAGTTCTTTATTTGAGTATGTATAATGTAATGGAGTAATTAATATAATGTTTGGTTAATTAAATTTAAAGATGAAGCTCGATGAAGAAAACTTTTCCTTCTCCGTTTTAGGCTTTGGAGCATGTCCTAAATAATGCTAATCACTTTAATTGTCTGGGCTTAACACAGTTAATAATATTATACGTTTAGTTTTAACAACTAGTAATGAGTTTTATGATTCATGCTACTTCACTTAAAAATTAAAATTTTAATCCCTCGAGTCGATTTTGGTAGATTAAAAAGAATGGGAAGTGATGGTTTCCTTCTACCCGACAACTCAACTTAGTTCTTTGTCAGGTTTGTGCTATCATCTTGCACCACTTTTTTCTCTTTTAATAAAATTTCTTTTATTTCCTGAAAAAAAAAAAAAAAACTTATGAGAGTGATGACCGCCATTTTTTCTATCAAGGTCTAATTGAGCTGCAAATATGGAAACCCATTTTATAATATGTAATTTTTCTGTACGAGTTTTTCTTTTTTCTTCAATCAACATGAATACAAAATTGACATTTAACATTACTTATTTGTTAGTATTGATATTGATTTTAGTCTCGATGTATGTATTACTGATATATAATAAGTGTGCCATTTTTTTATATAAATTATTAAACTAATGCAAGTATTAAGGATATCACACCGATTATGTACAGAATCGATCAAAACTGTGTTTTTTTGCTAGCCGTTAATGATGACCAAAAAACACATTACATTGGTTCTTTTAAGACAATTGATATAATATAATATTTATTACATATTACATAAGTTATTTTAAAAAACTAATTGTAATATGTGTTCTAATAAATATTTCATATAATCACGAGATTATTTGACATAAGAAGAGTAAATACATAAACCAATTGAATTTTTATAAGTTAATATATTTCTATAAATATTTTTTTCTTATAATAAATTATGGTATGATAAAAGTAACGACTTTTTTTTTGTGATTGTGAGTGTAAGAAAATTGACTCTGACAAGGAAACATAAATAAATTTAACAAATATTAATGAATTAATTTTACAGAAAACTATGTGTGAAGATAGTCTGGTAGAGATTGGTGCAGAATGAAGAGGAGAAATAATTGATTGATATAATAAGAAGTAGAAAAGAGAAAGAATATGATGAGCATAGAAGGAGGTGATGTGTGGATGTGTGTGATTGCAACAGGAGGATGTGAAGCAGATAAGAAATTGCCGAGGATAAAGATATGTGGATGTGACAACCCTGAGTTGACCTAATTAAGGGCACTGTGTGAGTTAGGCCTTACCTGCAGAGAGAAAATAAATTGGAAAGAAAAATGATGATGATGATTATGATGAGAAAGAAATGTAAGAAAAGTTTTGAGTAGACAGGGTGAGGGAAGAAATGAAATCCCCGATTTTCATACCAAAGTTTCACAGGAGAGTAAGAAGAGTGTTAAGTAAAGGCAAAGGAGGGTAAGTAATAAGTAAGTTGTGGCAGTGGGAAAAACAGCAGAGACACAGACTCAGACACAGAGAGTGACAGAGAGAGTAAGGCATGGGAAGGTAGTAGCGTAGGACCCATTCAGAGAAGTGTGTGGCGTCAGGCAACTGCCACCAAATGGAGAATTAAAGTCATGCAGAAATCAACAATGAGAAATGGGGAATCTACTTGGCACTGTTCAGATTCTGCCTGAAGATTTTATTTTTTATTTAGTTTTTTAGGAGGGTTCGTGGTAATTAATGTGTGTGTTTGTTTGTTTCTTTGGGAGGTATGGTTGGAGTGATGGAGTTGAGTTAAGTTGAGTTGAGTTGATGGAGGGGTTATGATATGATATGATATGATATGATAGAAAACACCAAAATGGATGGAGCAAGTTGTGTCCCTTCTTCACTCTTTTTCTGCAATACCTCAGGTCGCTTCCATTCATGTGCACAATCTCATGCCTCACTTTCACCAATAATTCCAACTTCACAAACCTACTTCCAACATTAGTTAATCACATCTTTCATTTTTTACCTTTTCTCATTCCTACCATCGCCTCAAAACCACCTCTTTCATTTTCTTTTTCAAGTCAATTGGTAATAGTGTTAATTGATGCTAAAAAAAAATGTAAAAGAAACAAAGAAGAAGACACAAAATAGAGATAAAAGCAATTTTAATGAAGGAGGAATTAGGTTATAAGATCTAGACTTTCCTATTATAAAAGATTATAAGTGGTATATATGGAGTGAAACTATTTAGGAATGATGTTTAATGTCGTAATTATAAAGGAGATAATTTTTTTTTTGTCGAATCTTGTTTTCTTGTCTTAATTTCATGTGTCTTTATTTTTATACTTTTATTGTTACTCAGGTGAAATGTGAGAAAAAAGTTTGTAAGTTTATAGTAATTTTAGATGAATATTTTTATGGTCTAATTTATGTATAGTTGACTATTTGTAGATAGGTTAAGATATCCTAAATATCCTTTTATTTATTTATATATTTTTTTACTAATAAAAAAATAAGTTTTTTAAAATTTAATAATAAATAAATAAAATATTAATTGAAATATGGATCTTAGAAAGTAAAAATTCTAAAAAAAATTAGAAGTCATGAGAGAAGAAAAGACATAAGATTTAATATAATAAATATATATGGTTGGATTGACCTCTTTTCTATTTCTATTATCAAACATATTGAATTTTTACTATTTTTCTTTATTTATTGATGTTTTTAAAAATATTTTAACTTTAATTAATATTTAATATTTGGTTACACTATTATAATATGTATTTTTTGTTTTATAAAAAGAATATTTTAGGAAAAATATATTGAAAGATTAATAACATTAATACAATTAACTAATTTTATAAAATTAAGGAGATCGAAAATATTGTTTGATATTATATGTTTTTTACTTTCATCATTTCTTAAAGAGGTTTGCTTTGAAAAGTAAAAAAAAAGAAAAAAAGAGAAGGTTTGTGGTGTTTACTAATAACACATCATCACTAATAGTTAAATAAATGATAATGATATACTTTTCAATGTTATATAATTACTGTAGTTTTAAGGAAATAAAAAATTCAAAATTGATGTTTCATCTTTCTATGATGAGTATAATTATTTTTCTTGTTATTATATCCTCAAATCAATTATTTTTTTTATCTTCATAATGACATATTTATAGAAAAAGTGAGTTATGTCAATATTTTTTTAAAAATAGTATATTTATTGTTGTCCCTAATATCTGTACAATAACACTAACCTTGTAGTAATTGTGAAAAAGGAGGTAATACACCTTTTATTTCATAATTGTTTTGTTATATGTTTTTAGTAAGATAAAGAAAAACTAATAAATGGATATAAGAGACTATTGAAAAGTGAAATTTAAGGTTATTCAGTCTTACAACTTTTATTTATGAATATTGCATATATATTCATACATTATGAATTATTCCTATATCTAATTGATTAATTGATGTGAGATCTTCACACATAAAGTAATAATTTTATAAAATTATAATCACTTTATTATTAATTAATATTTTCACTAATTAATTTTATTTTCTACAATATATCATTAATAAGTGAGGAGTATAAGTGAAAAAAATAGATAACATTACATTCCAAAATTAAAATGACTCTTATTTTAAGACTCGCGTAAAAACTAATATGGGATGGAAAAAAGGGTTAGTCGTGTTGGAATCCCATGCCTACCATATTCTTGAACATATGATCAAAATATGTGTTGCTAGCAATGTTTTAATAAACATGTTTTTAGGGTAATTATTATATTAAATTAACAAACTTCTATACATACATACATATATATATATATATATATATATATATATATATATATATATATATATATATATATAAACACTAATTAAAATATTTCTTCAAAATTAAAGAAGACGAATGTGTTGACAAATTGATTGTTTGAAAACTGTTTTCTTTGTTTGTATATAAATTTAACCTAATAGGTGCTAGAAATGGATCTCACTATACACAAGTTTTGAGTTTTGAACATAAGAAGGGTGTTGTGTTTGGTTATGTGGGAATCTTAATCTGCCATGAAGATTGAAACTTGTGGATGAAAAGCTCAATAGAGCAGGCGTGGAGCCCCCAACCCCACTTCATTGCTGCCAAATCTGTTTTATGTGAGATTCTCATTCGGCCATGTTGTAAGCTTCTGCAAAATACGAACAAGACACCTAAGAAAACAATAGTGAGGGCAAAGAGGAACAACGTTAACAAGACGACTAACTGGGGTGAAATGTTTAAGCAAAAGTGGGAAAAAGTGAAAGAAGGAGTTGAAAATGAGTTGATCTTATCTACTTATCTGGTGATTCATTCATGGGTTCTAAATTCTGATAAACATGTTGTGTGATGCAGTATGAGAGTATGAGGGAAACTGTCATGCAGCATTTGTGGCAACCTGAGTCTTTGCTTTTTGGCTGATTAGCAGAGTGTGGGTGCCAGTTTTGGACCACTTCCACATACCCATTTCAACTCTTACATAATAATACATACAAAAAAAGAGAGAACACTTGATTCATTCAACTTTCCTTTCCACCATTCAAACCTCTCTCTCTCTCTCTCCAAGTTAATGTGGTACCTCCCATTTCTCTTTTTCTTTCAAACTTCAATTCTTTTTCTTCACTACAAACTCTCCTCCTTTGCATACTACTTAAACTCATTATATATCACACTTAACATTACATACAAAACACCATTATACATTTAATTTTTTTTGTTTTTACTCATCAACATGAGATATAAACTCACAGTTAAAATGTTATTTAAGGATATATAATAATATTTTTTAAACATGATATTTGTATCAATTATTCAAAAAGTAATCACTAGCACACTTCAGTGCACTCAACACAAACATGGTTAGTATTTATTTTTTAATATATTTATTTGATATTCAAAATTTGTATAAATATTAATTATTTAAGATTAATCTATCTATATTATATAAGGGATATATATATGTATGTATTTTTATAACTACTTTGGATAATATTTTTTATTTTGACTATTTTGTTTTTCGATAAATTGAAGTATTTTTTTTTTTAAGAATGTCATCCTTTTTTTTTTCATTTTAGGCCGACAAAAGGTCTTTCCACTATCCATATAACTAATTTCACTTTGGTAATCACGAATAAATGTAGAAAAGAATTGAATTGGTGGAAGAATGATGAAATGTTAGAAAGCATAATTTCATAATAAAAATGAGGAGAAAATAAGTACAATAGCACACTTTGTAATTGTTACAAAGTTGAATTATTACAATATAATTTATTTCTATTATTATATTTCGTGTCACACAATTATAATTGATTATATATCTTTCTAGTTTACAAAATTTATATTTTTATTTGTTTTCTTATTTAAATCTTTTTCTTTTTTCTACTTTCACTTATTTTACTTTTTATTTATTTCTCTAATTCTTTTTTACATGAATATATTTTCTTTCATTATTCCAATCAGTATAAATAGCATCCATAATGAAAATGAAAGATGGATATAATGTAAACCAAACTGTGAGGACCCACTGGAACAGCTTCCACCCATTGCTGTGTTTATCAAACATGTCAATGTCAGATCATAAATCATCATGCAATAAGCATAGTGCAATAACATTAGCATGTGTTTGGTGCTTGGATTAACCAAAAATATATAATTAAGATCTATATTTTTAAATATATAAATTTAAATTAATCAATAAATCTTTTTATGTAGGTTTTTAAAATTTTCATTTTCAATATAAAATAATTAAAATTTTTTTTTCTTTTAAAAATATTTATGGGGAAGTGTATGCAAATATATGATATGAGTTTAGTGTAAAAGGTATGGGTGTGGAAGTGGGAAGGTCCCCAGGTATATGTGGTGTTTCTGGTTGGTACCATATATAATAGCCAATCAATCAAACGAACAAACAAACAAACACATTTGACTTCAGCACTACGCAAAAAGTTGGATTGGATTGGATTTGGGTCTTTAGATTTAAAAGTATTGTAGATACTAAATAAAAAAAAGGTTAGTTTTCATTTTAAAAAAAGTTTAATTATACTTTTTGATTTAAAGTGCATTTTTAGTCTTCAAATATCTTACAAAAATGTTAAGAATATTATTTCTATACTAAGAAAAATGTTTAAAATATTCTTTCTACGCTACTGTAAATATCTCTTTTGATTTTGATTGACGAAGTGCAAATGTTAGATTTTGAGATTGAAAAGATTTAAAGTGATTTTAGTGATTGTTGTTTGTTGAAGAAAATACAATGCTGGAAGGGTTTGTGAGTACACACCAGAGATTGTGGAGGGCTGAAAGCCTACAAATATTACAGTCAATTTTTAAAAATTCAATAATTGCAATTACAAATTAAAGTATGTTATATATGTATTTGAAATTTCTTATTAATTATTGTTTTTTAATCAAAAGTCTAAAATTACATTTTACCTTCTAAACTAATAGTGTTTAACAGCCAACATTTTAGTCATTGCACAACACTATATCAATCCAATGAAAACCAATATTAATAGGCAAATCACAAAAATATTAATACTGCACTTACATTAATTCGTTCAGTTATAAGTATTGTATTTTAATATTTAAAACTAAATCAAATTGAACGAAAAGAAAAACATACCTCACTTATATTGGTTTTTTATTTCTATTCTTAAGTACATTGTAAGATAAAAAAAATAATTATTCATGGGCATACGAGAAGATGAATTTAATTAGTCAAAACAAGAATCTCATAATCAGGGAGCACTGGGAAGAATTAAACAAAAGCTCTAGACTGTGCTTCCTTTTCTTATGGATCTTCTTCAACTACTAAAAGAAAGAACCCGCAAAATAAACACCTTAGATTACTTTTTTAAGCCTCACATAGTTTTAATAGAATGTGAAAAATGAAGAAAGAATCAACTTGGGCACTCTATTTTCTTCTTCTCTTACTAACATCCATATTCTTCTTCAATTTCGTGTACCCTTTTGATCGACAGTTTCTCTCTCGCTTTGCTTTCTTATCATCTTCATATTTCGCTCACAAGAAATCGCCGTTCATCGGAGCCTGTGATTACACCAGAGGCCACTGGGTTTGGGATGAAACCTACCCACATCGGTTATACGATGAAAACTGTCCCTTTCTTGATCCAGGATTCCGGTGCCACCAAAACGGACGCAAAAGTGAAAGGTTTCGTAAATGGCGATGGCAACCTGATGACTGTGACATTCCCCGGTATGTGATATGTGTTGGCATTCTGTTATGCACACTACTTGTTGCATGCATCCATGCATGGCTATGTATATCCTATCATTCTTTATCAGTTTTCCAGAATCTCTTTTGCATTTTTGAGATAAAATAAATCCTCACACGGCCAACAATAAGGACATTGCCGAATCATTTTATCAGAGAAGTGTAAGAGAGAACTAGGTGTGAGTAGAGTGAAATAGTAGATTTTTGTTTTGAGGTTTATAATTGTCGAATTGAATTAAGGAGCATAATCTGAAGGTGAGGCTAGTGGTTCATTAAAAGAAAAGGGTTAAATAGAAGGTTGCTGATATATTAACACCCTCAACACTAACAACATACACTTTACATTTTAATAAATTAATATTAATATTTTGTTTATTTATATTTTATTTTTTAATTTAAAAATATTATTATATTATTATAAACAGGGTTAAATGTATGTTTTTTAATGTTAATAGTGTTAAAGAAACTTTTCTCTAAATACAATGGTTGAACATGTAGCATTAATTAATGTTTTGAAAGGGGTAATTTGTTGAAAGTAACTAGCTATTGCACATTTGTTTTAATTTTGTATGGTACTTTCTAAAAGTGACGAGTAGCTGAAAGCAAGTTCTCTTGATGGGGTATGGTGATGAAACTCAGATTCAATGCAAGTGTCCTGCTAGAGAGAAATCGCAATGGACGCATTGTGTTTGCGGGTGATTCTGTGGGAAGAAACCAGTGGGAGTCTTTCCTATGCATGCTGACACAAGGGGTTTCTAACCTGTCAAAAATATATGAAGTAAATGGAAATCCCATAAGCAAACACAAAGGCTATCTGGTCATGAGGTTTCAGGAATACAACATGACAGTAGAATACTACAGGACACCCTTCTTGTGTGTTATAGGTCGTCCACCGCTCAACTTATCCAATAATGTAAGAAGGACTATCAGGCTTGACGAGTTGCACTGGTATTCCAAAAAATGGGTTGGAGCTGATATTCTTATTTTCAATTCCGGACATTGGTGGAACCCAGACAAAACTATCAAGTCGTAGGTCAACCGCAACTATTTCTTTAATAAAGTTAGTCTTGCCAAATTTCTTATCAACTTTCGGACTTATTTGAAAAAACTGTTAAAAATGATTTCTTTTTACCTTTTAAACAAAGATTCTCTATAAACAGCTTCTGTATCTCGTAAAGATATCCTTTCGAAAATGATTTTTACTTATGTTACAATAAATAATGTAAAAATTAAAATCTTCTATAATCGAAAATAACCCTCTTACAAGCAAGCTCCTTAACATTTTGCAGGCGCAACTACTTCCAGGAAGGAGGGAGGGTAAACATGTTGAACGTGAAAGAAGCATTTAGGAGATCCTTACAGACCTGGAAATCATGGGCATTGCACAATCTAGATCCTAGGAGTTCCGTCTTCTTTCGTAGCTTTTCCCCCGTCCACTTCAGGCAAGTGCATTCACACGTTTTTTTCTGGGTCTGACACTCCAATAAAAACCCTCAAAGACAACCTTTGATACGAAACACGAATAGAAATCTTTCTGCCACTTTTTACTTACCGCTTGAACAAAATTCTTAATGCCCCCAAGTCACTCTACAAAAGTTAGTTTTCAAGGGTCTAGAGTGCTTGTCACAACATTCCACACTTCTCATTACGTGACAACAACACATTCAATCGGAGTATATGTACATTAAAAACTTATGTGAACCCACATGCATTAAGATGGATGTAAAGAGCAAATAGGGAGTAACATGCATAGTTCATATGAAAGGAGGAAGATGCAAGGAACTCAGATTTCTTGTAATAGCCGTTTGTGACCAAATAACAAAAGAATGTCTGTTAAGAATTTTTCATATGAACAAAAAGTGATATTCATATTTGCAATACCCATCTGTAAGTACATGTTTCATGTAGCATGAGGTTTATAATTTTGGCCAAACAGCTAATTAACTCACTTCAAAACTATTGCTCAAGTTTAGTCATTCAATAGTTTTTTGTGATTGCTTATGCTCATCCACATCCACCGCAAATTTAGAAATAAAATAACAGGTAGCCACTTGAGATTGTAAGAGGTGTGTTTGTTTTTCCATTTAAAACCTTTAAACGAACGTTCGATTCAAGGTTACAAGATTGTAACGAAGCTTTGGAACGTGTGCACGTGATTGCAACGTGTATCCAAACATGCACAACTTAACTAGAAGTTAGATATCAATTATGAGAAATCAGTTTTCCTAATTCACCCCCTCTCCCATTTTTCCTTTAACAACTAATGTTCTGAAATTTTTTATAGTAGATCTAAAATAACATGTATTTGGGGGAGGGAGTTTGGGATGACATAATGCAAGCCTTACATTTTGGACAAGTCTTTACAAAACACTGAAATTGCAGGAATGGCACATGGAATGATGGAGGACGGTGTGACAAACAAACAGAGCCAGAAAATGACCCTACAAAACTTGAAACTGAACCATATCATAACATATTTATATCTGGTGTTGTCAAACAGATGCAATACGAGAGCCGGAAAGCCCACTTTTTGAACATCACATATCTTTCAGAGTTCAGGAAAGATGGTCACCCTTCAAGATTTCGGGAACCAGGCACCCCACCTGATGCCCCACAGGATTGTAGCCACTGGTGCTTACCAGGAGTGCCAGACACGTGGAATGAACTTCTCTATGCTCAACTCCTATCCGAGAAAGTTGGCATGAACAAAAAATTTCCAGAAAGAGGATAACAAAGCAGTCCAATTTTCATCAGATCACAAAGAATAGTTTTGATAGCTATACATAAATCGGCCTCGCTGATCATTTATCTTCATCCACTTCCTCGTCTGAGCCCCTATCACCGGCTGTCATTTGCTTTACTTTCTCAAGCTGCCTCAAGAGATCTAACCTTTCTGGTGCATAAGTGGATGGAATCTGCAAGAAAGAACGCATAGTAAATTCTCATGGCGTGATAGGAGATGTGATATCTGAATACGAGATTGAAAAAAATGCAGGCGTAAGTCATAGTATTCATACTAGAGCTGGTACATATCTCTGAATAGCAGCCAACATTGCAGCATGCCCCACGGCAGTAACCTGTGCAATATAAGCATTTCTTCTTAGTAGGTTACACTGGACTTACACTAAGAAAAGGACCAGATCTAATGTGGGAAAATGATAATTTACTAGTCACACATAAAAATAGCAATAGGCTTTTAATCTTCCATCTTTTCTGCATTTCCTATAAGCAGTCGCTCTTCATCTTATACTTCCAGTTAAATATTTTATAAGAGAAGGGAGAGCTAAAGGGGTAAAACGAAGACCATGCCAAGTTTGGCAGACTCAGAGTCTCAGGAAAAAAATGGAGGAAACAAGAATCTGTCGCTTATACAGGATCAATAATTAAATTTATTGACCATTGATTCAAAATCAGTAATAAGCTTAGAGATATATTTCCCTTGAAATTTGGCGGAGAAGGATTCTGGAGAAGGATTCTTTTGAATATTATTTGATGATACCCAGAAGGAATATGCTCTAATATGGATATATTAGCAAATCCTAATCAATAACGAGACTCGTGTAATATGGCAATACAGTATAATTATAATAATGCCCAGAAGGAATATGCTCTAATATGGATATATTGGCAAATCCTAATAAATAACGAGACTCGTGAAATATGGCAATACAGTATAATTACAAAGATTAATAGGATATGAACAAGAAGGAGAGAAGTTATTCTACCCCAAATTGGAGCTATTTACATTTCAACACTCCTCAAGTTGATGAGCTGATGACAGTCATTCCCAGAGCAGGTTGCTGAAATCACTCTACGGGTAAGCTTTTAGTTAAAGAAAATGTCATAAAATGGTTTGCCAAAAGGAGGTTAAGAAAATATACAGACCCACCGCAAAAAATTTCCTCCATTAAGGGGGTAGGTACATTTGGTTAAGAATAGGAAGAATATTAGGGTTAAAAGGTGCTAGTGAAGAGATAATATGAAGGCCTGAAGGTACCAACCAATTGGTGGCAGATTGCACTCAGTGAAGCAGCAAAAAAGGGGTACAATGAAGGTGCCAAATGCTGCAATAAAGGTAGAAAATAGGTGCCAAATACTGCTATTAAAGCAGCAGATAGAGAGCATAACATAAGTGGAAAAAGCAGTAATGAAGGCCACAACGAAGGCATCTTTTTTATTTTTTTTTTCCAGAAGCAAACCCTCCTCCAAAATAAATAAAAATTTGGAGCTATGATATCATCTAGAAGTATGAGGATAACGGCAATATATTCTAATAATTAGAGATATACTATCGGGATATATGCAGGAAAGAGAGAAGATATAATTAGAGCTATTTATGTTTACAAACAGTAATGTCATTCATACATAAAAGGAACCTAGCAGCCTGAATAGAAAAAAGAGAAAATCTAGCAAAAGTGTTTTGAACACACAATTGTTAGATGAAATGTACTGGAAACTATAAATTCTGGTTGACCTCGCTTCTCTGCAATGAGCCTCTGTTAATTTTGTAGTTTTCAATAAATTTTAACCAATAACAGACCATGTTAGAAAGAGTGTTAGGGAGTGTGTTATCACTTGAATACAATGCCTAACTTGCAGACTCTGAGGTTCTACAACTACTACGGCCCAATAACACCAATTCTCTCACAAATAACAATGCACTATATCTTGTAGCCTCCCTTGTCATTTATAGGCAACATGCCTTATTTCTTCAACCAACAAACTTAAATATTCAGGTAACTAGCTAACTAAATAATGGATATTTATCAAAGCTTTCAACTAATAGCATGATTTTTAGTAGTTACTCCTTGACATTAAAAGTTTAGCCTCTATGGTACAAATGGGCTTGCGCATTCTATATTTTCACTGCCATCAAGGGGTGCATCCAAGGTGTAAACAGACTTCACTAATTAATTGTTCTACGTTATTATTAGTTCTACGTTCTTTGTTGCACGTGGTAAAAGTAGGCTGAACAATATCCATACTTCAAGCTAAAACACTTGCATGAGGAGAACAATATGCTTCTCTACACTTGAGATTAGAAGATGAGTAATAAAGTGTGTTCAACTCACTGGAAGAAGCATTAAAACACCAATAGGAACAACCGAAGCCATGTCAGTCAAGGTTCTTTTAAGTGTTTTCTTCTCCTTCTCAGTCAATTCGTCCCCTATAAGTGCCCTTTTAAGTAAACCCATGGCAGCGGCAACATCAATAGCAAGAAGCTGAGTTCCTTGCCAGACATCCTGCTTATTCAATAGTAGATTTCAGATGTTTATAAAGAGATAACAGATGATGTAATTCTAAACTTCAACAGGGGGACATTGTCAATATTTTCAGAGGCACTAATGCATATTGTGCCCACCAATTTCTTAGTCTCTACAGAAAAAAACAGGGTAAAAACTTGACTAAAATATGCACAGATGCAAATGAATAAAATTAAGATAATATTTCCAAGAAAGAAAAGCCAGGAGATTAAATCGTACTGTTCCGGTTTCTTTCAGTCTGCCAATAGATTTTTCCAGGATATTTTCTTTCTTCTCAACCCTGGTCATCTGAACAACCCCAGCCTCATCACTATAACGAGGACCATCATCAGTAGCCAGTGAATCCTGTAAAAGTGACATTCAATGCTCAATCTAAAAAAAAAGTCAGGGCAAAACTCTTAGTGCAAAGGACATACAGACAGTATTGACCAAATGATATCATTGTCATGGACCTTCAAAATCAGTGAGTAGGAACAAAGTGATAGACCAAAATCAGGTTTAGGCAATTATAGTTCTATATTAAGAATTTATTAGTGTGAAGAATGGTGATGACGTATATAATTGAGAATACGAAGATAGTGATGTAATGTTTTAATGAATACTTCACACCTGGAGTAAAGAAAGACTTGGTGTTTGTTTGATACTTGTAATTTTGTGTTCATCTTGCTTGAAAGTTTAGATCTTGAGCCTACTTAAAATCAACTTAAAAATCAAAAGAATTGATTTTTGAAATAAAATTAATCATCCGCTTAATAATGAGTATGTAAACCCCACGGAGGATTTAAGGTTTGCGATAAGTGGAGAAAGCATGATATATCAGTTATCGAGGAAGAAGATCCTATGGGGTGGATAGGGAAGGTAGAAAGATATATCCGATTGAGAGCAAAAAGATGAGAAAAATGAAACTCTCATGGTGGTGATGGAAGGAAATGCATATCTTGGTTTTAGTGGTGGGAAATATGCAATCCAAACCAATCTTGGATAGGTTTCAAGAATGCACTCATCTAGAGGCTTCAACCAAATATTATATTGATGGGAGATCCTTTTGAATCGTGTTGTCATTAAGGCAGGAGAAGTATTTTTGAGTGAATTCATCACGTAGTTTGAAATTTTTCAAGGGTTATTAAGGGTTCAGGTAAACAATATTTGATGTGAAATTTTTTCCAATAGGTTGAGGGAAGAGACCAGAGCAGAATTGAAATTGTATAAAGTAGAAAATCTTTTTGAAATGATGAATAAGGCCCAAACCGTCGAAGGAAAAAATATGGCAATATCTAAGGCAGTAGGGGATTCTAGTGTAGGAATAGTACTTATCCTACCCTAAGAAGAACAAAAGAGTTGCTATTGACTTTGACACCATCAAGTAAAGTTTCATATTCAAAATTAGTTATAGACAAAGGATCTTACTAAACTCATTTTTTGGCATTGAAGCTCAATCAACTTCGGGTATCGCCATTTACAAGTGAAAATATGCCTAGGATATCCTCATCCACATTGGTATACTTGAGTGTCGTCATATTGATACCCTATGGATCCTCACCTTAAACTTCTTACGGGTCAAGGGAAACGTTTCCCTTTGAAAGACTTGGAAAGATACCATAGACATGTTAGCAGGCCCATTAACCTCATAGTCCTTACATGTGACATCGCATCTACAGTAAGTATAGTAAACCAATTCCTTGATCCCCCTAGTGATAGTCATTAGAATGTCAACATGCACTAGGTCACAAACTCATATACGAGGACAAAGGCAATTCCAATGTAGATTGAATAGGATCACCATCAGACATACATCTACTTCAAACTATTGTGTTCTTGTCAGAGATAATTTAATCCCATGAAGGAAAAGGTATGGAGGCAAATATGTTCCATGGAAACAACTACTGGTGAAATCACATGGCTATGACAACTCTTTCAGTTGCTGCAATTAGGGGACATTTAGGGCACTAAGCTTATTTGCGATAATCATGCCATTCTTCATATTGCATCTAATCCAAATCTTCCACACAAAAATACTAAACATAGACATAGAGTGTCATTTTGAGAGAAAGTGCACTAAGGAGAAATTACTACTGACTTTGTCAGTTCCAATGACTATCTGGTGAATATGCTCACAAAAACTCTCAAGGGGTCTTGAGTTATTATATTTGTAATAGACTAAACATATGATTTTATTAGGTTGAATATTATAGGGATTTTATTTTATATTGTTAGCATAATTATCAGGTACATATGACTGTAAATAAGTTAGTTTGTATGCCCGTAACACACGATTCTTGTAATTCTATAGAAGCAATGTAGTTGTGATCTACACCAAAAAGTATAACAGGTTTAAGAGAGTTCCTTGGCCTTAATGGGTAGAATAAACAATATGTGAATGGCTATGGCATGATAGACCATCTTCGTTGAAAAAATACACTTTTTAGAGGGATGATGATGACACACAAAAAAGGTTTTGAGAGAGTTCCTTGGCCTTAATGGGTATTACAGATAATATGTGACTGGCTATGGCATGTTAGCCAATATTTGTTGAAAAAATACACTTTTCAGAGGGATGATGACACACAAAAAGCTTTTGAACAAGTAAAAGCCATTATCACTACTTTACTTATACTGCCAGTTCCAGATTTGGTGGAGGCCAATGCTTTAGGGACAGGCTTCATGTCCATAGTATTAGTTAGCATATCTTGGAGTCAATGATTATTGACTAGAGCACAACAAAAATCTATCGATGAAAGAGAGTTGATGGTTGTTGTTTTGGCAGTCAAAAATTCGACGCCCTATTTGTTAGGTGGGCTCTTTAGAAAAGTTTGAAATTCCTATCAAAACAGTGTTTCTTAGAAAAGGACATTTAAATGGGCTACTAAGTTGAAAGGCTATGATTTTGAAATTCATTACAAACCATGGAAGGGAAACTCAATTGATGACTTCTATCCATGTTTCCCTTTTGGAGAATTATAAGAGGTGCAAAATGAAGAGTTGCATATTTGCGAGGAAGAAGTTTCGAACAATCCTCATCTATAAAAAATCTTTCAATCGGTTTGTCAGGTACAACAATTCATACAAACTGTGAGATCAAGAAAGGAAATTCTCTTTTGCAAAAGAGATAAGTACTCCCAAGAACTTTTGTTAGGATCCTTACTCTTCTAAAGAATTCCATGGCTCATATTGGCAGACACTCTTGGTTTTTCAGAACTTATAAATGCATAGCTGATTTGTTTATTGGGTGGGTATGAGGTCCGATATTAAAGAGTACACAACTTATTGAGAAATATGACAAAAATATGTCCAGCAAGTCTACCACAACCTCTCCCTATTCGAAATAGAAGTTGGGCGGACATAGCAATGGACTCTAACCAACCAAATGCTCAAGGGAAATATTCTATTCTAGTGGTAATGGATCGACTAACTAAATTTGCTCATTTCTTTGCAGTCACACCCTTTCTCGGCCAAGAGTATTGTGAAATTGTTTGTTAAGTGGTTCATTTGCATGGATTTCCATCCATCGTTGTTTCATATAGACTAGCTTTTGATAAGTAGTTTTTGGAAGCAACTCTTTAGGATGAGAGGAACTTAGCTCAAGATGAGCACAGACTACCATCAGCAAATGGATGGACAAACAAAGCTTGTCAATAGGTGCTTACAGATGTATTTGTGCACAAAAATCATTCTCTCTACTTCTATAGCAAACAAAATAAATACATTACCTTGATTAAATAATTTTCATTGTTTTTTTTATATTTTAGTTGGTTTTTATTTTAACAGTTATATTTAATAATAAACATAATAAATGGTAAGGATTTATTAAATAGGATTCTCCTGTTTATTGTGAACAAGAGAGGATCCAAATCCATTACATACACATTCAAAAAACAATTAAGGTGCCAGATTGTTACTCCTCGTGTTTTGAAGGAGAAAAGTATAAGCTCCTTGTTAAGGAAAAACCTTATTTTTCTACTCAAATCTGGCCTGAAAACTAGATTATTTTATGATTTTTCCGAATTCAGTGTGTTTATACTTGAGTCAAATACAAAGGCTTCAAAAATAATTGTTTAAACCTCAAACACACTAGAAGCTATCCAGTTTGATATCCCACATGTGTGGATTGTCAATGATTGGCCTTTGCATTATTTGTTGATACAAAGACTATAAATCAAGAATAAGTAACTGGTGGAACAAAAAGAAAGATGAATAAAATATAAAAAGAAAAGATGACTAAAACAACAAAACTGCATGTATCCCCAGCAAAAAGCAACAGTTAAGTTTAAAAAATCTTTAGTCTTTCAGCAGCAATCTACAAAAAAAAATTGCAAATAAAGCTTATAAATTGGTACGTAAAAATCTTAGGACAGAGATAGAAGTAGGATGAGGCAGCAGTACAGTTAGGGTGATTATTGCCAATGCAGTTACAAACAACAACAAAGCTTTATCATACTAGGTGAGATCAGCTACATGGGTCACAAATCATTTGGCACAATCAAAGACCAAAGTTTCAAAATTATTACCAATGCACTTAGTAAGCAAAACATTTGTAAGAAATATAAAATCATAAACTTGTAACTTATTGAATGTTTCCGACATACTTCATTATTTTCTGATTGATAGGCACTTCTTTGAACCCGTTTCTCAAGTTCTATTAGCTCATTTCGCAGAAGCTCAAACCGGTGGATTTCATTGGGTTCCTGGTCCACAACCCCAACGTTTGGTGCAGGCACTTCGATATTATTTTCCTTCAATCAAGATAGCAAGTCCATGTTACTCAAGTTCCACACAGTATCCACTCACTAATTGTAACAGAACTATTTTTACAACTAGACCAAATGAAGTACAGGCCAATTCAAGATAGGAATTAATAGGCAATACAACTCATGCAAAACAGGTTTAATCTTAGCATTTCAACATTGTAAAAATTTGAAGCTAACAATAGTCAACCACTTTTGCAAGGTCTAACCAAAAGGTATAAAAACGGAGGTTTTTAAATTCTTAAGATAGGCTTTTTGAGGTCAACCTTCATTTCTGCATATGTGAGCTGCAGCAGTTCTTTTTCTGTTTCAATAATCTAGTATATAACTGACCAGCAAAATTGGGCTAGTCCCCCATTCTTGAATGGCCAGAGGCAGGAGACAAAGGCTCATCCTCAAGTGGCCTGAGAGGGGTGGGTTGCATTATGCAGTGCCAGACAAGGCTGCTTCCTAGGTCCAGAAGCAGGGTGACAGAGGCTTGTGCCTCGAGTGCCCTGACACAGGGAGGGTTGCAAGATCTATACAGTGGTTATTTCTCCTTAATGCTGTGAAACAGTTGTAACAAGCAATTGCGGCAATTTGACTCAATTATTCACACTAAAACACTTAGTAATACCTAATAGGTATCTAATCTAAAGGGGTTTCAACTCTTATCTGTATAGAATATCTAGTCAATAATTTTAATTGACTTTGCTATTTATCACCTAAATATAATCAAACATTATATTTAGACATAACCAGATAGAATCTTTATTGTGCTACCAATCAAACATTGACTTTTAATTCCCAGTTCAATTAGCAAAAGTGATTATATATTAGACAAGATTAGAGAACAACTGAAGAACATATAATAATAATAAAAATAAGAATAATATAACACAATTACAATGAAAATATGCTTATACATTTATGATAATAAAAGCGAAACCATCATGGACATTTATGAGTTATGTTGCACTAAAGCCACTAAAGATATGGAGAGCATATTAACAACATCAAATTATAAAGACAACAACGCATACATAAGGATCCGCATCAGACTCCAAACCAGGCTTTTTGGTGACAGGACTTCCAAACATGCTCCAAAATCCACGAGTTTTTCCAACATTTCTGGAGAAAAACCATGTTTATTTTTATATAAATATAAAAAGAAAAGAAAAACAAAACACTCTAAAAAATAGAAGTAATAGCTGCCAATTGTACTCAGAAATAAGCAACTAGATATTCATACCTTTTGTTCCTGTCCACCCTTACATTAGCATTCTTTCTGTTTTTCCCTTTTATATACTCGTCTTCTTCAACTGGTGTGTAGGTCCGGCCACTGTTAACCCCCTGAAAGAGTATAATAGAAATATTATAGAAAATAAAAAAGATTCTCAAGAAGCAAACAGTATGTGACTAGGGTATCAGGAAGTCAAGCAACACAATGAATTTTGTGCAAGGAAATTGTTACAAGTACAGATATAAGGATTATATCTTTATAAGTACAGATATATGAAGATCATATCTCTGTAATTAGAAAAATCAAGATCACATTTGCATCTATATTATTCGCATGGCATTTGCCATTTCTCCAATGATAAGTCGTGCACAATTAGGAGATCCCGGATTGACCAAATTGCAGAAGATGGTTCCAAGTTTAAAAATTTGTATAGTTTGAATTGTGAGAAGTGCAAGTCAGGCAAACACAGTCGACTGTCATTCTTTATAGCATCCATAACAAGCTTCGTCTCCTTTCTCTTTAGTTCACTCGGATATTTGGTTTTAAACAATTGTTTCCTTTATTGATGACTATTCTAGGTGTATCTGGATTTGGTTAATGAAAAATTTATTAGAGTTCTTTTCTATCTTTCAAATATTCTACACTAAAATCAAAACATAATTTGGTATCATCCAAACGCAATTTTCATAGTGACAAGGCTATGCCCGTGAATATCTGTTTCAACAATTACAACTCCTAGAAAGTAAACTTTAAACTTAACTCAACCTCATAAAATCAGTTTGGTAAAATGAGGTTTACACTCACCTATATATTATAATTTGATTATATCTCTAGTCGATATGGGATCTCCAATAACAACAATACACAACATCCATTGTGATGAGTGCATAAACAGGAAAAATCTAAAATAGTTTTAAATAAGTAGATTCTTGTAGAGTAGAGTTCATTTTCTTTGTAAATTTTTAGAAGAAATTTACTTACATTTTCTTTATCATGAAAAATAGGTGTAAATAGCAAAGTCTGTAATTGGGCCTATTAAGCACCATAAGCCAGGGCAGAGCAAATATTGGAGGGCTGATAAGCAAGAAGTAAAAGGAAGGTAATTCAAGCTCAACTCATTCCACATGGAGTTCGGTCAAGACAAGTCAACAAGGGGTAAAGAAAAGTAAAGTGAAAAAAAAAAAAAAAGACAAGGGAAGTTTGAAGAATGAAAAAATGTCCAAGCATGGAACACATGCTCCATGACTTTGGCCAAATATGCTTGAGTCTTATCTTGGAACAAGGATTAAACTCGTGTTCAGTGGCAAGCTAATTCTAGTTCAATATTCCTCCTTGTGTTGTTCTTGTTCTTCTCTGGTGTCCACGTTCTTGTTTTATTCTTAGATACAAGCTTTCATACTTATATATAATTTTATGAATTAAATTCGTGTATAGTGGTGAGCATCTTTAAGTTTCATGTTGTTTATTCTTAATTTCATAAAAAGTTAAAAGTAAATTCAAGTTTCTTCTACTAATCAAGCTAAAACATCAATAGACTCTCATCACATTGCTATACTTCATCAAACTTCAAAAGAATGGGGTCGATGAACACAAAAAGAAAACATCTTACGGAAACCACTCGACCTCCTTTTCACAGTCACGATCCTAATCGCTTTTGGTGATGTTGCCTAAACGCATGTTATCCCATTAATTAGATGCTATCATCCTTAATGATCAGGTAAGTCAATATGTGTTTTTTCCTCATTATTTTACCATCATTCTCCCTTAGGATGTATCTACTTGGTTGTATATATGAATGACATTGTTATCACATGTAGTGATAAAGAAAGTATTGACAATCTATGTTCACAGACGCTACCCTCTCGAAACAGAGGACCTTATGAACTTTAAGATCACTTCTCATACAAACCTTGTCTTAGACTCTTAGCCAGGAGTAATTGTTTCTCAAAGAATACTTGGTGGGTTAGTCAAGAATGGCTAAGATCTAAAAGAATATTTAGGAATTTAGCCAGTAGTGGCTAAGGCTTTAAACAATACTTGACAAGTTAGTTAGGAGTGTGTTAAGTCAATTTATGCATGATCTAAGAGAAAAACACATGCAAGCAGTTGAAAAAATTCTTCAGTACTTGAAGTCAAGTCCAAGAAAGGAGAGACTATGACCCTAAACATATATACTGATGCAAGTTTTGTTATTGACAGAAATTCTACATTTGGGTACTGTATGTTTCCTGTAGAAAGTCTAGTGACATAGAGAAGAAAAAACAAGATAGTTTCTAGTTCTAATGAAGAAACTGAATTTTGAGAACTTGCTCAAGGTGTATGTGTAGAACTCTGGATGAAGATCATACTTGAATACATTAAAATTAAGGTTGACATCCCTATGCAATTATACTTTGATAACAAGTCAACCATGAGCATTGTCCACAATTCAATCCAACATGATAGGACAAAACATATTAAAATTAGCAGGCATTTCATCAAAGATAATCTTGACAGGCCTAGTAGTTACAACTTATTTTCCTACAAGATTTCAGATAGCATACATTTTCACAAAACAAGATCTTTTAGGCAAGTTGGTAATAATCGATATTCATTAAGTGTTGTAAATAGCATATTATTAGAATAAAAAATATTCTCAATATCTCCATAATAGTTAGGAAAAAATATCTTCCTATTTATTTCAACATATTTTTATTTTCTTTTTTTTAAAGGTTTTGGTTATTACAAATAGAGATGATGAGAATGTAATTGAAGTGATTGATATCAATAAAATAATTCTCTATATTACAAGTGAACTTATATATTATAGTTTGATCATATCTCTACTTAATGTGGAATCTCCTACACACCTTCTCACACTAAGGACTAAACATATTAAGCACGGAACTAGATATTTGTAAGTGGCTCAATAACGGCCTGATAACAAGTGGCACTATAGGCCCAACAACCTCTCAAAATTGGCTTAGTAAGATTATATTTGCATCCACTTATATACTAATTCAATCTTATCTCTAGTCGGTGTGGAATCTCTAACAAACATCAACATATGAAAAAGGACAGAGTTGTAGATTGTGTATTTCCATCGTTTAACTTGTATATTACATTATTATCAAAGTTTACTTTGTTATTCTTTCACAAAATTTAAGTAGATATATTTCCCCATTATATGTAATTAGGACTGATTTTCATTTTGTAGTAATCAGGCAAGATTTGTTGGCCAGAATTCTATGATAGTTTTTATCATCAAAGACTTCTCTCTTGGGTATCAGTTTAGAAGTGTAAGCTAGTTACAGGTTAGTTTAACAGTTGTCCCCAGCCTAAGCAGTTAGTTGTATTATAATATCTCATTACATCATTCACAAATTAGAAATTGATATTCAGTTCTTAATCTCGTTTTTCCAGTGAAAGTCATGGAAATTAAATTTCAAGGTAGATATTCATTATGCAGAGTTCCAAATAATTGATCAAGGAGGTTAGTGAGGAGTGGAAGGTGTACCTCATGAAGAGAATCAGCTTTTGCTCTAAAAGATGCCACCAGGAATTCAGCTTCTTTCCAAAGTTTTCGAATTTTCTCCAAGTCAGAACAGGCTGCTTTCAAATGCTCTTTTCCAGAACTAGAGCTTGATACATGCAACTCTTCAAGCAGCTTTTCAAGTCTTATCACAGTTTCTTCAACACTTTCCAATGCCTAAAATTATATGCCAAATAGAATGCATCATAAGATACATGAAAACAAAAGGTTTGAGAACCATCTAAAGTATGAAGCAAGAATATTGATAAAGATATCCCTTTGTATATATTATTCTATTTTATAGACAGGATATTGTTATATACTATTTCCTTTTATACACAAGAATCAAATTCCATAGCTAGCAGAGTTGAAACCTGAATGTTTTGTATTTATGCATAGGAATCATTGACCCTTAATTACACAAATTGAGAGTGGGTACAATGAAGAAAAATAATTCAGTTTCCTTTCTTAGATTATCTTGTATACTATATAAGAGAACATTTCTATATATAATTATAGAAAAAGCCTTACCTCTTTTATAATCAAGAATATAAATTATATATGTAATATTATGAACAATTTTATTTATTACTGTATATCATCGTATCTTTATTATAAGAGGACACTAAATCTCCAGTATTTATTGTAATGATTCAATTTTTCCAATATAAATAAAACACCTGTTTTGTTTCAGAAACACAGTTTCAGCTTAACGTCTCTATTTCATATAGTTCAACACGGTATCTAGAGCCTCTTGAAAACCGTGTTGGCTCAATGGTCCCACTATCTCTGGTGAAGAGCTTCATTCTGCATACCATTTTTCCATCGTCACTCATTGTTCTAGTGACATCTCCAACAACTTTTTCAGCAACCACAAGATCAGGATCACCCGTTTGCAATCATCACACTTAAACAAATGTCAATTGAGACAAATCTGCAACCCTTGCCCATGCAAGGCAAAGCTGGCGACAGCACCTGCCTACCAGCAACCCATTGTCATGCTTGCCTTTTCCATTTGAACACAACCCAGGTGGTTGGCTCCATCACATATCATTTCGTAGTGCAATCTGAGTTTTTCTCTCCAGAGATTATTTCATCATTATTTTTTTTACAAATTTCAGAAATGTCTTCCAACACCCAATCAACGTCCAAAATAGATTCTCTCATCTATTATAAACATATTGTTAGTAGTGAGAAGATAGATGAGTCAAACTATAAAAATTAGGCTTCCAAAATTGGGTTTATGGTTAAGTGGGATGAGCAACAAATTCCATCTCACTACAATTGTTGAATCTGTTCTTGCGAAAGAACGTGAACGATGTATAATGATTGATGCTCAAGATTTTAGTGTTATTAAATCCATTTTCCACACCTCACTTAAACCTATTTTCCATTCCCATGAGACATGTGCAAGTGCATCCATTTGGAGTAAGGCTAATTCCCTTTAGACAAATGAACAAAGTCTATACAGCGTGTGCCAATATCTCTTTACACTTCTTGCTTCACAATGTTTTTGGGCCCTACGTTTGCTTATCTTGGGTGGATTCATAATACCTTATATGATATAATGACCTCCTATAGAAGAAGCTTGGAAACCACAGTACAGTTTTTATGACTTTTAGCCATGCATGGCTTGCTACAAGAGTACATTGTTACACATTATCAGATTTTGGGATCACTATAAACCCTATAATGACTATCACAATGTCTGCGCCTCCGTATTCCTCCAAAGATAAGCACTGAGACACATACATTGTTTGTAGGGAACAATACTGCATTTGCATCACACAGAGAAAGACTAGATATTGCGAAAAAGAGAGAAAGAGTACAATTTCTCCAGTGAATCCAGTGAAACTGATTGATTGAACAGTACTTAGGCTCTAAAGAACAACTATCTACGAAGTCTTAACAGACTAAGTGGTTATAGAACATCTATATTTATATATAGACTCTTAATAGACTAAGTGACAACTGTTATTAACTTGGAAGCGGCACTTAGATCAAATTTTGAAAGTGGGAATCAAACCTCGTCAAAAGAACCTGACTCTTTTATAGTTGACTGAAGATTAGATCTATGTCCCTGAACTGTTGCATTGGCTTCAGTCTCCAGGGCTTTTTCCCTGCATTACATTTTAGAAAAACAAAAAGTGATACAACCTTTGGAATAAGAAACTCTATAAAAGTTCAATTTCACAATTCCTGGAATTCTAGTAATGCTATAAAATATAAAATACAAGCAAATTAGTTCAACATCACATGGTATGCATTGTTTACATGTGGGTCCCAGTGTAAAACAAACACACTAGTAGGTGACACTGTACCATAATATGACCATTCAACCCATATACCCTGCCCTTGGATAGGATTTGCATCCCCCCCCCCCCCCCCCCCCCCCCCCTTCCCAAGTGAAAGGATATTTGGTAACCAAATCTAACTGACATGACTGTGACATGTGTTTAGCTACTTCTGAGAGAGCCCAGATGATTTATTTATTTGAGAAAAAGAAATCAATATTATAAATAGAGGAAATTTGGTATCTTCTAATAATAAAGATATGATATGATTTGGAAATAAATAAAAATGTTCTTAAGAATAGATATATAATCTAGATATTCTTGATTACATATAATTTACTTTTATTTCTATAATTATAACACTCCCTCTCAAGCAAGATCATATAAGCTGTATGTTCTCAACTTGCTGCAAGTATATTTGATCCTTGATCCTCTAACAGACTTTGTGAATATGTCAACCACATATTCATTAGAGTTGACAAATCTAGTAGTGATGTCTCCAAAATAACGATCAACCTCAAATAAGAAGACAATACCCTAAATGGAGAGTTTATCGCTACCCTGCCTAGTTAGAGTGAGAATACCCAACAATTTGAGCATGTAGAAATATAAGATATTGTTCGAGATCTCATATTGACTAAAGATATGGTGAAATTATATTATATAAGTGAGTATCAACCTCACCTTACAAGCCAATTTTGTGAGGTTAGGCTTAAAGTTCACTTTCCAAGATTGTTATTATAGCCTATAGATTCAACTCTCGACCTTACATTTTGTCTTCATTTATTGCGGAGATTCCAGTTCTGGAATGGAAAACTAATAAAAAGATTATCTTTAATACAAGTGTTAGGATTATCTTGGAGCAAGTGTACTCATGACATTCAAGGACGAATGTCCTTGAAGAAAGAGGGAATGATATGATCTAGACTGGTCAATATAATTTTGGAATGTCTTGTAATTTTTATTGTTTTTAATTAAGAGTGCACTTGGAAGAATATCAAGAATAAAGAAGACGGAGTGATTTGCATGATAGGCCCATGAAAATATATCATCTAATGTTATTTTCTACATGTTGATGAAGACTTGAGCACAATTTGAAGATAACATATGACAAGCCAAATTTACATGATCTAGAAGAGGTTGATTCTCCCTGCACCATATCAATTTAGATCTCCATATCAATTCAGATCTGCACCCAACACACTGACGTGAAATGTCCATTTTGTTCTTAATGATTTAAAATTTTTGCCTTCCGGATATTCATATCCGTAAGTCAAATTACAAAGTTCTGGATATATAAATCCGGAACTAATATGTCACTTCCGGATTTCACCATCCGAAGGCTTATCTGGACAGCATAAATGACCTTCTGGATGTCAAGATCCGTAAGCAAACATAAATGAGTTCCGGATCTCAATCCTCAACACCATTTATAGCACACCATTCCAGATATGAAAATCCAGAACTCTTAACTCACTTCCGAATATGACCATCTGGAAGCTTAAATGAAATATGAAAATGACCTTCCGGATTTTGAAATCCGAAATGTATAAAAATCACTTCTAAATATTGGCATCCATAAGCAAATGTGTGAAAAGGACAGAATAGGGTTTTAAATGGGGTTTTAAAACTTTCGTTGGGTGTCAGTCAAAATTGATTGGGTGCAAGAAGCAATTGCCTCTAGAAGAAGCATTGATGGGTTGGAGTCTAAGTAGTTGGGCTAAATAATTGCTTAAGCCCATTTTTCTTCCTTATTAATGTAATTTTCGCATTTATTTTTATTTAAATATTTCAAATGTCTTTTACAATGGTCTGGGTCATTTTTTTAGTGTCTTAATAGGCCCTTTAAACCATAATGATAAGTAGTAGGATAGTGGGAAGTCAATTATAGTGGAAGATAAGTGCTAGTGGGAATTTATTTCTAAGTGGAGTCTTAGTGGGCATTTCCTACTAGTTGCCATCTAAGCTTTATAAATATGAATATTTTGTAAGAAGTTGGGACATATATATGAATTTTGTAAGAAAAATAAGTTTTCTCTTGGTGAGAACTTTGCAAAATTCTGACTTATAAAAACCCAAATTTAATCTTTTAAGGACCACCTATGGCGATCAATCTCGTGACTTATCCATCACCTTCTCATCTTTCTTGAGTGTAACATCAATATCCTTCCCCCAACTCAATATTAAAACGGCCCCCTTCCGTCTTCTCATCACATATTCAACTCCTTTTATGTGATTATGGTTGTTCAATTTCAATAAAAGTAAACTTTTCAATAAAAGTAAACTTTTCAATAAAAGAAAATTCTCCTCTAACAGAAGAGCTTTTCTACAGATAAAATGTAGCAATGCAATTAGAATTTTTTTATTGAAGAAATAAAGTGTTTATTATGAAAGCTAAAGTTGACAAAATACACATATTTGGCCTGTTACAGAAACAAGAACAACCAAGCACCTTTGACAATCCAAACATTCTTGGTGAATATTTTGACTGGTTTCTTTCGGTTGTTCTTATGAAGCTTTCAGCTATCAATTAATATCCTGGCCTTTATTTTACCCCAAAACTGTAAGGTTTTGATGCCTAAATGTCAGTATTGATGAATATGTTAATGCAACTATTTGAGTGAAAATGCATCATAATGCAGAATTTCATTCATAGCTTACCTAATCATCCCAAGTTCTTCCATACATTCCATCAGCTTCTTGTGCCTAAAATAAAAGAAAAAACATATAAGAATTTAATAAATGGGTGGTGTTTTGTCAAACCATAAACAAACATTGTTCAAGTTACCCTGTTGACAGAAACTCAGCTGCTTTCACATTTGAAGGGCTCTCTAGCCATGTACTGTATTTAATAAAGCTCTCAATCCAATGAGAGCAAGCATCAAAAGCTTGGGGCACTGCATCAGAATTTGGAGGACCTTCTTGTTTATTTCTATGCATATGAGACTGTTTTGTGAGACTGGTGATTCCCGGATAAAAAGGAAGCCAATCCAACTCTTCACAAACTACCTACGCAGTCAATTGGCTTTCACCAGTTAGAATAACTAAATGATTAAGCATGCCAATTTTAATGACCATAAATACTAACCTCCACATACAATTGATATGAACTAATTGATGAGAGCTGAGGGTAGTATAAAATACTGCCTCCAATAAGATACCTGCTCCAAATAGTCAAAAAATAAAGAAATGCATAAATATTCATAGAAAGCATAAACAGAGTTAATAATAAATATTTGAGTTTGAATTTGATGGGAAAGGAGAGAAGACATACTCTTACAGTGATATGGTGTATAAAGTCACTAACCTAAAACACTTATTATTTATACTAATTATCTAGGCCAAGTACTAGTTTAGTACTCTTAAAGACATTAGTTGTCTAGTGATATCTACTTCAACTACAAAGAAAGAAAGTCATGAGAAAACTGATTTGTTTTATGTATTCTGAAAAGCCTATGCTGGAGTAGGTTATCCCAGTCTGAACCTATCATCTCAATCTTCTTTTTTACTCTTTTCTGCAATCTATACACAACACACATACTCACTGCTGCTGCTGCGAGAAATACTCACTCAAGCATTCTTCACTTAATCAAATATTCAAGTAGTACAATCCCAGTCTAAAAGCAACTACCATGATAAGACTCCTAAAACAATAAGAAACATAATGTTTTAACAACAGGGATAACATATAAACAAGTTGTACCTGATGAAATCTTCGATTGGATCATCTAGAGTTTCAAAACCATTTGTCAAAAGAAATGACCTTGTACTTCTGCCTAAAGCAATAAAGAACCCAAAAACAGCCAAATCCTTCTCCAAGACCTGCACTGAGCTAACTTTCAATTGAAGCTTTTTGTAAGAACAAAGCACTAACATGAACGAAAGAGGAGTTATTACACTCAACTAAACTCATCTCTTCTTTCCCTTTTTATTCCATTCATAGAAACTTTTTCCCTTGAAACATTTTGATGATTATGTGATAGATTTTTATTGATATTTGCATATTCCTTCCATGTTTCCTAGTTACCTTATTTAGGAGATTATTGTATCATATCTTGGATTTAAGGAATACTCCTTTTCTCTATACGATGTATCTTACTGAGGAGATTGTTGTAACATATGGAGATAATAGGATGCAGAAAAAAATTGTGGATGCAGTTTTGCTACAGGTGGAGCAGTGACCGTTTGACACAAGGGAGGCAATTTCACAAATGAGAACACAGGGTTTGACCGCTAACTTTTTCTAGCAATAACCCAGTGAATTCAAGCCCTAGAACAGTATTGATCACGTATATGTATGGTATTAATTATTTAACGTAAATAAAAAAGTATAGGCTAAAATATGGTTTTAGTCCTTCAAATTTGGGTTACTTTTTCTTTTAGAGCTCTAAATTAAAAATTGCATTTTTTAGTCCCTGAATTTCAAAAAATGTTCTTTTTGGTCCATCAGCACTAACGATATTACACCTGTTGCTGACATGGCTAAATAAGTCTACATCAACAATAACGTGTAACTAAAATAATAACGTGGAAATTCAATTTTCAAATTTTTGACTAAAATGTTTTTTAATCCCTCAAATTTTGCTCAAATTTTATTTTAGTCCCCCAAAATTTAAAAATCATATTTTTACTCCCTCATTTAAAATTGATTTTTTAGTCCTTCAAATTTAAAAAAAAAATTGAATTTATATCTTTAATTCAAGACTAAATGTGAAACTTTGTTTCATTAGACTCCTTTATGTAAAAATTTAAGGGATGGAAAAAAAATTGACTCATAACATCTATGTCTACCTCTTTGTATTATATGAATAGGTTTAAGTAACTACGATATGTTTTCTAACAACTTGAGACAAATTATCAAATAATGTTTTAAGATAATTTTGTTCATAATTTTAAACCCTCAAATCTAGAGAAGTAAAAGGAAACATTGTATTCACACATTATAGCCACAACTATTATATTTTAATCCAGAAATAAAAACTTAACTCAAAAATCTATTCATGACAATGTGAGAGAACAAGGAAGATAGAAGATAAGGGACTACAACGTTCTAATAGTAGTAATAATCACCCACACCACTATTACAAGGAGAGGTGAAGAATGAGAAAGAGAGAAATAAGAATATTTCAAACACTAGGGGAAAACCACTTAAATTTGGGGAGTAAAAATATTTTTAAATATGGAGGACTAAAAATATTTATTCTCTTTGAGGGATGTTATGTTAGAATAGGTTCAGAACAGTCCAAATAAGCTTTATTAAAAAGTTGTTTTGAGTTGTATCTATATGTACCAAGGGTCCTAGATTTCCCTTTAATTGCTTTTTACTATTTCCTTGTCATCATTGTGTCACTGTTCAGTTTCTATATAAATATGAGAACCTAAGGGAGAGTTTTCCCTGTTTTTTTTGTTGTTGTTTATGCTTTGTTCATGAAATGTAACTTCTATTCCTAAGAATGTAATAGATGCACTTGATCATCCTAGATGGCGACAAGCTATGATTTCTGAAATACAGGCTCTTGAATAAAATAGTACATAGCAATTAATTCCTTTTCTATCTGGAAGAAGACAGTTGGTTATCATTGGTTCTATGCCATTAAAGTTGGACCCAAACATAAAGTTGATCGCCTCAAAGCTTGATTGGTAGTCAAAAGATACACTCATATTTATGGTCTCGATTACAATGATACTTTCTCTTTAGTGGCAAAAATGACTATTGTCTATCTTTTTCTTGCCATAGCAATTTTGCATCATTAGCCTCTTCATTAACTTGATATAAAAAATGTTTTATGGGGATCTAGAGGAGGAAGTATACATGCAACAACTTGTTTAGGGGGAGTCTGGTTTGGTTTGTAAATTGTCTCGCTTTCTCTCTTTGGTCTCAAGCAACTTCCACATGCTTGATTTGTAAAATTTAGCTACATTGTTCAAACCTTTGGGGTAAAACACCATGAGGCAAATCATAGGTTTTCTACCATCATACCTCCCCAAGAAAATGTGTATATTTAATGTCAATGGTATAGTTATTAAATAGAATGATGTTGATAGAACACCCGAATATTTGGGTATTGTGGTGTTGATTGGGCAGGATCTCCTGTAGACAAACATTCTACTACAAGATGTTTTATTGGAGGAAATATTATTTCTTGGAAAACCGAGAAACAAAATGCAGTTGTTTGATCAATTGCTGAAGTTGAATAGGACAATGACATCTCTCACTTCTGAGCTTGTGTGGATAAAACAATCATCCAAGAATTAAAATTGTGAGATTCAACAAATTAAAAATGTACTGTGATAATTAAGAAGCGCTTCACATTGCATCTAATCATGTGTTCCATGAGAGGATCAAACACATCCAGATTGATTGTCATTTTATTCAAGAAAAGTTGCAATCTAAGGAAATTGGTACCAAATTTGTCAGATTCAATGATCAACTTGCAGATGTATTAACTAAATTGTTGAGAGGGCCTCAAACTTAATTTATTTGTTTCAAGCTTGGTAATACAAATTGTATGCTCCAACTTGAAGGGGCAATGTATTTAGAATAGATTATAAATAGCCTAAGTAAACTTCATTAAAAAGTTGTTTTGGGTCTTACCTATCTTCACCTAGGGACTTGTTTTTTACTCTTTCCTTCTCATCAGTGTATCCCAAATTAGTTTCTATACAAATATAAGAACCTAAGGGAGGCTCTTCAAGCTCTCTAATATATTTTGTTTTTCCATTTTTTTCCTCACGTAGGGACTTAAAATGTCAATTTTCCATTTGAAAAACTAAAAATATCACTTTTAAATTTGGGGGACTAAAATAAAATTTGATCTAAATTTTCAAGACTTCAAAAATATTTTAGCGATAAAAAATTGAAAATTTTATTTCCATGTGATTATTTTAGAGATATTTGTCATTGTTAATGTTAAACTCTCGAGAAGAGAAAAACATTGAGATGGAACACTGTATTTTTTAGTCAGCATGAGAGCTTTATTTATATTTAGATTGAGAAAAAGTAATCAATAAAATAAATAGAGAAAATTTGATATCTTCTAATAACAAAGATATGGGAATAAATAAAAATGCTCCTAATAATACATATATAATCTAGATATTCTTGATAATATAGAATCAGCTCCTTTTTTCTACAACTTTATAGTTGACATGGATGTCGTTAGCCACGTCATATGTAAGCAAAGACATATGTAAGCAAAGAGTGTAACGCGGTTAGTGATGAGGGACCAGAGAGATCATTTTTTGAATTTTGGAGACTAATAAAAGCAATTTTTAAGATGGAGGACTAAAATTGAACTATATTTGAGGGACCAAAAATATATTAGAAAAGCAGCCATCCCACTAACTGCCATCCCACTAACTGCTATCCCATTTGTGGAATTGGCCACCCTATGCCCCTATCCGGGATTAATTAGTAAGATAAGGCAGTTATTTGTGTATTAATTTCAGATTAAGAAATTATAGGTTATGATGTGACAGTTTTAGTGTTATACAAGTTGATTTTCACATTTGTATGAGGTAATTAAGAAGTGACATGGTTACTTCTAGTGTTTTGATTGAAGGAGAAAAATCCTGGTTATGAAATTCCTTGTTTGTTGATGTTTGTACTCAACCTGGGCCTAAAAGATACATGTTTCTATAATTTATTCTAAATTCAGTGTTCCTAGACATTTAATCCAGTATGGCCTCTCTAGAGTGGACAAAAGCAAGCTCTCTACAAAATTGAAGATAACTAACCTCAATACTTTCAGATGTTGTCAATCTTGACCATATTTTCTCCTTATCAATGGCTTGCTGCAGCTGCCTCTGAGCAAGATTTACCCAGAAAACAACCTCTTCCGAACCCCACTTCTCTTTAGCTCTACATGATGAAGCCCGAGGACCAAAATGTACAAGAAATTCTCTATGTAGACCAATATTCTTTATAGAATTATATGCTTGACTTACAGGAATCAAACCAACTAGCATGTGCATCAAACTACCGGTTATTTCTGTGATCATTGAAAAGAATTGTGAACAAGAAACTTTTGATGGACCAAGTTTAGCAATTGCAGCAATACATGTTAGTGCCAGCAGAAGAAGTGATATGTCACTTGCACTGCTTAAACCCACATTTTTTCCAGACCTGTGAATTAAGTTAAAAGATCATTAATGCATTCGCAATAAATAATAATAATAATATCAAGGAACAAGAACTGATCAGTAACAGTTAATATCTCAATATATAGATAAGTTAAGAGAAAACATACAACGCAATGGCAGCAGTAAAGCGTCCATTCCCTTCCAACTTGTCAACAAAGGATGTCACTACAACTGGAACTTGCTCAGACCAAAACCATTCATATGCTTCAGGGTGTTTGGCTGATAATTTTTCTCTAATTAAACTCTCCAGGGGAGAAGATAGCCTTAGCAAACTGAATCAATGCAACATTTGCAAAAGTTTTATGCTCAAAGCTATAGGGAGTAGTATAAAATACTAAAACTAAACAAATATAAAAAAAAAAAAGAAAAAATATCCATGAATGGTTTTGGTCAATCAAGCACAGTAAGGCAATCAAAATGGTTTAGGAAATTAAAAGTATACAAACATTTTGCCCGTGAATAGAATGTTGAAGTGATAATTAAAATTAGTGTGTTTGATTTAAAACTTCCACACGAAAGTTACAACATAAGTTACTTACTACCTTAAACTTAAATTCAAAAATTAGAACTAGATGGTTCTGTTATTGACAGAAAGTTAATAACAGAAAGTCTAGTGACCTAGAGATGCAAAAGACAAGAGTATCTCGTTCTAGTGCAAAAGCTAAATTCAAGCCCTTGCTGAAGGCGTGTGTGAAGGACTCATGATGAAGATCATATTAGATGACCTTAAATTAAGGTTGACATCCCCAGGCAATTACACTGTGACAACAAGTTAGCCATGAACCTTGACCATAATCCAATCCAACATGATAGGACCAAACATATTGAAATTGGAAGGCACTTCATCAAAAAAATTATCTTGACATAGGCCTAATGGTTACAACTCATGTTCCTGTGGGATTTCAAATAGCATACACTTACACTCTAAAGGCTTCCTCAAGGCAGATTTCAAGATCTTGTAGACAAGTTGGGAATGATTGATATTCATTTACTAACTTGAGGGAGACTATCGTAAATACCATATTAGTAGGATAAAAAATATTCTTGATATCACCATAGTAATTGAGAAAAATTATCTTCATAATCTTTCTATTTATTTTAGCATTTTTTTTTTTAAGGTTTTTGTTATTACATATAGAGATGACAAGAATGTAATTAGGGTGATTGATATCAATAAAATAATTCTTTATTTTTCAAGTATATTATAGTTTTAGCTGACTTTTCTCAAAGTTAAAAAAAATAATACAATTTAAATAATATTTGTGTGTCCATAAATTTGGTGGTGTTGGCTTAAGTGCCCAAGTTGTGTAGAACTTTCATCTTAAGTATCCAAGTTCGTACAAATATTTTATCAAATTGACACCTAAAAATAAATGTCTGACACGTGTTAAACAGGTGTTGAGGACATGTGAGTGTCATAAACATTTCCAACAGCGCAGCAATTCAAACAAGAGAGTTGTCCATGCTTCATAGGGAACTAGATCCCGGAATCACTTTTCAACAGCATGGGATACAGTTATAAATCCAACAGTGAGTGGCCTTTAAACAATTTTTTCATGTTTTGCTTCAATATGAAAAATAAGGTAAAGTACCTATCACTAAAAACTAAATTCAAAGGATCTTGATCCACTCATAAATTCAATAAAACTTAGATTTCATAAGAAAAACAAAATACATACTTTTAAACTTTAGAATTTAATAATAAGATGTAAAATAGCTGTTGAACCAATGATATAAAACATAAAATGACCGAACCACTTATCTTATGATTTCTGAAATAATTCTGGTACATCTATCACAAATTTACACAACACATAAATTCAACCGTAGTGTTTTATTTCCTTCTGATGAATAAGTCTGACATATTATTGTTTGCAAAGTTCAATGGAAACAGGTAAGAATGAACCAAAATACAAAGCAACATGCTACCTCCTTTGAACAAATGCATTGACACTTCTGTCTCTACCATCGCTTTGAGATGAAATTTCACTTGCAGCATGCAATAAGGAGTACACAGCAGCCTGAGAGAATTTATGCAACCTGATTCTCAGTTGTTCTAGAATTTTGAAAATTTTAAAACAATGAGCTCAAGTGACTTGTGAGTTATGCTTTGACTAATGTAGCATAAATATTACGGCAATATATAATTAGTTTCCAACAATGCAAATGTTGTCCATCAGGAAGATAATTTTAAAAAAGAGAAATAATGAGGATGAAGCCAAATTCTCCAGTTCTAGCCTATAAGAAGACAGTATGTTAAATTATCCAAAGACTCAATTACCTAACATTTCCAAAATATTGAAAAATGAAACACAGAAGTATGTTTAACATACAAACAAAGAAACACTATCCTTTGAAAATGAAAAGTGTTCTCTTTATAAGTGATATCAAGAAAGTAATGAAATTGATAGGACTGTTCCTATAAGTAAATAATAGAAAGTAATACATAATAACAATGATTAATAACTGTTTTTAGTAATATCTAAGAAGAATGTTTTTAAACTGAATTTGCATGCCTAATAATGGAGAGTTTCTTCTAGCAACCATAACTGTGCTTATTTTGTTGACAAGTGTTGGTGCATATTATAATCAGAATATCAACAAAGGCAAGCAACATAAAACCCATTGTCCACACTTCTTACTTTTACAATTCATCTAGCTTGTGTTTATCTATGCTCACTTGAATTAAACAATGGAATAAAATGCTTTCAAAAGCCTGTTAGTCAAAATTCAGTATTCATAGATGCGTGTTGAACTTACACGTGATATATGGCCCAAATACTACAACCTAACAAAAGTCATGGTAATATCTGACACGATAAATGTCATACCTGACAAGACAGTGCCTTCACCCATGCATTTTGGTCAACCCCAAGCCAGGCTGTTGAAAACCAGGACATTCGTGAGAATGATTTATGCTCCTTAATTGCTAGTTCATAAACCCTGGCTGCATCATATAAAGCTTGGACAAGTCCATCACATAACTCTTCATCTTCCAGTGACCTATTCAGTTTCACCCTCTTTTTTTCTAGGTCAGTACCGGTGCTAGCTTGAAGGCTCCCATTGAAAGTGACACCGTCATCAGAGGAGGCAAGTGGTAGCAGGTGCACCCTCCTTCTAGATTTAGAAAACACCAAATAACACTTTCTACAACCTAAACCAGGATTACTGCTCGATAACAAATCATATCGTATGAGGCATCCCTTTCTTGAACTCCCACATTTACTCAATAGTAGGCAATGTAAGTTAGACACTTTTTTCCCGGCGAAAGGGGAGCCATTTGAAAGCCAACAATTCGAAGAGCTGCCAGTCTATATACAATTAGTACCAGGACATAAACGATGAATTATATACAAAAACTCAGCTCAAAGAGAATGCAATAAATACGAAAACATAAAGCACTAGTTCAACCACACCAAATACACTATGCCTCGCAGAGGTGGTGCAACAAAGATAGTAATTACGCGTTACATCCTTCTATCATTCAACTCTCTCAAACTCGATGACAAAACAAAGCCGTATCATTATCACCTAAAGAAATTGCAATAAAACCATACATCGCAAGCCATAAATAGTCTCAACTATTTCATTCTTCACCGATTGAAAACACTCATTTCAATGCTGCAACAGGCAAGAGCGTTAAATAGGGAAATGAAGAAGCACTTCCCGAACTATAATTACTGTCACAAATTCGCTCAAGCAACTTCAAAGAAAGCTATATACACAACAAGCAAATGTTTCAATTTAGAATTTTAATCTATATGGAAAACCTAGGCGCCTCCACACTCAGCAAAGGACCATAATTCGTAACCAACAAGAGACAGAAAGAAAGAAAGAACGAAAGTAGGGGAAATCGATTGTCACCTTAACGCGAGAGAGCTATTGCTGCCGCGCAATGTTACTGCCATGTATTGTGGATGCAGAATCCGAGAGAGGATTGAGTTGTGGTTGGCGCAGAGAAAGAGAGGGAAAAAAAACAGTGAAATAAAGCGGTGGAAGAGGTTATTTGGCCAAACGGACACGGAAGAGAGAAGAAGGAAAGGATGACGTGGCAAGAAGGGTGTTTTATCCGTATACGTGGAGAGTCCGTAAATCACACAACAGTGGTTGCCACTGGTTCTTTACACGGACCTCTCGGTTCATACAAACATGGAAAAAATGATAAGTTAACAAAGGGCATATTTCTAATTAGATATATATATATATATATATATATATATATATATATATATATGTGTGTATTACATTGTAAGGAAATTTATAAAAAAAAGTTGAATTACAATTATTGTAAAGATATATTTGAACATAATAATTTAATTCAATTATGCATATCCATAAATTAAATGACATTTTTTACATGTTAAAAAAGTAGTTTTTCTATATGTTTTATTTTATATGAAAAAATTGATTTTTTTTCCATATATTCGAAGTTATTAATAAATATTATAAATGGCATATTATTTTTAATAATTATAAAAATTTGATAATAATTAAAAAATTATGAAAATTATATATTGAATTTTTTACGTAAAATTCAATTAGCATATCTCATCACATAGACTACTGTATAAAAAAATTAAAAAATACAAAAACATGCTGACCAAATTAAATCTATGTTCAAAAACATATTACTAAACTCCCACAAACGAATAATTTAGACTAATGAAACATTAAATCAATTCAATTTATTTTCAATGTCAAAGTTAGTAAGACTATTATTTTGTTGAACACTTTATTGTTTGATGAAGTCATGTTGAAGACTTATTGCCTTAAGTGTCTAGGTAGTTTGATTTTTATTTTGTATGTCTTGATTTATCTTTTGCTTTAAGAAATGATGATGAATTCAATGACAAATATTTTTTAACTGGTTAAAAAAAATTTTAACTGATTTTTAAATTGTTTTATGAAAAGTTACAATTTTTTTAATTTGATATCTTTTAAATCAATTGATTGAAAATAATTAAAACTTTTAGCATATATTGAAAATCATGTTTTAGTATGTAATATTAGAAATGTTTCCAGTTAAGTTATTTTTAATTGAGAAAAATCGGTTTGTATGCATATTACATTTTTTTTAGTGAAACCAACAAATTGTTTTGATTTTTTAATAGGTTGGTTTTATTTAATTGCACCCTTGTAATAAAATATGTTTTTATTAAATCTTTATAAAAGGGTATGCATTGTTTTAGAAAAATGTTACTTATACATTTTACAATTTTACATTCGTGAGAGTCTTTGTGATTCAAGTTTTTGAAAGAAATAATTTTTGAAAGATCCTTGAGGTTTCTTAAAACAAAACTTTAATCATTGAGGTTGAGGTCAAATATATTTCATTACTGTTGTGAATTTGAGGAATATTTCTTAATTTACTTTTCAGATTAATTCATTCCCTTTTATACTACATTGTATTGTGTGTTAGATTGAGGCTAAGATAGGGTTTATTAGTGTGTTTTAGTGTTGTGACGGTGTGTTGCAGTAATTGGTTCTTAGTTTCCCCTATAAAAAATGTGAAACACCTAAAAGTTCCCAAAGTTATGCAACTTTTCATGCATTTTATCCATTTTTCTCTAAGAACCCAAGGAACAAACTAAGGATAAGAGAAGACTTGACAAACCCTATTAAATCGCATTCCAAACATAATAGTTTATAACCACAGATTATAAATTTTTTTTATAGCCAAAATAACAGTCATAAGCTTTGCATAAAAATATTTGTTGATACTAAGATAAGTATAACAACTTTCCAAGTATTCCCCATGACTTCCTCTAAAAAAAATATCATAAAAGCATATTAGAACATCATCTAGTGATACCATCTGTGTTGATTTTAACACGTCCATTGAGAGACATCCTTCAAATGATCAAGATAGGCATAATGTCTTTCTAAGATATTGTTTGAATATCCAAAAATCAAAATAGCAAAGTCGATAATATTATTATTCATGTTTTTCTTAGAAGAGTTACCTAAAAATTTCATATGCCAATGAATAGTACATAAAGTTGTATCAAAGTTCAAATTTTGTTGAAACATTTACAGGATTTCTCATCCTCCATAACATCTAAATAGCATATGTAACAACTTTGTATGAATGTCTTTCATAAGAGGGCTACCTGCAACAATAAAAAATTATATATTCTCATTAAGAGAGGTAAAAATCAAACTTGCCAAAGTTTGTTATTGTCAATACCAAATTTTAAATATCATGTTTCACTTAAAAAAGGTGATAAGTATTTTTCCTCATATTGTTTGCACAAGGTACACTTGGAACACATTGATTTACCTAAACTATACATGTTTATCAAAGGGAATTTTCTTATGTAACAACTTCCAAAAGACGAGAGTTTTGGCAGGTGGAATAGAACTCATCCAAATCATAATACCCCCAAACAGAAGAATTATGAGCATGGAGAAAGGTCATACCCACTTTCTGACTTAACACATCATAATCATCAAAGGTCCAAGTTGGTACATCAGGAAAACTAGCAACAATCAAATTTTAGATATTATCCAAGACCGGAAAGTTTTGAAAAGAGAAAGACAAACTCCCCAAATTACCCTTCTAGACATGAACAATTTTAGAAGTATGTTGTCCCTACTCTAGTCTAGGAACACTAACCAACTGAGAAATGATATTATTGAAAGATCATCTGTCATTCCAAAAATTAACTTGCTCACCATTTCCAATCATCCAATGAGTGTTATCCAGAACCAACCCGTACCACTCAACAATAATAGGTCAAATTGAAAAAGATTTATAAATGGAAAGCTTATTATATTTTTTCTTCAAAAATATGAATCTCATCAACCTGTCCCAAGACACACTATTAGAGAAATCCAAGTAAGATGAAGCATGAAAGCTTTCTTTTCATAAAAAATATTGGGAACTAGCAAACCTAATTTGTGTTTGCTAGAGCGAAGTTTACTCCATTTAATAGTAACCAAATGTTGATTATTAATTTCCCTGGTCCAAAATGAAATTTCTAATCTAGTGATCAACTTCTATAAGCAAATTAATAGCAATTTATAAATTTGGAAGTTATATATGAAATCACCAGCAATGACAAAGTTAACTGGTTGAACTCTCTCTATCATACTAAGAATATTTCCTTTACAATAGCATCAACCTTATACCATTCGTTTATTGTAACTTTAATGTTGCATCTGCTTCTACTTCAACATACTTTTTATTACCTAAATTAACTTTTGAGACAAATGAATAATCTATACAAATAAAATTCTCTCTATCTTTGATCATGTGATTGCTATAACCATTGTATAAATACCATATGTTCTTATACTCTTGAGTTATCTTTTGACAAGCAAATAACAAGTTCCCTTCATCATGTTTTGCTTCAGTAAATAAACTATTTTGTTGATTGCCAAAGTGACAATCCATTTGAACATGTTTAACCTTCCACAATTATAACATTGTGGTTTGCCATTATTCAAACAAATCTTTTCTTCATGGTAGTTATTCTTACACATTTCACACCATTTTTTTTATCCTTCATTATTTTCTCTTCCACCATAGTAGTGTTGTCCCTTTCCACACAAGTTTCTTTCTCTTCCTCTATCTCTTCCAAATCTACCACATCTAAAAGCCTCCCCAAATATTTGTTGATCTATCTTTTTTATATTATACCATAAATTTATATTAAAACGTGCTTTTAAATGGATTTTAAAACATGATGTAACAATATTTACTTAGTATCTAACTTGTCCTATTGACACTTAAATTTTCATGGTTGACAAATCCCTAGTTTGTTTTGTAACAACTGCCATATGATTAATAATAATTTTATCAACAATTCTTATTATATCTTTATAATATTTCATTTTGATTCGCCAATTTAAAATATTTGTTAAAGTATTCATTAAATTTTATTTTATTTTTCATTCTTAGAATCTCTAGAGATCGAAGTTTTAATGTTCTCATGTTTGAAATTTCAAACTTTTGATTAAGAGTATCACATGTTTTCTTAGCTATTTTTTCTATTATTGTCCTTGAAAATATGACTAGTAAGAACTCTATCATTAATTATTTTATTAATTTTCATTGTTTCTTGTTGTCTAGTTGTATTAACTTCATCTTCATACTCTACTCTATGAACTGGAACATTTAAGGAGGTAGACAAAGTTTTCATTTTTGTAGCCCAAAAATCATAATTTTCTCTTCAAACAAATGAACTTGGACATTGCAATAAATTGTAGCTGCTAGCTATTAAAGTGTTATTTGGTATAATATTTTTTTTAATATTTTTTTACAAGGATTTAGAACTCTGGTACCACTTTATTGGTGGTATTCTAAAAGTAAAAATTTGGTAGTATAGAATTTAAAGTAAAAGAAAAATAATTTAGAAATTGAATTAGTCTCTATTTTGAATTTTTCTTTCTATTTTTTACTTATATTTTGTAGCACATTCAAAAAACATTTTAATGAGTGAAAATAATTATAAAATTTTATAATGGTAGTCTAATAGTTACAAATATAAAAAATCACATGGGTATCATTAAGTACTCTAGATACATCTTCAATAAATATTAACCTTCAATAAATACTAAATATTCATTAAACACTTATAATAATGCTTTATTAACAAATATGAAAATAAAGGCATATGGATTGGTATGTATTGGTTGCAAGAATATAAGCAAAACAAAGGAGTGAATTACTAACACAACAATTTTTCCAGTGCCAAATTTAACACAATCAGATTATTACTTGCTTTATCCTCTATCAACTATCAATAGATGATATGTTCATCCAAAATTTTCCAGTGCCAAAATTATAATTAATACACCTATATGGACTAATTAATACCTTTTTACATTTATATTGTATTCCAGAAAGTTGTTGGGATTTATTGTTGACAATACAGAGATATACAATTGACATCAGGGCTTACGTCAATAAAATTCACCTTTCCGTTCAAATCAGTGGCGTAGAAAAAAGTGGATGAAATGATGCAGAGTTGACCTCCTAGAAGAATAACAAGTGAGAAAGTGACAAAGAATTATGTTGGTTTAGTTTAACTTCCATATTTTTTTAACTATGGAATTGGTATCATTTTCAAATTTTAAATATATTTAAAGTTTAAAAATAATTATGTAAATAAAAATATGTAATATATATATAGTAAATTAATATACTTAAACCTTATAAATAAATATCTTTTAATGATAAAAAAACTTATTTATTATAATCTTCATTTAAAAAACATATAAGTCAATATGTTTTAATAGGAGTTAAATATGTTTTTCATCCCTCTATTATAATATGAAATTTATTTTTATCTCTAACATGACATTGAAACTATATAGATACTTGTAGTATGCAAATGATTAGAATATGTCCTTATGTATGTGAAATGATTGTTAGTCTTTTTTCAAAAATTGTTAGTGCTTTTTTTTTTTTAAATTGTTAGTTTTTTTTAAATTTTTTAATTGTTTTTATTGTATAGGGATGTCCAGTGTGATTACTTCTAATGTGTTGATGAAGTGGAACCTCAAGTTGAACAAATTTCACATACAAAAGGAATTATTCTAATCATTTTCATACTACAAACACCTAGATTGTCTAAAATTTGGATTAGAGACAAATGACAAATTTCTTGTTATAATACATGAATGAAAAACATATCTAACCCTTCTAATAATTATTTTTAAATTAATCAAACTTAATTTTGGCACATATTTATAATTATTTTAAAACAAAGGCTCATTCAAATCTGTAATTATTTTAATAATGATGTTTAGATAATCAAATCTTTAGATATATTTTATTATATATGAAATTTGAATGATTTTTGTTGAAGATGTGGAATCAAATATGTGAGACTTATTTATTCTCACTTTTTATTTATTTTTTCTCTCTCGTGTAAGTCCTTCCCTTTGTTTTTTTTTTCTACCTTCTTTCAACATTCACCATTCAATTTTACCACTTTTTCATAATTCGATCACTCTTTAATGTAGTTGAAGAGCCCAAGATCATTCTCAATGGAGTAGTTTTCTAGACTGAGCTTCAGGTGTCAAACAACCTTTGTTACAAGAAAAGTTTTTCCTATGGAAAGCTTCTCAAAGGAAAAGAAAAATTTAAGTAAGAGAAGCTATTTTAGCTAGTAAGTTTATGATAGAGTCTCTTACTTGGGGAGATTTTATGGCATAACAAGTTTAAGGTTCTCAGGTCTCAAGTCTTAACTTTTGCGGTTACATATAAGATTAAAGTTATTTAGTAGGAAACTAAAAAACACTTGTTGTATTTGTATTTAATGTTCTCTAGTAAAATATGAAATCTAAAGAATATTGGTTACATTCTGATGCTCTCTAATTGCATTCAAAAGTGAAGAACATGTTTTACATGTGTATGTGATGCTCTTAGTACCATAGAGAGATTGAGTATCATCAAATATTTTTATATAAAAACAAATAGCTATTAGATAAATTATTAATAGATTTTCAATTTTCTTGTGGAATTATGAACTCCAAACAAACGAATGAGCTCTAATAAACCACATGCAAGAATATTGAATTAAGATTTATTAAAAAAACTCTCAAATAATAAATTAGTGATGTTAATAAATTTTAAAGGAAGAATCGGTTCACATATCACTTAGACATTCAATGTTCAAATAATAAAATAAAGATTAACAAAATAATAACTAAAAAAGACGAACAAAAAATGATAGTAAATATATTGTTTAGTTTAGAATTTATGATTGTTTTAGTAATATATTTTTGAAAATAAATACATGAATATGCGTTTGTTAATAATTGATTTATCAGAATTAAATATATCTGATACAATCTATATATGTAAATGTATAAACGAAAGAGAGAGAGAATTATTGTTCTACTAATTTAAACATTATTTTGCATGCACATGCTCTACCTTCAATTGCATAATTAAATTGATATAGTTCTCATTTAAAAAAGAAGGATAATCATGTTTTCAAGATGGAATGCTGATAATTATATTTTACTAATACTGTTATTATCATTTATTTATCTCTCTTTCTACTATATTCTAACGTTGTACTGCTTATAATAATATTTTTAATTAAAAAATAAATAAAATATTAATTTATTGAAATGTGAAATATATGGTTTTCCTGTTCACGGTGTTAATCTATCACACCCTTCTTCTATCTCTTCTTCTCATTGGTGTGATGGTTGTCTAAGAATCATTTTAAGAAAAAAAATTCTTATAATAATTCTTTCAATCGTTTTAATACATTGATATAACATATCGAAAAAGTATAAACCATGACTTGTGTTTTTAAATTATAACCATTTATTAACTTTTGAATCATTATTATTCAACTAACTTTCTCAGAATAAAATGACGGTAATAATATTTATTTGTTTCTTTTTTTCTTTATTTTTAAGATTTTGTTCCAATATGGAAGGATTTCATGTCCTATGTTGGTAGGTTTTTGAAACAAGCAAATTTGTTATTTTTCAGTAGAAAATCTTGGTAAAGGAAGCATGGTAAACTTGTGAATGGTCAACGAAACTGCCACGCCAGCGAGATTCCTTTCACATTCACGGTCCGCGTTCCCAAAACAACCTCCAAGACCTAATAAAAGGATCTGACCAATCACAACAAAGACCATTGATCTTTTCATTACCAGTGCCTCGCATCGCCCTCACTCATCCGAGCTTCCATTTCTGCGTTTCTCATTTCACTTCAATGGCCAAGACCTTCAAATACATCATCGTCGGTGGAGGAGTTGCCGCTGTTAGTTCCTCACTCTCTCTCTCTCTCTTTTCATATTCGTTTTTTTTCTCACTGTTACCTCGTGTTTCCACTCTATCGGTTTTTACTTTCTTCGATTCGCTTTGAGATGCACTGATCTCGAAATTCTACTGTAATTTGCGTTTATCTCCGTGTTCTTCTTGATCCGTTTGAGTTTAGTAATGGAATCGAATAATTGAGTTTTAGAATCCGTTAACGGAATGCGAATAGGTTGATTCGCATTTCCGGTGGCTTCCGTTAGCTCTTGAATTCTGTGAGCTTGGATTGCGCTATTCCAGAATACGAAAACATTTATCATTGTGAAGACTCTTTTATTTTCTCTTGTTTTGATGTGTGGATACTGTTGCTAATAAGTTTTCGAAATCGCAGGGTTATGCGGCAAGGGAGTTTGCCAAACAGGGAGTTAAGCCAGGGGAGTTGGCTATCATATCCAAGGAAGCGGTATATAGTTTATTCATAGATTATTAATCTGTGTTTTCTGCCTTCTATTTTCGCAAATCTCAGTAGTTCATTTCGCCGTAAGTTGCTGCTTCTATCCTGCACTGTTTGATTTTCCTTGCACTTGGACATATTTTCTATTTGTCTTGTTTTAGGAAGGTTATCAACCTTTAATTGTAAAATTCATAGAGATGACCGTATGTCTCATGAAATAAGTTCAAAATTATAACTGATTATGTGAAGTCTCTGTTTTAGAAGATTGAAAATAGAGCAATGAAATAGCCAAACAGTGAATGAGTAATGCCTATGCGATGTCTTCAGAAGAATTAAAAAGAAACATTTGAAAAATGTGTTTTTTTTTTTTTTTTAATTTTGTTTAGTTATTCAAGCTTATCAAACTTCTCAATTTCTTTGATAAGAAATGGTAAAAATAAAATAAGAAAGGAAAAATATTGAATTGTGCAATTCATATCAATGATACAAAATCGCTCTGATTCATCCATGTATATTCTTCAAATGATATGAATCCTTGGACAGTCAAATCATATCGAACTGTGTGATTCGAATAGTAAATCGCGTGATTCTAATAATAATTAGCGAGTACAATCTTGAATTGTACATTTTATAATTAATATAGTTGAATATTCGAATAGGAATGGTTCTGTTTTCAGTTTAACGTGTCAATTTTATTTAGATGTGTTATTGCCATTTCCTTGAATGCTTATATCTGGTTGCAAGTTTCTAATGGCTAAAATGGTAAAGCAAACTTCATGCATATCCTCTGTAGTATCTCCACTGATGCTCTTCATACATTATTCTTGTCAATTTTTGTATCATATTTTTATCCATTGAACCTGTTGCAATTATTTTTTGCTTCATATTCCGTTATGTATATTGTATATGTTCGCACAGGTAGCACCTTATGAACGTCCTGCTCTGAGCAAGGCTTACCTTTTTCCAGAGTGTAAGTTTGTTATGCTATTAATACGTACATCTCTTTTTTTCTCAATCCATTTATGGGTTTAATATAGGTAGCTAAAATGTTGTATTAGTTTGTTCTGTTAATTCTATCTCTTAAAACATATTGTCGGGTTGACTTTAATCGAGGCTATCTCTATTGTTTATCCTGGACTTTTCATCTCTGTTGAATTCTCTCCCTCCATTGAAATTTAAATATCAGCTGGCCTTGCCAGTCTCACTGAGTATTAACTTGGTGTCACAATTTAATTTTGCAGCCCCTGCTAGACTTCCTGGGTTCCATGTATGTGTTGGAAGTGGAGGAGAAAGGTTGCTTCCGGAGTGGTACCCAGAGAAAGGTGACTTTGTCTTTTACCCACATTGTTTTAGTTCAGCCTTGTTACTCGATAGTGTTAGGAATCAAAAGTTGACTATATATTAAGTGAAGGGAAAGTAGATGGAAGAATGGATCTTAACAGTTTTCTAACACAAAGTTACAAATTGTTCTGATGATTTTGCAGGGATAGAGTTAATTCTTAGCACTGAAATAGTAAAGGCAGACCTTGCTGCAAAATCGCTGATCAGTGCCGCAGGAGAAACCTTCAGTTATGAGACTTTGATTATTGCAACTGGCTCAACAGTAAGGATGCTAGTAGATAGTAGAGATGTTGCATTGTCCCCGTTCGCCTCGTACTAATGCTAATACTATCATATGCCAGGTTATAAGACTGACAGATTTTGGTGTGGAAGGAGCTGATGCGAAAAACATATTTTATTTGAGAGAGGTTGACGATGCTGACAAATTGTACGAGGCAATCAAGGCAAAGAAGAATGGCAAAGCTGTGGTTGTTGGGGGAGGATACATTGGTCTGGAGCTTAGTGCAGTGTTGAAACTCAACAATATTGATGTTACCATGGTCTACCCGGAGCCTTGGTGTAGTAAGTGGATGTTTCTTTTTACACCACCCACTCTCGTGTTACCTGTATGGGGAGTATTCACACACACACATATATGAACTAACACTGTTATTTGATGTTGCAGTGCCACGACTTTTTACTGCCGGTATAGCTGCATTCTATGAGGGGTATTACGCAAATAAGGGCATCAATATCATTAAAGGAACGGTTGCTGTTGGATTCACTTCTAATTCCGATGGAGAGGTATGGTTGCTTGTAATCTCGAACCCTGTCATGGGATAGCATTATAAAGTTCGTAATCAAACTTAATATAACTCATCAACCATTCAGGTAAAAGAAGTCAAACTAAAGGATGGCCGAGTCCTGGAAGCTGATATTGTTGTTGTTGGCGTTGGAGGAAGGCCACAAACAGCCTTATTCAAAGGGCAGGTTGAAGAGGATAAGGGTGGAATCAAGGTGAGTGATAGCCTATCCAGAGACTTGTTGACAGTGTCTAAAATGTTATCCTAAGTGAAAAGTGATTCTTGTTATCAATATCAATGACAGCATTTGTTTTGGTTACAGACTGATTCCTTCTTCAAAACTAATCTTTCCGATGTATATGCTGTTGGTGATGTTGCTACTTTCCCTTTGAAATTATACGGTGAATTGAGAAGAGTTGAACATGTTGATCATTCTCGCAAATCAGCTGAACAGGCTGTGAAGGTAAGAAGCTTCTCTAAATCATTGCCCCATGCCCTCTCGATCCTGACATCCTGTATTGAAAGTACTAAATGGTTCCTTTAACCTATTTAGTAGATATATGCTTGCTGTCCTGTTTCTCACGCTATGATAACGTGTTTTTATGTAGGCCATCAAGGCAGCTGAGGATGGAAAAACAGTTGAGGAGTATGATTACCTTCCATACTTCTATTCCCGTGCATTTGATCTGTCGTGGCAATTCTATGGCGACAATGTTGGTGACACAGTGCTATTTGGAGACAACGAACCAGCGTCACCAAAGCCTAAGTTTGGAACATACTGGATTAAAGATGGGAAAGTTGTGGGGGCGTTTCTGGAGAATGGAACTCCTGAAGAAAACAGTGCTATTGCTAAAGTTGCTAGGGTCCAGCCTCCGGTTGCGGATGTAGACCAGCTTGCTAAGGAAGGCCTTTCCTTTGCTAGTAAAATATAATGGTTATGTTAAGGAAACGATGCTTGCTGATTTGCACAGGTTGTATTTGAATCAGCTTCAGTTTACTGTGGATTATGTATTTCGGAAACTTTATTGTGTTTTTTTTTTTTTAAATGTGATTGCAAGGGATATGTTTTACCGTATCTATTTCTTTTCTCTTGCAACTTTCTGGTTCTGCGTCACACTTGATAAGCAGCAGCTATTTGCACTGCAAGCCACAAAACAAAAAACGTAGAAATAAGATTTATATGGATTGCTGGATTATCTTTAGCGCAAGATATAAAAAAAATATTTGCATTGGAAATTGATTTTCATGAACGATTTCTGCCCGGTTGTCTCACTTTCCTTCCTTCTCACGGGAGGAGGAGTTGTCATACTCCTACGCAATAAGAATCTTTTGGGTGACAATCGCCAATCACCGTTGTTTACAACCATTAGCCATCTTTTAATGGTCAGGAGGCTATAGCGGTTTGGATGGTTACAAACAGCAAAGTGTGTTTTGATCAAACAGGGCGCAAACATGTTGCTACAATTCTTTATTTTCTTGTGCGCCGAGCAATTCGTAATTAAGTATCGAATGTCAGTATTAGCGCCCATTCAAGCTATAAAATTATAAAATGTTTATTTGTTAACTTTTTAAAAAATGAGATATTTTGTTCAAAATTAAATAAAAATAAGTACTACAAATAAAGAGATAAAAATAAAGATAAAAAATTAATAATAAGATAGAGTATAAAATAGAGATGAATAAGAAATCGAAATTGAAGTTAAAAAAACTTGTTAAATAATTGAAAAATGATGAATGTGATAAATTAAAGTATAAAAATATTAAAGTTTAGTTTCAGAAAATTACCCACTCATGAAAATTACCTGAAAATAAAACAATCTTTGATAAATCTCAATAATATAGTAAAGTCGTTAAATTATTTAAATTTTAACTTTTATACAAATAAATCTAAATTAATTTACTATAATTTCATTCCTTTAAAAATTATAGCTAATTAAAATCTATCTATTTCTAACACCAATTCCAATTTGGTTTTCTTCGCAACAATATAGGTTTAGAAGCATTTTTAATGTGAATTTAATCTCAATTAATGACAAGGGGGTAAAACTAATGTATTGAGAGTAGAAAAAAAAGAATATAATTGAAATAAACCTTTTCTAAATTTAAAATCAAGTATTTAGAGAGTTTAAATATCTTTTCATCCAAGGCTTATTAAGAGTAAAATTAGTCACATATTCTCAAGTATTTAGAGAGTTTAAATATCTTTTCTTCCAAGCCTTATTAAGAGGAAAATTAGTCACTCATATTCTCATTATAAAACAATTTCTAATGGGTGAAAGTTGTAAGAATTCTAGATCTATTTTGCCTAGCCAAAAGTTATATAACTTTTCCTGGTTTTTATTTAGAAGAATACTAACAGCTCCAAATAAAATTTATTTATTAGATTATCATCTTTGCAACTTTTTGCTTAAACGATCAACTTGTTACAAATTTCATAGTATGAAATCTGCATTAACAAAATAAAGACAATTTTCAAAATGATAAGTTTTTATAAACTTCTTTTGACAAATTGTTTATCACTTTACAAACTTGCAGATGTAATAACTATTTGAGACCCAACTTGTGAAAAAACTGGAAAAAAATTTAATACATAATTTAATTTTCCTTTATTATATTTGAGATACTTTCATATGAATACCACTTATATATAATGCAAGCATGAACACTCACCTTAAATAATGTAACATAGTATATCAAGATTAAGATGTACAATATTAGAATTAAAACAAAGGAATCAATATGAAGATTTTTCTACAACAATCATATTTTAAACTGTTATAAATGGAAGAACAAGATGGAGGTAGAGAAGATATTATAATGCAACTATTATTTTAACAAGCCTGTTAAAAGCTACTTAGTATGTATAAGGAAAAGAAAGATGAGGACATAAGAGATAAAGGTCTATACAAAAAAATGAAGTATTAGATGACTATCAAACTTAAATGATGTTACTTGAAGTGTTCGATACTACATAAAGTCTATGTAATGCTACTCATAGTCTAACAAAGAATGGAAGCTAGTAGACATGCTATAAACATAATGATTGCATGTGTAGCTGAAGACTAAACACTTTAAAAACCTAAGCGAAGACTAAATGTCATGTTAAGATAAGATGAAGTTTAGAAGACGTCAAAATAAAAAGTATATGCATTATACATGTGGATATCACAAGGCACAATTTTAAATTAATTATCATGTACTTGTTATAAACAATGACTCACACATCCTCAAAATTATTCCTAAACAGTGGACCAATTTTCTGACTTTATATGCTCACTTTGGTAATGTCAATACTATAAAGGGATTTATAGAGAAAACATTGTCTTGCACATAACATTGAGTATTATAAAACAAGTTGTCAGTCAAAATGCAATCAAACTGACACAAGGACAAATATTAGTAATGAAGATCCAATAGTGATATTCAAGAACACTATATATAGAAGTTTCTCCTTGCAGAAATGACAAAGAATTTTAGATGATTCTACATAAATTTATTGTTGTGTATACAATAATTTTATAAGGATTTTAAGTGTTAAATCATAAGATCGTTTGTTAGACAACTTAAATAGAGCGAACTTTATTTGTAAAACCTTTATTAAGTGAAATCATTCTTTAATATAATGAGATTATATCCTCTTTAACGAGTTTTGATGTAATTACTTTCAAACAACTTTTGTTGCAAGGTTAGGGGTGACATTGAGTACTTGGTAAAGTCGAAAGTGACTTAATGTTAAAAAATGCTTGTGTTTTATCTCAAAAGGAGATGAAGATAAAAAAATAACCAAAAGTGACTTTGTGTACTTGAATGAGCAAAAAATGACAATGTATAAATCAAATGTGATTTGTGTAACCTTTTACTATTTGTAAAAGTGACTAGACATAGCTTAAATTGGGAGAATTAGTATAAAAATTGGAATTGTTACATTTTATGTCTATTGCTCATGCACCAACTCTTGGTTATTTTAACAAACATCTAACAAAAATATTTGTGAATTGTTTTCAAACTATTAGATGACCCTCGTTGAACTTCTAATTAACGACTTATTACAAAAAAAATGCTTTTTATAAGCTTTGTTCAACCTCCTATATAGAGTTAACATGGTATTTCATAATAGACATTTTTGTAAAAGATTTCCAATACCATTGTTGCCCTTTTGAATGAGATAGTGAAAAAGGATATAGTGTTTTAACATGTCAAAGAACAAGAAAATGTTTTTCAAAGACTTAAGAAACATTTTATCAATGCACTCATCCTAGCATTACTCGATACCAAATCATTTGAGATAAAATATGATGATTCTAATGTAGGCATTGAGTTGTCTTACTTCAAGAAAGGCACTTTACTTTAGTGAGAAACTCAAAAATAGTCAAATCAAGTACTTATGATAAAGAATTTGATGCTCTTATTAGTACAAAATTAACAATACTACACTTTGCCTAAAAAATTAGTTATTCATAATTATCATGGGTACTTAAATACTTGAAAGGTCAATGCAAGCTTAATAAGATACATGTAAAGTGGGTATACTTTACATGATCAAACATAAGCAAGAAAAAATAAATGTGATTGTAGATGCTCTTTTAAGAAGATATACATTGCTTTATACTTATAAAACAAACATTATTAGATTTAATCATACAAAGAAAGTGTATCAAAATGACGATAACTTCTCCAAGGTTTTCCGTGGTTGCTCCAAAAGGTTATGCAAAGATTTGTGTACCAAAGGATCTTTAAGGGATTTACTCATACAAGAGCAAGGTGGATTAATGAGACATTTTAGAACTTCAAAAAATTTATATTGCATAATTATTTCTTTTGACCACAAGTGAGGAAACATATAATTTTATTTTCTTTTTGTGAAAAGTGCATTATAGGTAGAAAGGTCACATCTAAGACTTAACCCATGAATTTTTATTACTCTTTGTATCATAATTTTCCTTGGATGGATGTATTAATGAATTTTGTATTTGGGCTTCCAAAAACAAGAAAGGAACAAGATTCAATTTTTCCTTCAACTACTTAAATACATGATTTATGGAAATCTAAGAAAGTAAAGAACTCTAAACCCTAAACTCTAAGAAAACAGGTATGAATTTTCTTAGTAAGCGTGTTTATGACAAATTCAACCTCAATTGATTTGTAAAATACGATTTGCATCCCACTTATATATTTTGATTTGACTATATACTTAGTCGATATATAATCTACAACACATCCATTCACACTGAATAATGAACATCTCAAGCGTGTTATTAAATATTTGTGAATAATCTAGCAAAAGTCCAACGTAACAACCTTTGAGATAACTTTGTTTATATCTAACTCAAACTCATAAAATCAACTTGTAAGATAAGATTTACACTTTATTTATATTTTTTGATTTGATCATATCCCTAATTAATATTGAGATTTTGAACACATTCATTCAACTAATACCTTTTGACCTTCTAAATTTTCCAAACTTTAACTTTATGTCCTAGTGATAGTTTTGAAAAGGTTCATTTTTTATAAGAATTGCACACTAAGGTCAAAAACCCAAATTGAGAATAATGTTTTCAAGATGTCATGTCTATAAATAAAAGAAGAAAATCATCTTTGAGCACGAAGAATTAGTATAACTTCACATCAGAAGGTATAAACCTTTCTAAATGCTTTAAGAGAATGAATTATATTACATACAAGTTAGAGTCACATAATTATAAAGTTAGATTCGCCACATAGTTGTCTACTCTTATTTTGTCATTGTTTACTCTTATTTTATCTCTTTACGAATCTAAAGTGATGTATTCTATATCTCTCTGATTTCATATTATCTTGCATTGCTTGAATTCATGAATCAAAACTTATCATTGATTCACTTCATGTTCAAACAAATATGAGATTATATTCCATGACTATTTTAATAAGATGTTAAGAGATTACTGAGGTAGGTAGAACAACGAACTCGGCATACAGTGTTTGGCAAAGCAATATCAACATTTACTAGCTAGTGTGGTTCAAGAGAACGCATATAAGACGGCTTCCAAAATATTCGAAACATGCTAAGGTCCAGGACTCGATCACATCCATCTACACTCAGTGCGACCTAACATTGTATAATTAACATTTTTTCCAAGTAGCTATATCAATACATTCTGTGGTATCAAAAATACCAAATCATTTCCCCTAGATCAAGTGAACCTAACTTCTCCAATCCGTAAAATCACCTCATCCACTTAATTTCTTAGATATTCCCTCGTTTAACTCAATAATAATAAAAACGTACAAGTTCATTTCAACCTGAGAGAACTTGGATTGGGATTCACTTCATCGTCTCATTATTCACTAATAAGCATTTGGCAAGAAATTTAAACAATCAGAACCCTAACAGTGATATTATCGAGAGATGTTAAGGCATGATTCATTAATTAATGTCACTTCTAACTTATAATGATAGCCATAGTAAAAAAGTAGAACAATAGATGAACTTTTCTTTGATACCGAAATAAAATTCCATAACATCAAGAAACTAAAATATCAAATAAAATTCATCCAACTTGGTTGGTCACTGAGATAAAACACACTAAATTACTCTCTAGAACAAAAATTTGACAAACTCAGAATCTCTAGTGTCAATTGAGAATATGTTCTGGACAAAGCTGAATAGACTACACCAATTAATCAAAGAGACTGAAACCCATATCCTGCATGACAAAATAAAGGTGAAGGATAAACAATTAGAAAAATCAGATTACAAAGCTAATTGACAATATAAAAAAATAATATATTAAGTTACTTCGAAGTTCAGTGCCAATATGAAAGTTGTCTTGACACTATTATGTTTCCAGACAAAACATAAATACAACTTATTATGTGTTTTTAGCAATACTTTCCAATTCACCTAATAAAGGTTTGTTCTAAGTGCTACAGTAAACTGAAGACACCGATAGTCCAATTCTGATTATAGAATAAAACCACAAGTACCATAAAAACATGTATCTAAGTTGTCTTTTGGTATGCTATAATCTACAAGTCCAACCAGTAAGAAATTCAGAACCTTGAGGAAACAGCAGAATATGCTACTCAAAATAGACTCACATGCCAACCCAAATTTTAAAAACATTTACAGTTCATCACAACTACAATACATAGAGACGAATGAAGCAGAAAGGGTATAACACTTACATCATCGGATTCCTCTTTCTCCTCGACTTTCTCCTCTTTCTTTGCCTCAGCGGCAGGAGCAGCAGCAGCACCACCTCCCCCGGGCGCAGCAGCGACAGCAACAGCACCACCACCTGAGGGCACTGAGGCAAGCTTTTCCCTACCGGCAGCAATAACCTCAACTATATCCTTCCCCTTAACTTCAGACAAAAATAGTTCTATCCTATCATCATCTGCTTCTGCACCAACTGCAGGTAAAAAAACAAAACAAAAATTGATCAATCCTCAGTTTCAAAAGCCTCTCCACAATAACCACATAAACAAACAATCAAATCCAAAGCCCTTTCGCCTAATTTCTGTACTGATAAAGAAATTCAAATGGGGCAACGAGTCTCAACTCAATAACCATGTAGATACACAACTCAATAAAAGAAACTCCCCGACCAATTTTTGTACTAATGATACAAAAAACAAATGGAGCAACAAATCTCAACCTAAACTAAACTAAGAACATAATAATACTGCCATACGTAACTAAACCTAATTACTCTACACATGTTGTTTAATTTGACCGATTAAAAAATTGAAATAAATAAGAGATAGAAGAGAATAATGCAGCGCACCGGAGCCGAGGATTTGCTTGATGACAGCGGCGGACGGGCTCTCGTTGCCACCGAGGACGGCAAGTAAATACGCAGCAACCACCTTCATCTTTCTGGGAAATTATACACTATCAGTAACACTAGCATGAACTGTAACCATACAGAATGAGAAAAGAAGAAAACCTGAGAGAGATTTGGAGCGAGGGACGATGCGAAGGAGCAGAGAGTAAACGGCGAGTTCTAAGGGTTATGATATGTTATGGCGCTGTATTTGAAGTAGTGACTGTGATACTGCTAGGGTTTGGTTTTGCAGAAACAAACTAACCGCTTCCTGGGCTTTCTTACACACGCAGCCATTTCTTTCTGCACCCCCACAGTTTTTATGTGCACTCCTATAAGGTAATTAAAAGATTAAACTGCCCTCCTTATAATCGCTACCCCTAGCCGTCAATCGTCTTGCCGTTGTTGTTATCTTTATCTTAGGTTATAAATAAACTCAAGAAAAAAATATTTTATATTATAGAATTCAGAAAATACTTTTAAATTCTATATTTCAGAAGTTATTTTTACATAAAAAAAATTAAATGGTGTAATCTTAAAGATACTTTTATAATATTATATAATTAAGAAGACTCACAAATCACTTGATCCAGATGTTTTCTATAAAAAAATAATTTAAATTATGCAATTTGGAAGCTTTTGTCATGTAAAAAATGATTTCTAGATTGCACCATCTAGAAATCAAGAAAGTTTCTCGATTGTGCATTTCAAAAGTAAAATAAAAAGACTTTCAGATTAATCAGAAGTCGAATTATATTTTTTAGAGTATACAGTTCAAAAATCATTTTTTCATCAACAATAAAGGTAAAATGGGAATTTTCATATTTATGGGGATAAAAAAATTATAGGGTGAAAAAAAATACACACACCCAAATTAGGCCCATTTATCAGCAAGTACGGCCTTTATGTGTGACTTTGGGCATTTACTATTTATATCTTCCAAATTTTCTGTTTACACTTCCCCTTTCTTTATTTTAATTGTTAATATAAAAGCTACCCTTTTATTTAAAAGAATGTGTACACACTCCTCTGTACCCTTTACTTTATCTGTATCCTTAATCATTTTCACCTTTTTTTTTTGTTTTTTTCCTATTAAAGGTATGGAAATTTTATTTTAAATTAGTATTATTGCAATTTTTTAAATTTAGTTATTCATATAAAATATTTTCATTAAATTTGTGATATTGTACAGAAATTTGAAATGTGTGTCATTGTTTTTTATATTCCAAAAAATGCATTTGGATAAGTTCCAAAAATTAACTTTCAAAATAGTTTTAATAAGTAAAATTCCACATAGTTCTAGAAAATGCTTCATTATTTGTGTTGAAAAGTTGTTTTTGGAATTTTCCTAAGATTTAATTTTCAAAATTGTCCCACGAATTACCTTTTGAAATTTTTTAGAAAATACTTTTTAGAATTATATAAAAAAATACCTTTCTAACCCTTTAAATTGATTTTATGTGTAGATGAACATGAAAGACCAAAGGTGGTCAATATTTCAAATTACTTTCTTTTATGTTATTATTGTATGACTACATTTATATTTTTAAGTTTTGTTCTTCTAATGATGTTATAATGAATTGGGTTAGATATGTCGCAAAGATAATGAGTTTGTCCTTATTATTTTTAAGTGTGTGAAAATAATACTTGAAATGAAAATGGAAAGTCATTTATAGGATAATTTAAAAAAATACTTTATGATTTTTTTTTCCAAAAAATCTTTTTGAGACTATTATTATAGATATTCTCTAAATTTATACCAATAATTTTTTTTTTTCAAAACTCCCTCCGAAGATACTTTTCGAAGTAGTGAAAATAGTTGACATTACTTTTGAGATATGAATATGATAATAAAAATCTCAATTTTCATTTATATTTTCAAGTATTTTATTTCTAATATATTATGTTGAATTAGGGTAGAAATGTTGCATAATATAATGACTTTATCCTTACTATTTTAGGTCTATAAATATACAAGAATTAATAAAAAGAGAACGCACTTAGACAATAAAGTAGTTTGTGACAATTCAAAACTTTTTCTTTTGGAATTGTCTCAAAAGTTCCATATCAAATTTTCTTTGTAAAATACTTTTTGAAATGGTAAAAGCACTAACATGTTTCAAATTTCTATGCACAAAGTTAAGAATTTCGTATAAATATTTTATAAGAATAGCTAAAATTAATAAAATTGTAATAAAAGAAAATTATTGTAAAATCTGCGTACCATTAATAAAAAAAAGTTACAGAAAATGGGTGGAAAGGGTTAAGAGGCAACTAAAGTATAAACGAATAGGGTTTATATATTCTTTTAGATAAAAGGGTCTTCTCGGTAACAATAATAAAAATGAAGGAAGATGGCAGATAAAAATTTATGAGTGTAAACAGTAAAAACTACCACTCTAACGGGCCATGTTAAGAAACTCAGATTTTTTCTTCATGTATCCCTTTATTTTTATAATTACAATTTTACCTTTTATAAAGATAACTTTCAGATAACTTGTTTTAGAATTTTTTTAGAAAAATATTTTTTAAAATTTCAGAACATGATTTCTATAATAGGAATTTTGGAACAAATTTTTATAATAAAATTATTGGAACAAAATTTTCAGATATATCTTTTGAAATATATGAAATGTATTATGGAATAAACTTTCCAAAACAGAATTTGTAGAACAAACTTTCAGAAACATATGAGATATCTTATCAAATAAATTTTTTAAAACCAATTTTTTAGAACATAGTTGATATTTTCGAGAACAAAACAAATTTTTATCAAATTCATCATTTTACTTTTTTTTTCTTCTTCTTATTCTTCCTCTAAAAGGTGTGAGAGACACCGACAAAGATGATGTGATGCAACAAGAGATATTATTTTAATCTTTTTGTTTTTAGTATGAAGGTGCAAGTAATAATCATGGAAGTGAAAAAAAAAAGCCACTCATATTATGAGCAATTGAAAGCAATGAAACCCTCATAAGATCATTACTATTTGCACTCCAAAATTTTAAAGCCTCTCCCTAATTTAAAACTTAATTAAGTTTATATTTTATTTACAATTTATTTATATTATTGAAATAATATAACAAATTTGTATTGTAATTATTAAGTATAAGATTATACAATTTCTTTATAAATATAAGAAAAAGTTTTAAATCATAAATATAACAACGATCATAATTTTTTTAAAAACATATCTCTCTATTTAATACTTTTTATTATAAAATTTAACAATTTTTTTTATAAAAGAAGGTTTTGTAATCACTTTGTAAATGTTTAATAAATTTCTAATGATAAAAAACATAAAACTTTATCCAAACTGAATTTTATATTAAATTTAAATAAATTCAGATTTAAGTTTTATGTATAATTCACATAACTTTTAATAAAAAAAATCAAATTAAACCGAAAACCTCACATAACTATTCCTGGTATTAAATTTCAAGAAGCACAAGTTTGTTCCAATTAAGATAATTGTCTTGAAGCCCAACAAAAGGATTAAATACAATTCCAGGTAATGATGCAGCAACTCATATAGATATAGAAAGATAGATTAATTAGTGACTTTAAGACAAAGTAAATAACTCATTGAGAGCTACATAAACATCTTCTTTACTTGCATTAAATTAAAGTGACTCACACTTTCCTCTAATTATGTGATCTAATTATTATTATCATTTTCTGATGTTCCGGTCAATGAATAATTAAAAAAAATTCTTGTTGAGTATGGAGAGTGTTTGTTCTCAAACTGTTTCAAGATCCGACAGTTCGTGTAAATGGGAGCTAGTAAGAACAGATAACGGGTCAGTGACAGTTTCAGTCATGACTAATGTGTTGAAATTTAGGGGAGTTTCAATAAAGTCTTCAAAATGATTAAGAAGGCTGGTGGCAACTAGTGGTGGAACATTGAGTTCCGGTGACAGATTACAGAAGTATATGTATGTAGTTGAAGTGCAAGTCAACATTGTTCCATGGCTTCAACTAGGAGATTGTTGAGTGTGAAGCCAGTGCCAATTGAGCACTAACATGTTTCAAATTTCTTGTCATCTAATTATTATTATCATTTTCTGATGTCCCTGTTAATGAATAATTAAAAAAATTCTTGTTGAGTATGGAGAGTGTTTGTTCTCAGGCTGTTTCAAGATCCGGCAGTTCGTGTAAGTGGGAGCCAATAGGAACAGAGAATGGGTCAGTGACAGTTTCAGTCATGACTACTGTGTTGAAATTCAGGGGAGTTTCAATGAAGCCTTCAAAATGATTATGAAGGTTGGTGGCAACTAGTGGTGGAACATTAAATTCCGGTGACAAATTACAGAAGTACATGTATGCAGTTGAAGTGCAAGTGAACATTGTTCCATGACTTCAAGTGGGAGATTGTTGAGTGTGAAGTCAAGACCAATTGGGCTGGGCTGAGTAGACACCATGTTTTAATAAGTGGGTTTAATCATTGTGTCCCCTTTATAATATCTATTTAAAGAGATCATTGTACTTGCAATTGGTGTGCAACAGGAAAGAAATGAAAACCTAATAGTTGTCCGTGTGGATGTAGGTTGCAGTTGGTGACCGAACCACGTTAAATCTTGTGTCGTTTATTTTCTTACATTGTTTCGTGATTATGTATGTTGCTTCAGCGTGCGTGTTTTTCTCATAAAAAATAAACACTGATAGTGCTGCTAGGGGTTCTCCTGGTTTTGCTACTTATGGTGGTATTTTTTGTGGGAGTATAGGGGAATTTATTGGTGGTTTCTCTACTTTCCTTGGTATTCAGACAACTTTGATTGCTGAGTTTTATGGAGTTATACATGCTATTGAACAAGCTCAAAAGATGTGTCTTACTAGTTTATGACTTAATGTGATTCTGTCTTGGTTTGTGTTGCACTTATTGCTAGGACCAATGTTCCTCGGATGCTTTGTAACAAGTGGAACACTTATCTTAATTATGGTGGAAAAATCAGATTTCGGGTTTTTCACATTTTTCGTGAAGAGAATGCATGTGTTGATAAACTTGCTAACGTAGCTTTATTCATAGAGAGTATTTTTATTGGTATAATAGGCTTCCATCTAGTATTTCCTTAAAGTTATTTATTAATAGGTATATATTACTTATGTACAATTTTTTTTGTTAATATATGGATTTTGGTCTAGTACCTCTCATATTTTTTTGTATTTCCTTTTTTTTTAATAATATTTTTTTCATGGGGTGACAGATAATTGTTATTACTTGAAATGTCAACTTAGTTAAGATATCAAGTTTCATAGTAAAACTTCATATCAGAACTTTTATAAAGAAAAAAAATAATATACATGATTCAATCGGAAAAACTTAATTTTGATAAAAAGTTATTAAAATATAATTTTATTATGTTTGATATTTGATCACACACATGCCGACATGTGTGTGGTTTGAGAAGGAAAGTATGTTTTCAAGATAAAAAGGGAGAGCTTTAGATAAAAAGATAACATTTCATTAAAAGTACAATATAAAAGACAAGTTTCATTAAAATCATTCTATATAATTGTGTTATATGCTAAAAAGCTTACCATTAACAATTATTATCTTAAAATATCCCCACGTATGCTTAACAGGTCATTGCTTAAATTATTTTGTTAAAACATTTTTACATAATACTTAAAATTACTCTTACAATTATTTCTTATAATAATAAAAATAATTTTGTCTAAATTCGTAAAAGCAACAATAAATATTATCAATTTTAAATTTTTAAAAAAGCGACTTTTTTTTCATTCAATATAACTTTATATATATAAGTATTTTTTATTTATATACTATCAAAGTATTTTTACATATTCATATTTATAAAAAAAATTATAAAACGATAGATTAATCAAACTTCATTACATATATTTTATTAAATATGAATTAACTTATTTTTTTCATTTTCAGCACCTAGATTTCAGTATATTTTTAGAAGTGTGGGTGAAGTAATTCTTTAGTTGCATAAATAAGAGTAAATATGCTATATATGTTTTCTTAGCTACAAAATATTAAATTTATTTATGATCTCTCACTGTATATAAATAAATTAGAATAATTACCACGAACAAGCATATTTGTTGTTATTACTTTTAAATGAAAGTATTTAAAAAAAATTATTTCACAACTATTTTAAAAAATATATTAGCATCTCATCCTTTTCAATTTACAATTTCCAATATTTTACTCACAAATTCAATTTTAATATATTTTTTAAAAAAATACCAATGAAATTTTAATTTTATAAATTTAAAACGTGCTTTACATATTAATAAAAGCTATTTCTTATAAATTAACTTATAAATTTCACATATTTATTTAAATATGTGATTAAATGGTTAATTAATATTTTTAGATGAAAGAGTTAAATAATCTAATATTAAATTTAGAAGAAAAAGAGTAGTGATTGAGACAAATACCAAACTAGTGTAAAACAGATACATATTAATATGGTCACATAGTTAGACCTGCATTTACTAAATCCATATTCCTTTGTCTATAATTTTGTACATTCCATCTTCCAAATGTCTTACCTATTAATTGTTCACTGTTTAAAACCTCTCTTCTCATTATTCTCATTTCCCTTCAAATTAATTTTGATCATTCAGGTTTTTAAAAACACAGATTTGATGGGTTTTAATAAAGTTTGACTTACTTTTCATATCTTTCAATATAAATTTATAATATTTTTAAATTATATTTGAGATTCATCATAAATTTTTTTAGTGTGATGCTATGGTTCTTTTATCAATAATTTAAAATAAAAAATCAAAATTAAATTTAAAAATAAAGATGAAAATAAAATATTATTAAAAAAAAAGCGATTAAAAATCATTAAACTTATTAAGTTTCATCTGCTATTGGACCATCCATAATATAAACTCTTACGTACGAATTGACAGTTCTTGATATAAAGGGGTGTTTAGTCGATAAAAATTTCTCATTAGTATATAAATAAATACAAATCTCATCTTATAAATTAATTTTATCAGATTTAATTATAATTTTTAATAGTTATTCTAGTAACATTCATTTATGGTAAAGTTTAGGATCTTTAATTATTTTGCATATAAACCTACATTACTATCAATGCATATGTCTACATCAACATAATATTATATTAATGATATCTTATGTGAATCATTTAATATATGATAACCAAATGGACAATCGAATATTTAGATTTATGAGTAAGGTAGACATTAAAATTGGGGGACAGTGTCAGAGTGCTTACATTTGACTAATACGAAAGTGGAACATTTTGTATTCATATACGAACTTTCTCAGCACATATGTTAGGCTAACTAAAATCAAATGTAAATTATGTGATATAGTTATTGGCATAAAAAAGTTGGTCCATGCATGCAGGTAAACAACAATAAAATCACTTATTAGAAACCAATTTTAAAGAAAAAAAATAATTAATTGCTATAGTGACTAAATTATAGACTATTTTGGAGACTGAAATAATTATTTTTTTTAAAATTAGTTTATATTTTTGTTAAATAATTTATAAATTGGTATCTAATTAGTTACCAAGGTTTTTGTTTCCAAATTTAGAATCTAAATAATTGGTAATTAAAACCTTGGTTGCTAATTAGATATCAATTTAGAAATCATTTAACAATAATATAAATTAATTTAAAAATCAAAAATTTTCTTAGTCTCCAAAATAGTCTCTAATTTAGTCACCATAGCAACTAATTATTTTTTGTCTCTAAAATTAGTTTTTATTTAATAATTTTCTTGTTGTGATACCTAATATTAGTTATTTTTTTGGGTGATACATCTTTTCTCGGTAGAAAAAGGAAACATGTTATTAGTTCAATCTCTAATGATATTAATGACAATTGATCATAACAAGTATTAAATTTTATTCTATATATTTCAGATGAATTGTATACCAATAATTTTTTTATTAAAACATTTATAAAACGTCTCACTTGATTAAAATTATTTTAAAGACAAATTTATGTTCTTTGATGACATAATTTATACATACTTATTACGTCTAGTAGATAAATAGATTCGTTCTATATATCTATTCAGAGAAATTTATTTACAATATCTCAATATGAGAAATTTTATAAAAATAAATTATTAGCTAAAAGCACATACTTTTTTGGTCTTAATTTATTTAAGTATTTTAATCAAATTTAGTTGTATAGCATTTTAGCTTTATAAAATTCATTTTATATATTTTGACAAAAGTAGTGTTATTTATATAGTTGTAATTATTATTACACAGTTTATACAATATCATTGTTTAATGTGATGTTGTGAGTTTGACTATAATAGCAGAGATTTTGTCCATAGGAAAATGATGAGTATTACATATTTGGGCACCAAGTTTATGTGAAACACGACACTGTACATGCTTAGTTACGTGACACATGTATTGGAGGAATTTATGCATAGTTTCCCCAAATTCTTTTCAGATCTGTCTTCTTATTTTTAAAAGAGAAGTGTTACTCGCTATATATCATCTCATATTTGTGCTATAATTCACATTGGCATCTAATCGATCATCAAATAAAATTAAACTTAATAAGATGATCCAATTAGACACCTAGGCTAGGTTCATTTAAATAAATAATCAATTAAAATATTGTAAATAGATAAAGATTTTTAAATATATACTGTTTATATTAAATTTATCATTTATTGTTGATTTATTTGCATTTTTTAACGTATCTTTGCATATAAAAGTTTTGTGATGCTTATCCTAAAAGTCAAGTTAAACTTTTGTGAGATGGTATAAAAGTTAAACTTTTTGTGATTATATAATATCAAGAAGTAACAAGTGACATAAGAAACAACAAACAACCACAATGATAATTAAAGATTTAGATTTAGAATAATCATATAACTCACATTATATTATTGAACTACATAAGAAGTTAACTGAACTAAAAAAATGTATAATATTAAAATAATAGATGCATGATTGTCCATTTGACCGCTATGCTTTAAAGTAAAAAAAAAATGATATTAACTATAGTAAAAAAAATACTTTTAAGTAAAAAAATTAGATGATTATTATTAACTATAATTTTTTGTTTTATAATAAGCATTTCATCAAATAATTGATATCAAAGTCAACTCATAAAAGAAGATAAAAAAAGAAGTCACTATAAAAATATATGAAGATGAAAATACTTTTCAAGAAATATTTTTTTTTATTTAAAGGCATAAAATAATTATACAATACATAAATCTAAACTAACTTAAAATTAATGTGTATATATATATATTATAAATACTCTACATGAAAGCAAAATAACAATTTATAATTTTTTAAGCTACACCATCAAAACAACCATTGTAACACCCCTAACTAATACAATAAAAGTTCTACTATACAAACTTGGAGTTTTTCAAAACATTCCTAATACATGATTAGGACTTATAGAAATAAAAATATTTACAATATACAGTTCAAAATAACATCCTAAAGCTCTCCAGAACCTCAAATACATGTATGATCATCTGCTCACGTACGTAGTACAGTCATCGCAGTTCAAACACAACAAGAAAAGCAAGGGTAAACTAGTGAAAAGAAATTTCATAACATATTAAATTCATGCAAAATGAACAAATCAAACTAATAGTTTACAAACATTTCTTTAAATGTTGTTATATAAAATTTCAATATCAATTTCATCATTCATATAGACTACACATGGATCTATTTTCAATCACAGTCATTGGATTTCATTTCAATCCCACCTCGTCTTCCAGAAGACTCATTAAGTATGCCCCTACCAGAGACTACCACCTGATCCAAAGATTACCAGCGAATCTAATAGAAAGGATCAGGGTAAGTTCAAACATCCAATACCGAGTGTCTACAACGGGACCCGGTGTGTATGAACTCTCTCTCAGCTTCTCACCACCTGATATCTTAGTCTACATGACTTAGATCATTAGTGAAGCCAGAGGATCTCCGTTAAACATAGGCTTTTCATACTTAATGCCATCAAACAACAACTCATACATTATCCCAAATGTATGACATCAATTTCATATCATTTTCATCATACAGTATCATTTCAAAACACAATCCACAATATTTAAAATCTTATTTAATATAAAAAATAACACTTAAAATACTAAACCATCAAAATATAATATTTTTACAAGTTTAAATAATATATAAATAAACAACACAAAATATAAACACACAACATTCCTGTCAGAGAAATTGAATATTGGGACCACGTCCTTTTCACAATCTTCTAGCCTAGGGTGCTATTAAAAAATTTAAATTTAGTTTCCCTTACCTTAATTGCTTGCTTTCCAAGCAACTTCTAGAATTTTATTCCCCAAAGTCTGGATAAGCTTCAAGATTTACGGGCCTAATGCAAGTTATCCAAAAATTACCAAATTTTAGTATAAGCTTAATCAAGTTGAGAGAAACACTTTTCTTAACTGGCTCCACTAATATTGATGACTAAAACATAGAGAAAAACAGAGAATAAGAGAACTTTAGAGTAAAATTGAACTTACTCTGTTTGAAAATCTGATCGGGTAGAAATGTTGCTTATCTCGCCGGCTACAATATAGTCCAATCAAATTCTAAAATAAATGAAGATTGCAAGAGGAAAATAAAAGAGAAGGAAGAGAGGAGAATATGAAGAGAGAGAGAGAAAAAAAAGAAGGTTTGGTGCAAGTAATAATCATGGAAGTGAAAAAAAAAAAAAGCCACTCATATTATGAGCAATTGAAAGCAATGAAACCCTCATAAGATCATTACTATTTGCACTCCAAAATTTTAAAGCCTCTCCCTAATTTAAAACTTAATTAAGTTTATATTTTATTTACAATTTATTTATATTATTGAAATAATATAACAAATTTGTATTGTAATTATTAAGTATAAGATTATACAATTTCTTTATAAATATAAGAAAAAGTTTTAAATCATAAATATAACAACGATCATAATTTTTTTAAAAACATATCTCTCTATTTAATACTTTTTATTATAAAATTTAACAATTTTTTTTATAAAAGAAGGTTTTGTAATCACTTTGTAAATGTTTAATAAATTTCTAATGATAAAAAACATAAAACTTAATCCAAACTGAATTTTATATTAAATTTAAATAAATTCAGATTTAAGTTTTATGTATAATTCACATAACTTTTAGTAAAAAAAATCAAATTAAACCGAGAACCTCACATAAACTGTTCCTGATATTAAATTTCAAGAAGCACAAGTTTGTTCTAATTAAGATAATTGTCTTGAAGCCCAACAAAATGATTAAATACAATGATATTCCACGTAATGATGCAGCAACTCATATAGATATAGACAGATAGATTAATTAGTGACTTTAAGACAAAGTAAATAACTCATTGAGAGCTACATAAACATCTTCTTTACTTGCATTAAATCAAAGTGATTCACACTTTCCTCTAATCATGTCATCTAATTATTATTATCATTTTCTGATGTCCCTGTCAATGAATAATTAAAAACTACTCTGTGAAACTCTCTTTTCATTTTTGTGAAGAGATGAAATGGCATTGAACTTGAAAAGCAACTCTAAGAATAAAGATTTGGAATTCAAAAGGAGACAAGATCATTGAAATAAGTTTCACATGGCAAGTACACCTATGTTATTTGACTTACGAACAACGAAGAAGGTGCAAAACTAATTAAGGTAGTAAAACAAATGCAATTATAAACGTCAAAAACAGCACACTTTTGACTATAAAGTAAATCCTACGCGTGATTGTAACACATGAAACATGCATGTGTCTGAAAAGCGAGTGAGATATTGTTACTGTGTTCTTTTTTATACAATTAATTTAATAACCATGTTTCTAGACATTTCCTTCTCTAAAAGTTTCAATTTAATCTAAAAGTTGAGATACTTTATAATATTATTTATTTTAATAGTTGAAAATTTCATCTTCCCTAAATATAAAGATATTTATAATATATAAGTAAATATAAATATTTTATAATATATAAATAAGTAAAATTTTTATTTTATAACTCTTAACTATAAATTGATTTTATAAAATTAAATTATTTTATTTCTTATTATTAATTTTAATTTATTAAAATATACTTTAAAATAAGATTCGAAGTACTTAAATTAGTGTGTGATCTTAAATCTTGGATTTTATATATCATATATATATATGTATATTAGTTTAATTTGAAAAATAAATTAGATTAAATTTGATTGTGTTTTGTTTCAATCCTTAATATGTTATTTGAAATAGAAATAAACAATTATATTCGATTACATTTTAAGATTTTTTTAGTGAAGCTATACCTTATATTATGTTAAGCTTTATATGAATAACGACTATGGTAATTTAATATGCATGATTAAAATTGATGTTTTTATAATCATTTTAGTTATTAAAGATATCACTTGTCTAATGACTAACTTGTCTAAAAGTTTTATGTGAAATGATATGTTTTATTTTAATGTGCTTAAGTTTTTGGGTATTAATATTCATAGTGGTAAAGTTCTATCTCCTTTTCTTGTTTGATGGAAATTTCCTTCTCCATATTGGGTTAAAATAAACACTAATGGTGCTGTTAGGAGTTCTCCTGATTTTGCTACTTGTGGTGGTATTTTCCATGGGAGTATGGAGGAATTTATTGGTGGTTTCTCTGCTTTCCTTGGTATTCATACAACTTTGGTTGCTGAGTTTTATGGAATTATATATGCTATTGAACAATCTCAAAAGATGGGTCTTACTAGTTTATACTTGAATGTGACTCTGTCTTGGTTTGTACTGCATTTACTGTTATAACTAATGTTCCTCGGATGCTTTGTAACAGATGAAACACTTATCTTAATTATGGTGGACAACTCAAGTTTTAGGTTTTTCACACTTTTCATAAAGAGAATGCACGTGTTGATAAGCTTGCTAACGTAACTTTATTCATAGAGAGTATTTTCATTGGTATAATAGACTTCCATCTAGTCTTTTTTTTTTTAAAGTTATTTATTAATAGGTATATATTACTTGTGTACCCTTTTTTTGTTAATATATGAATTTTTGTCTAGTACCTCTTATATTTTAGTATTTCATTTCTTTTTTTTTAATAATATTTTTTATATGGTGACAGATGATTGTTGTTATTTGAGGTGTCAACCTAGTTGATATATCAAATTTCATAGTAAGACCTCACATCATAACTTTAAAAAAAAAAAAATACATGATTCAGTCGGAAAAACTTAATTTTGATAAAAAAGTTATTAAAATATAATTTTATTATGTTTGACATTTGATCACACACATGCCGACATGTGTGTGGTTTGAGAAGGAAAGTATGTTTTCAAGATAAAAAAAGGGAGCAGAGCTTTAGATAAAAGAACATTCTCATTAAAAGTACAATATAAAAGACAAGTTGAATTAAAATCATTCTATACAATTGTGTTATATGCTAAAAAACTTACCATTAACAATTATTATCTTAAAATATCCCCACGTATGCTTAACAGGTCATTGCTTAAATTATTTTGTTAAAACATTTTTACATAATACTTAAAATTACTCTTACAATTATTTCTTATAATAATAAAAATAATTTTGTCTAAATTCGTAAAAGCAACAATAAATATTATCAATTTTAAAAGCGATTTTTTTTTTCATTCAATATAACTTTATATATATAAGTATTTTTTATTTATATACTATCAAAGTATTTTTACATATTGATATTTATAAAAAAATTATAAAACGATAGATTAATCAAACTTCATTACATATATTTTATTCAATATGAATTAACTTCTTTTTTTCGTTTTCAGCACCTAGATTTCAGTATATTTTTAGAAGTGTGGGTGAAGTAATTCATCAGTTGCATAAATAAGAGTAAATATGCTATATATGTTTTCTTAGCTACAAAATATTAAATTTATTTATGATCTCTCACTGTATATAAATAAATTAGAATAATTACCACGAACAAGCATATTTGTTGTTATTACTTTTAAGTGAAAGTATTTAAAAAAAATCTTTCACAACTATTTTAAAAAATATATTAGCATCTCATCCTTTTCAATTTACAATTTCCGATATTTTTACTCATAACTTCAATTTTAATATATTTAAAAAAAAATACCAATGAAATTTTAATTTTATAAATTTAAAACGTGCTTTACATATTAATAAAAGCTATTTCTTATAAATTAACTTATACATTTCACATATTTATTTAAATATGTGATTAAATGGTTAATTAATATTTTTAGATGAAAGAGTTAAATAATCTAATATTAAATTTAGAAGAAAAGAGTGGTGATTGAGACAAATACCAAACTAGTGTAAAACAGATACATATTAATATGGTCACATAGTTAGACCTGCATTTACTAAATCCATATTCCTTTGTCTATAATTTTGTACATTCCATCTTCCAAATGTCTTACCTATTAATTGTTCACTGTTTAAAACCTCTCTTCTCATTATTCTCATTTCCCTTCAAATTAAGTTTGATCATTCAGGTTTTTAAAAACACAGATTTGATGGGTTTTAATAAAGTTTGACTTACTTTTCATATCTTTAAATTTAAATTTATAATATTTTTAAATTCATATTTTAATTATGATTAAATAGTACTATCCAAGGCATACCAAATAAATATTTACTATATATAATTAAAATTAATAATAAAATAGTAATTTTTAATATATAAATCATAATTTTAATTTATGATAAATAATTCATACCGTGATACAGGATTATTAAGCAAATTCAATTTAAAAATAAAAATGAAAGAATAAGGTAAAAGAAATAAAAAAATAACAAATATTTCAATCTCGTTGAAGAAAAGTTACTCTAATTAAAAAAATTAAAATGCATTTTTAATTATAATATTAGTTTAAATTAATCATAACTAAATCTTATTTAATATAACTATTTTTATTTAATCTACATCAATATTTTAGTTTGTGTAATACTTATTTATATATATATATATATATATATATATATATATATATATATATATATATGTGTGTGTGTGTGTGTGTGTGTATATATATATATATATATATATATATATATATATATATATATATATATATATATATATATATATATTTAGATTTATGAGTAAGGTGGACATTAAAATTGGGGGAAAGTGTCACTGTGCTTGCATTTGACTAATACGAAAGTGGAACATTTTGTGTTCATATATGAACCTTCTCAGCACATATGTTAGGCTAATTAAAATCAAATGTAAATTATGTGATATAGTTATTGGCATAAAAAAAGTTGGTCCATGCATGCATGCAGGTACCTAATATTAGTTATTGTTTGGGTGATACATCCTTTCTCTGTAGAAAGAGGAAATATGTTATCAGTTCAATCTTTAATGATATTAATGACAGTTGATCGATAACAAATATTAAATTTTGTTCTATATATTTTAAATGAATTGCATATCAATAATGTTTTTATTAAAAATTTTATAAAACGCCTTATTTAATTAAAATTATTTTAAAGACAAATTTATGACCTTTGATGATGTAATTTATACACACTTATTACGTCTAGTAGATAAATAGATTCGTTGTATATATCTATTCAGATAAATTTATTTACAATATCTCAATATAATAAATTTTATAAAAATGAATTATTAGCTAAAAGCACGTACTTTTTTGGTCTTGATTTATTTAAGTATTTTAATCAAATTTAATTGTATAGCCTTTTTAGCTTTATAAAATTCATTTTATATATTTTGACAAAAGTAGTGTTATTTATATAGTTTTAATTATTATTACACAGTTTATACAATATCATTGTTTAGTGTGATGTTGTGAGTTTGACTATAATAGTAGAGATTTTGTTCACAGGAAAATGATGAGTATTACATATTTGGGCACCAAAAGTTTGTGTGAAACACGATCCTGTACATGTTTAGTTACGTGACACATATGTATTGGAGGAATTTATGCACAGTTTTCTCAAATTCTTTTCAGATCTGTCTTCTGATTTTTAAAAGAGAAGCGTTACTCGCTCGATAGTATAATTCACATTGGCATCTAATTATCAAATAAAATTAAACTTAATAAGATGATCCAATTAGACACCTAGACTAGGTTCATTTAGATAAATAATCAATTGAAATATTGTAAATAGGTAGAGATTTTTAAATATATACTGTTTATATTAAATTTATCATTTATTATTGCTTTATTTGCATTTTTTAACGTATCTTTGCATATAAAAGTTTTGTAATGCTTATCCTAAAAGTCAAGTTAAACTTTTGTGAGATTGTATAAAAGTTAAACTTTTTGTGATTATATAATATCAACAAGTGACATAAGAAACAACAAACAACCACAATAATAATTAAAGATTTAGATTTAGAATAATCATATAACTCACATTATATTATTGAACTATATAAGAAGTTAACTGAAAAAAAAAAAAGAGTATAATATTAAAATAATTGATGCATGATTGTCCATTTGACTGCAATGCTTTTAAGTAAAAAAAAAATTATATTAACTATAGTATAAAAAATACTTTTAAGTAAAAAAATTAGATCATGATTATTAACTATAAATTTTTTATCTAATAATAAATATTTTATCAAATAATTGATATCAAAGTCAAGTCAAAAAGATAAAAAAAGAAGTCACTATAAAGATTTATGAAGATGAATAGAAATATCTATTATGTTCTCAAATAATTTTTAAGAAATATTTTTTTTAAAGGCATAAAATAATTATACAATACATAAATCTAAACTAACTTAAAATTATATATATATATATGTATATTATAAACCCTTCTACATGAAAGCAAAATAACAATTCATAATTTTTTAAGCTACATCATCAAAACAACCATATCACTAAACAAAATATAACATCTTCATCTTATATTAAATTACATATACTTTTTAAAAAAATAATCTTTTATGAAAATTAAGATTTAATAAAAAAAAATTGTTATAATAATTTTTCCAATTTCGTCTTATCTTCATAATAACAACATGTTACTACAATGACGTGATATCATTGTTGGTGTACGTGTTAATTTTTTTACTAAGTCAACTTTAATCGATTACTTTATTTGTGTTATAATCAATGTAACATATATTGACTAATTTAGAATATTCAAAATAGTAAAACAAAATTAAAATAATAATAATAATAAGAGTATAAAAAGCTATTAAACCTAAAAATAAATATTATATTATATTATATACTTTAATTAACGTGATAAATCAATACTTAGCAAAGCCCTTGTATAAAGTGCGATGGAAAAAAAATCAAGAAAGGAAAACATAGAATAATAGAATTAAAGTGGTTCAAATGTGGTGGGCGGAAGAAAGTGAACAAAACGTTAGTTGTTTCCAGGACCACTCACTGACCAGTGCCACTTCAGTCTTTGTTACTGATACAATACCAACTCCAATTTCTGTCTGCTTCTATTTTCTTCTGTCCATTTTTTTTTATAAACCACTCATTTTTTTTATTAATTTTTTTTATTCAAATAAGATATAGGTGATAAATTTGTTCTCTAAATGTTTAATATAATATTATTAACACTCTAACTAGTGATAAAAACAATTTTATATCAATTCTTACGAATATTCAGGTCTTTCTAACTCTAGACAAATTTACATAAATAGATATAATTATAATATGAGAAACTAAAATTAAATATTTGTAATATCACAATTAAGATATAAAATACGAAAATCGTTTAATCATCTAAAATAATAATAGAGCCGTTTTACTGACCTATTTCAACATATAATTTTTCTGTCAACAATGTAAGATTATATCATCATGTAACTAAAATATACATGAGTATATTCTGACCCGTGACAGCGATATTAATTCTCACTATTGTAGGAGATAATGACCCACATTACTATAATATGTTAATTTAATGTATAATTTGTTTTAATGTTGCTTAACTGTACTTAGGATTATGATACCTATACATATACTTAAAAAATGTTTAGGAAAAGACTGATATACTTGTGGATAACATATAATGATATAAGTTCTAATAAATCCTAATGCCAACGATTTTGCAAAACTAATTATCTAATAAGAAAGGTAAAATATGTTTTCAATACAATAACTATTGGAAATAAAGTAAATAAAATGGAGCACGATTAGTTTAATTTTATTTTTTTTTTAATTATGCTATTGAAAAAAATATAAGTATAATAAGAAAAAAAAAATCAAGCATGATTAGTTTAATTTTAGTTTTGTTAAATGTTCAGTTAAATGGGCATGTAGAGGTCCTGTATCAACATATACGTGGCTATATTGTATTAAAATTAACTATAATAAATATTATTTATTTATTTTGTAAAAATTAAATATTGTTTTGATGAGTTTTAGTATTGATTGAGATGTTGACTTTTGAGGCACGAGTAGAAGAAAATCAGAAGAGATTAGATACATTTATGGAAGTTGACGATTTCGTGTTTCCGAATTTGATTGGGGTTGGTTCGAGGTGCTTTTGTGGAGTGGGATAGATGGTTTAATAACTTTTATGGTTTAATTTGTGTGATTTAATTAGGATTTTTTAAAAAGCCTTTTAATTAGGATTTTAAATTGAGGATTTTTAGTAATTATTATTAATTAAATATTAGTTTGTTGATTTTAAAGTGAGGGTTTTTTTATTGTTATGAGGTAATTTTTAGTAGATAATCACATGGTAAAGTGAACAATTATGAGGAATGAATGGAAATAATAAAGATTGTAAAAGATTTTGGGTACTAGTGCAGAGAGTTTAGGTTTTGGTGAAAATAAATAATGTTAACTTAAAAGAAAAATATTTTTTTATCGACTAAAAATGAAATGAATGAAATTAATAAAGGGAAATATTTTATGAATACACTAACTTTTATATAAAATTAGTATTATCAAACTTTCAACATGCATTAAGCCTATAATAATACTATATTCAAAACAGAATTTGACAATACTATAAGCTAAAAGTAAAATTTATTAACTCAAACTCTTTATAACTGGTGTTTTCATCTATTTGTAGTATCAAAATTTAATCATAAATTACAGCTATGATTGAATGGTTTGGAATTGAATGATTATGCACTTTGTAAAATGATTGATGATTTTTTACATTGCACCATCTTTATTCCTATTCTTTCAACTTCCACAAACTTTCTGCAATAATACTAAAAATAAAAAAAATCATATGTCACAATTAATCTAGCAGTATTTCACTTTAACACATAAAAAAAATATCCACGTCATAGTTAATAGCATCTGTATATTGTTACAATAGTTCCACGTGCACATTTAACATTTATCAAGACCCTTTTAAGGAAAAGTAATGGGATTCAACTTATTTTAATAATTTTTTTCATCTTATTATACTAATTTTTTATTTTTTTTATACTTGTTGCAATGAAAATATATTTTACTCTGTGTTATAAATGTAACATGAAATTTTAAGAAGATAATCATTCAATTAGTGTAAAAATAGTCATCAACAATGTCTTTGGATTATGATTACTTTAACAAAAATATGGTGATGATTTAAAATAAAATTAAACTTTACAATGATGGTTGTTAGAGAAATGTTGTTGTTTGTACCTTTTAACAACGATTATATAAACTAGTGTCGTTATATTTGTTTACAATGAAAGTTATTTATATAATTTCTGTTATATATCTTAAATTTAAACGTCATACACCATCTTTTTTATTTATCCATTGGGTAGCAGTGCAAAATTTATCTCCTATCTTCTTTCTTATATCGTGTTGCACTTTTTCCACTTACCTCTATTGCCTTTGTCATAACGTTGCATTCATTGTTGTCATCAACTTTCTCCTTTGTGTGTTTCTCTCAAAGGCTCATTTGCCTCTTCCCTTTCCAGGTTAGTAATAAAAACATTTAATAAGTTCTTTGATTTCTCAATTGTGATGATTTCTTTTAGTTTTATTCCTCCATTTTGAATGTTATCATTTTGAACCCATTTCTTTGAGAAAACAACATAATTTCTTCCGTCAAATTCTTTATAATATTACTATAACAAGATGACATTCATTGCTCATGTTACATATCAACTCCATCATAAGTCAACTTTAACTCACAATGTATCATTTGTTGTTCATTATGACGTAATAAATTCTTGTCTTGTTTTTTAAAAAAATTAACCAAATTGAGAATGTTTAATATAATGAGATGAAATTGGAAATAAAATATCATAGTAGAATAAAAAGGCTATTAAACCTAATAAAAAAAGACTTTTTATATTTTTAATTTTTTTTTTATATTTTAGAAATAACAATTGGTAGTTTATATGGGGCTTAAGAATTGTTAAGTTATGTAGTATGTTAAAAAGTAGAAATTAGAACCTTTAGTTAGCTAGGCTTTTGATTTAGTTAGTTACTTTTCAAGTGTTAATTTTAAAGAATGTTTACATAACATGGTTAATGTTTATAGCATTAATGTCTCCTAACATAAACTAATCTAATGTATTTATACATTAAACCACCACCAAAAGGCAAGGGACATAAAAAAAACTTAATTACAACCCACTTGAAATATACATCATAAACAACACTGTCCAAAACAAAAAACCCAATCAACTTAAAAAGTTTCTTATGAAATCCCAATCTACTTAAAAAATTTCTTATGAAATCTCTGAATAATGTCTCTCGTACCCACTAGACTACGAAACAAACCAACTAAATATTTCTACTAGACAAAATATTAGATGAGAAAGATGGAGGATAAAACTCAACAAATCAATAATAAAATAAATATTCCACAATAATAATGTAGGAGGTTTTGTTTATCCTTAATTTGATCAAAGGAAATAATCTTAATTCGTACCTACCGCGGTGTTTTTTTTTGTGGACTTTTCCTCGAAGGTACAGATGTGTGTGCCAGCTTTCAAAGGCACCAATAACACAAGTTAAATATTTTTCAGCAGTAAACCATGTGGAAGGAAACTACACAAGCAAAAACACTTTGCTAATTTATATATTTAAGATAATTATTAATTAATTTTATTTATTTAAATACATATATTATAAATATAATCATATGTATATATATATATATATTTATAAATGTATTACATATATAGTTTTTAAATAACATAAAATATGACAAACTTTTATCTATACACTTTTCAAAACAACTCTCACATAAACAGATATGAGATAAAATTAAGAAATAATTATTTTAATGATCACTTATAGATAATTTTAAATAATTTAAAAATATATATGCATGTCCTCCGGCAATAAAAATTTGCTTATACTTTAAATAAATATAGTATATATTACAATAAAGTAATATATATATATATATATATATATATATATATATATATATATATATATATATAATGAAAATTATTTAATGATCTGGATTCACTCACTTTAATACTCTTATTTATGTTTGATCGAAAAAAGAGAAATTGACGAAGAAGGACAAAGTTTGAAATTTAAATTGAATACAAAATTGTTTCAATTTTTTATTAAAAAATAATTTCTTTTTGTCTTTTTTACTTCTAACAAAACATAAAAAAAAAATTGATCTCTATATTTTCATTCTTATCATAATCACTTTCAAATATGGTATACTGTTGATATTCATACACCTATATTTCATTACATTTAGTATTTAGTATATAATATTTTGTTGAATTGATATTTAATGTGTAATATATTATTTAAAGTATTCATAATTTCTTATTATTACATTATATATATACAAATTTTATGAAAAAAAACAAATGTATAAAATTTCCAAAATGTAAAAAATTTATTAAGACAATTGTGCAATTCATGAATTGAATTAACTAAAATTAAATCTTTAAAAGGGTTAATAAAGTTTTACTCCATCAGCTTTGACATAGTAAATAAATCATGCTCCATGGGTAACGTAAAGTCTTTTTTAAGAACAAATATATGGATTTTAAAATGTTCTGCGTTGTCCAGTTCCAAAATCCCCTTCCATTGACTGACTCAGTATTAACGCATGAAATGAAATCTTTTCTTATAGGTTGGAGGAAGACGACGCGACAAGGGAAGCGCGTGGCGAGGCGGAAATAAGAAAGGAAAAATAATAAAGAAAGGGACACCCTGTGTTCCTCACAACGCCATATTTAACTACCACTATCCACTCGCTACATCCAACGTTGTAATGCGTGCTTCTTAGCTCCCTCTTCACTTACACTCCGACATCGTTTTACTCGAACGACCAAACTCTGTTCAGAAACAAACCCTTCTCTCTCTCTCTCTCTCTCTCTCTCTCTCTCTGTGATTCCGAGAACATCCTAAGAACTCGATTGATTCTGCACATTCCTGTTTGCATTTTCCTGATCTTTGTCTCAATGGAGGTTCAAACTCACACCCACGCTCACTCCACCTTCGATGTCAACCCCAACCCCAACGCATCATTCCCTTACGACATTCATCATCCTCAATTTCGGAGCTCCGAATACCCGACCCCAACATTCCCGCTCTCCCCTCATGACCCGCCACAACCTTCACCCACCCACGAGTCATCGGAGACTCACGCGCCGGGACGCGCCTGCCCTCAGACTACGGCTGCCCTCCAGGTGCAAAAGGTCTACCGGAGTTACCGCACACGGCGGAGGTTGGCTGATTCCGCCGTCGTCGCCGAGGAGCTCTGGTGCGTCTTCTCTGCATGCAAACTCTCTCTCTGTCTACCTAATTTATATATTTTTTAATTAGGACGATTTTTTTTCATTAAATTTTCACGGAGTATGAGTTCATTTTGAGAAAGTGGGTTTTGAAAATTTGAAGGTGGCAATTGATGGATTTCGCGAGGCTAAACCACAGTACCATTTCGTTTTTCAATTTGCCTGAGACTGCTGCATCACGGTGGAATAGGGTCAAACTCAACGCTTCCAAGGTCTCTCTCTATTTCTTTTTGTATGTGTGTATAGACTTATGTGTAATACGGATAGTATTCGGGTACTTGTACGTTTTGTAGGAAGCTATTTTGCCTTTTGTTCCGTTTGATACTAAGATTATGTTTGATTCTGAAGTCAACTGGTTTTTGTAGGTGGGAAAGGGTTTGTCCTTGGACGCCAAAGCATTAAAATTGGCTTTTCAACATTGGATTGAAGCTGTGAGCATACATTTCCTAACATCCCACGTTGACATTATTTAATTTATTTATAATGTTATATATGAGACCAAGTCATCCTTATCTCTGTTGTAGCTGTTTGGTTCCACGTCTTGGTTTTTAACGTTTAATGAGAAGCTAGTAGTAATAAATAAATAGTAGCTTTCATGTTTCAAATGTGATTTATTACTTCTCCATATTCCAAACACATAATTTAGTTGGTGTTATGGCTTGAACTGTAGATTGATCCACGCCACCGCTATGGACATAACTTGCATTATTACTATGAAGAATGGTGCAAAACGGATTCTGGCCAGCCATTCTTTTATTGGTGAGACTAGTTTTCTACAAAGAAAGCATTTATTGATTCATTCATTGGCCTTGGTCGTTTCTGATTGATAAAATGCTGTTGATATTGGATGGTTCCATTGTGAATACAGGGGAATATGTTTTTGCTGTACACTTAAGCATCTAAATCCCACTAGTCTTTCATTGTCTTCCATACTTTCAATGAAAAAAAGGGGATTGTTTAGGGGCCCTATTTCATTAGTTAGATGAAATGGGGAATTTTGATTTGTTTCCTATTTCTTGTTTTGACTAAGTGAAGCTTGTCATGTGGAGTGAAATGTTAAGTGGAACGATGAAGAGGTTGAAGTGGTGGTTTTTCACTGAAGTTTTTTTATTTGTCTCATTCTGCAGGTTGGATTTGGGAAATGGAAAAAATCTTGATCTTGAACAGTGCCCGAGATCAAAGCTCCGAAAACAATGCATAAAGTATCTAGGACCTGTATGTGTACCTACTTGTTTCTATTGTTAATTGTAGTTGTCGTTGACTTCATTGACTATTTGACTTGTAATTTGTACTGCATTATTCCAAAAGTTGTTGTCTTTTCCTGCTTTTCGACTAGTTGATCCTTCTCAATAATTTTCTGTATTAGCAAGAGAGAGAGCACTATGAATACATTGTCTGCGAGGGGAAAATTATCCACAGCCAATCTGGAGATTTTCTGCATACAAAAGAAGATTCTAAGGATGCCAAGTGGATATTCATAATGAGCACCTCTAAGAAACTTTATGCTGGCAAGGTAACAACAATTCAAGCTCAGTAATTGTTTCTAATTTACTATTTCTTATTTTTATACAGGCACTCTGCCATTTCTTTCCAGCCATATTGATACTTTTTAATTACCTCTCAGAAAAAGAAGGGATTATTCCACCATTCTTCTTTTCTGGCTGGTGGAGCTACCTTGGCTGCTGGAAGGCTGGAGGCTGAGCATGGTGTTCTTAAGGTATACTTAATTTCATAGGTTGCATGATTAATTTGTCTTTTTTTTCTTTTGGTGCAAATTTGGCTATGCACATAGAATCTCACTGATAGATAGACTCATTTACTAATTGCAATTTATATGCATTGAAAAATGACTGATTCTCAATGCTTTTGGCTTTTTAGTCCATCTCTGCATATAGTGGACACTATCGGCCAACAGATGAGGCGCTCAATTCCTTCTTATCATACCTCAAGGAAAATGGTGTCAAGATTGATGAAGTTGAGGTAATTGATTTATATTCTTGTGAACTTAGGTGTTTGTTTTCTTCAAAAGCTGTTGCTTCAAGTAGAAATTGATCAGTTACGGCCAGATCATTTTGATGATTGTTAGTTGGAACACATGTATAATCACCGGCATTTTTCATTGAACAATTATGATGCATTGTTTCAGATTCGCAATCCAAAAGATGATAGCGACACTTACGAGGATGGAAAGGTCAGTGAAATAGACCCAGCATCTGCAGATTCTAACCATGGTAAAATACCAGAGCTTGGAATTTCTGAGGAAGCTGAGAACTCCTCATCTTCAAGCAATGTAAAGCCTCAACCTGTATCTGCTGGTAGTTATAAAAGGACTCTCTCTGGTGGTCTTCAGAGTCCAAGAGCTGAGGTACCCAAGGAAGCAATATTGCAAAGAATCAATTCCAAGAAGGCAAAATCCTACCAATTGGGGCATCAACTTTCACGTAGATGGTCAACTGGGGCTGGACCTAGAATTGGGTGTGTTGCTGACTACCCTGTAGAGCTTAGACTGCAGGCCCTAGAGATGGTTAACCTTTCTCCAAAACTTCCTCCTTCACCTTCCTCGTACAGGTTACTGGGTGGTCTTGTGGCGCCAACGTCATGTTCAACACCCAATGGCACTAGAACTGAAACTGATGAGAATTCTTGTCATTCAACCCCTAAATGATATTAGGATTATGTCTGCCAAGGTTATAGGTACCCTAGTTAATGTACTGTTCTTTATGTTATGTCTACTTTGAAGGACTTAATTAATGTTATGTTTTATAAAATTCAGTAGTTTTTATTAGCTCACGTATTGGTTCTCTCCACTAACGTGAGGATAAAGGAAAAGGTGTTTCATGATAAAACGCTTACAAGTGATTCCCAGTCATTTGTAAAAGGTAACTGTCATTAAAAATGAAGCTTTTTTCTATCATGTCAAATAATAATATAAATGCTTTAGAAATGGTATTTTTCAGCTATTGCATTTTGGAAGTGGTCATGAATGCTATACAACAAGAAAATGGTGTTATCATCCTCCACCATCCTTTGTCGAACCTTGTTAGAAAACTAGACATTAGTGGGGTAATGGTTGAGGGATTTCCTACGTGTACTACGATTGTGGCAACACTCTTTCCGGAAGATAGAGGTGTACTTGTGAGTCAGAACAAAAGAGACAAAGAATTGTTCTTCTTCTTTGTGCTCCTGGTATTTCCATGCTTATAAAACCATAAATAAATTTAAGGTGTAAATAAAAAGTCTTAGAAAGTGAAAATAAAATAAAATCTAAAGAATAACAAGATCATTTTATCTTCAAGGAATCTGGAAATAACAAGGTCCTTTATCTTCGAGTTATTATGATTAACAAAATATTGCAGTAAAGTTCGATATATGGTTTGTTTGGTATTGAGAAATAAAGGGGACAGAAAATAATAATGACACTAATCATAACATTTTGGAGAAAACTAACATGACATACAAGTTGTTGTATAAAAATATTCAGTTTCATTTGAATAACAAGTAATACATTTAAGGAAATTTAAATTATCAAAGATTTTTTAAAAATTTAATTAGAAAATAGCATCAACTGTAGTCATAGTATTGCAATTAACTTTTATCCTATTATTTGTATATATTTATACTATCGTTCTTTCTCTCTTTCCTTCTATTTTTAGTCTCTTTTCAATCAATCCCTTTTAACTTCTACTTTATTTTTCATTTTTATTCGTCTCTTTTAATTTTCATCCACCTTCTTTTTCTGTTTTATACCAAACATAATATAAGATTTTGACAAAAATCATTTTAAAAGAATTGGATTTAAAAATTTGACTTTTATTTTAGAATGGTATTTTAAAAGTGAGTTAAAATAAATTATTTACATGATGCACTACAAGTACTTTATGATAGGAGGCTACCTATCAATAATAAGTGCTGATAAAAAAAATTGAATAATAAGTGAAAAATATCAAAGTTGACGTTTACCTCTTCTCTATAGCTTTAAGAGATATGCATCTTAATTTTAAGGAGAGATAAATTCCTTAATTACTAGACCAAGGTAATCGGAATAGAAAATAAAATAAATATTATTAATTTTTTTTATTAAAATAGAATAATTTCACAAGTTAATTATTAAAATTGATAAAATTTTAAAAAAATTATCAAAATAAATAAATTGTGTGACACGATTTCATTATAAAAAAATTATATTAATGTGACATGATTTTAACTGAAATTGATTTATTTTAGCACAACTTCAATGTTATTTAAAATCTAATTACAGTGAAATCATGTAAAAGTGACACAAGTTATTATTTTAATAATTTTAAAATTTTTTACTTATATTAATGATTAATATATAAAATTATTCTATTTTTCTAAAGAAAACTTCTTATTAAACTAGTGAGATTGGTACAATAGGAAGGACTAGGAAAGGTTAGTGTGCAAGATTAAGAAGTCTACACATTGAAATTTCAAAATGGAGTATACATAACCAGGTTTTTCTGGCAAATGAAGTTTACACATCGTAGGGTTATAGCTGTTACAGATATGATTGTGTTGAATGCCTTTAAGTACATTGAAAAGGGTTGGTACAGAAGAAATTAAAGAGGACCCATCTATTGAATAAAATCTGTACATCAATTCTTCAACCATTAAATGTCCATTGTAAATTCATTTATTCAAGTAGTAACTCTTCTGGTACTTTGTGTTGAAATTTTTTCTGCTGTGTTCAGCTAGTATATGATAGATTAAGTTTATTTGATATCATTCTTACATCCTACAACTCAATAAATATCAATATTTTAATTATATACAGAAATTTATAATTTAAAAAAAAATTAAATTTTTGCATTTTGTGTGTATTTTCATTAAAGGTTTTTATTTTTATTTTTATAAATATTAATATTTATTGTGATTGTATTTTTACGCTGGTTGTCAAAATATCATAATTCTATCTAACAGAAACGTCAATTGTAATTGTTTGATGTGTATCTATTTCATTCAAACTAACAGGAGACCGAATTTCGGTCTTGACATTTATTTTAAATAGAATATATATATATATATATATATATATATTTAAATAATATAAAATAAAATTTGTTAAAATTATCATAATATTAGAAAATTTATTTATAATTTCTAAAAATTGAAAATAATAAAAATATATTTTTTAAAAGATTATTAATTAATTTGTTATAATTTTTTGTAATTAATTAAAAATTATAGTTTCTTATGTTTGCAAATTTAACTAGTAAACCAGAGGTAGAATTTAATTTTCCACAAACGAGTTTTAGGTATTTTGACTGTTTTAAAAAAAAAAAAAAAACTCTTGTTTATATATATATATAATAAATTTTGGTTTAAATAATTTTAATTATTAGAACTTTATGTATATTTTTAAATATAAGAAGTAAATGTGCAAAAGTAAATGATTAATTACTTTGTTTGAAGTTAAAACATTAGATCTTAATAGAAGTAACTGTTTGACAAACACAAATATTTCATCTTATTATTGAGAGAGGTATAACATTTTGTTTACATATTTTAGTTTAATAAGCTAACGTTTAGACAAATAATAGATACATATTATGAAACATCTCATTATATATTTGTAATATACAAATGCTTATTTTATGTTGTAAAAAATGTCTATTATTTTCGTCTTTCAAAAGATCTTACGAAAATTTATCAATATCAAGATCTTTTAAAAGACACACTAAAGTTGTTCCCCACCAATAATTTTTCTAAAAAAACAAGATGTTAGCTCCCCAAACACCATCATCCTTGTACGATCTTATGCTTTATGAATTTAATGTATCTCTATAGTTGAACATGGACATGCAGTAATGTCGTTGATTCTCATTGGGGTGGCTGAACCATAGAGACCAGAATATGTTAGAAACTGAAGAAGAATCGCCTTGTTCATCAAGAATTTCATTAAACAATTATATAATAGTAACTCTTGTTTTCTTTTTATATTTTCTTGCCGAAGTTTAGATTGAGACCTTGAGAATACATATTAAGATTAGGACTAAGGACATGCAATCATGATTTCAAATTGTAGTCATAGTTTCACAGCAAACATGTGGTCTTTGATATTTTGAGAAATTAAGGTCATATACAACCTATGCAATTTCGGTCACGCTAGCTTGAAAACCTTGATTTTGCAACGGTTACATGCAACACTTCATGTGGGTACAAATTGTTTATATGTTGTAAATAGGAGAAAGTTTACTGGTACCCTTGTCTCGTAAATTATCAAGGGAAAACTTGAAAATATTCATTATAAACTGTACCAAATGCTTCTTAACAAGAATCCAAAAAGTCAGTTCACAATAGCATAATAGAATTGTATAGAATGTTTTTCCATTGCAATACTGAAGTTGAAAATAACCATTCTAATATATGGATGGTGAATTTGGGTTCTCACCTGTGGTCAGAAGAGCAGATTTAATTCCAGCAGGACTCCAATGAGGATGAAAAGATTTGACATAAGCAGCAGCACCAACAGCATGTGGGCATGCCATAGATGTTCCAAACAATATATTGAAAACGTTTCTACGGCTATCTTCAGGATCGCCTGATAGTGTTGCTAATTTGGAATATCCAGCTAGAATGTCCACTCCAGGAGCAGTCAAATCAGGCTGCACATAGAAAACCCTGAAATTCAGAAACCACACACCAAGGCCAAGTCTTCCATGAGTATGCACTACTAATTAGTTGTGCCTATAGTCACTGCATTATTAAATTGCTCACAAGGCAAAGAGAACAAGATATAGATAAATAATCATGATCACCTTTAGGATATTAGTGGAGATGGATTTTAGTCCTCTAGATGAGAAAGAAGCAACAAATGGAGCAGGGCCTCTGGTGCTTTTAACCTTCTGTATAACAGCTTGAGCATCCCTAAAATTCAGTTAATTGCAGGGTTTGTTTGAGATCAATTTGAACATGAGAGAAAGAAGTCAGACATAATAACCAATTTGAACATCCTATATGCTAAGAAGAAATTTGTTTATGTTAAAGATTCCTAATCCACTATAGATAAGTACATTTAATTTATAAGATTGAGTTAAAGTTTAAAGTCTATTTCTAAATATGTAATCAGAGTCATTTATAGTCCATCATAATGAGAGTTTGTTTGTTGAGTTTATCAAATCACCCGTTATCAAAACGCTATTAGATCACCCATAATATATAGTCCACACACAAGTTGGAGAGTCTTAACATGAGAGAGATGTGTTAGAGATTTTCAATCAACTAGAAATAATAACATTTAATAATATATAATTGAGTAAAAAATTGACTTTATAAACTGATTCTATAAGGTTAAATTAATCTTAAACTTCATTTCTTATTAGTTTACATTATATTATATTATATCATATGACGCTATATCATCCCGAGCAATAAATATAAGACATTGCATCAACTTCTTCTCCATAAATTGAAAATACTATAAATCATGTCAAAAGAAGAGATCAAGGTAACCAACAAGATTTTTCCATTGAGATTAGTCATTTCATTCCAACATAATAGTTATAAAAAAAATCCATAATAATTTCTTTGTGAGGGACATGGTAGACTAAAAAACTTGGTGGAATTGATGTAGAGGTCAATGGTTTTGCCAGCAGTATTGGAATAAACATATACGACAGGAATAACAGTGGTGATGGAGTAGTCTAATGGGTATGAAGCACTTATGATGGTGCCTGCTCCATTTAGTTCTTTGATTATGTAGTCCTTGCTGCCTGCGCCAAGGCAATACACTATCTTCCCCATCACCTTCTCCTTGCTTAGACTCCCATGATCACATGCACTGCATACATCGAATATATCATGTAGTAGAATTCTCAAACTGATATCATACTTGTTAGAGAAATACACATGTTTTTTGTTTAAAGGGTAGGTTCACTATGAACAAAATTGCTATATATTTTACCTGGCATTGCCATAGCCGTCTTCTGTAACGTTGGAAGCAAGGGCTCCACTGATCAGAGGGTACATTTTTTTCTCAGGGGTGAAGGTATTAATGGACATACCCTGCCAATCAAAATATTAATTTTTATTTCTCAGGGTTTAACATGCTTGCTTGTATATGTAAAAAAAATGGTTCAACCTTTCCATTTTTCTTGCTATAAAAGTTCTGAAAATAATTTAAGTAACCCTTTGTTCATGTCATCATCATATGCAACTAAATATATTGTCACATGTCACCATGTAAATTGACGAGATATATTTAGATGTAAATCATTGTATGACGAATACGATGATGAAGAATATTTAAACATGAATACGTTCATGAAGATGAAAATATAAAAAAAAGTAGATATACTTTTATTTCTTAAACTTGATTTTAATTCATGTTTAAAAATTGTCTCATTTTTAATATTTATTGAAAATATTTGAAGTGTAATTTCTTTGAAATTGAAATGACATTATTAAAATAATTATTATATTTGAAATATTGTCTGAGTTTATTTTAAAGTCTAAAACTCAATCATGAATTTATTCTTAAAAAAATTAAAGAAAAAATATATACTTAAATTATTCTTAACGATATTAAATTAATGGCATCACAGCAATACTATTGTTACAACAATACTATTGTTAAAAAAGAGAAAATTAATTATGTTTTCGTTTTTATATTTTAACTTTTTTATTTAATATTTAATTAATTTACGTATTATTGTGATATAAAAATAATAGGAGTAAAATATTGTTTTATGAATATTTTATTAAAAGTAAAGAAAAATTGCTGTAACTTAATTTTTCTAAAATTAACTTAAGCACTTAAAAAAAATAGATGGAGTAATTATTATAATGATAAACAAAATTATTATATTCAAGAAAGATGTCAAAAACTTTATACTATGAAGGGGTATGTTCTTTATTATTTGAACAAAATGAGAAAAAAAGAGAGTAAGAGGCATATTTAACTCATATTCTTCAAGAGTTGAATTTTCATAAAAGTATTGTATTATGAACTAGTAAAAATACTACGGTAGATGATTATAGAGTGAGGAAAATGTAATGACACTAACCTCAACTTTGTGGCCATCGCCGAGGTCAACGACGGTGGTGAAGAGCCTGTCAGTGTTGGAAGCAGCAACCGTCAAAATCCAAGGAGCAACATTTTCGACGGTCATGGTGGCAGGGCCAGAGTTGCCGGCGGAGCAAGAGGTGATAATCCCTCTCTCTTCATAGCGTGGAAGGCTCCAATGGCCACAGGGTCGCTGAAGAACTTCCTTGGAGTCCCTCCCAGAGACACAGAAATCACGTTTACGCCGTCGGCTATGGCCTCGTCGAAAGCCGCCAACAAGTCCATGTCGCTGCACCCGGACCTGCCCCAGCACACCTTGTACATCGCTATACGGGCACGCGCCACCCCGCCACGAGCTGTGCCGCCGCCGATTCCTTCCAGGCTGGCGTCCCTCACCGGCACTCCCGCCGCCGTAGATGATGTGTGGGTTCCGTGGCCCTGGTCGTCTGCCGGACTGAGGTTTGGCTCAGGGGAGTTTTGGAGGTTGAAGAATTTTGCTCCGATTACCTTGCTGCATGCATGGAGCCATGCACGCAATTAGGTTCAACATGCACACAACTATATATTCAACCGTTTCTATGGTATTAACCATTTGTCTAATGAATACTCCACTCTGATAATATGGTGTAAGAAAATAATATGTATAGAAACATTGTTTTTTCTATTAAATTAACAAAAGTGTAAGTTAATTTTTAGTTTATTAAAAATATTTGAATTTTAACTTTTGTCTTAAAAGTCGAGTTAAATGATTATATATTGTTTACAAACTTTTACATAGCAATCAATATTTTACTCTTTTTGCTTTGAAATATTTGTATTTGAGTGTGTGTTTTCTCAAAGAATAAAAAGCTACTAAATAATTTTAATTATAGAAATTAATCAAGGGTTACATTTAAGTAACTATTGGTTACTGAAATATTGAAAATATTATACTTAGTTAGTATACATTCTTATTCTTATTATGAGAGATAAGAATTCAAAAATAATTTCTCGATATAAAAGTAACATAAGTTTTGTTTTTTTTTTTAATTTTTGTCTTAGTTTCATCGTTAAAAAGTGACAAAAAAAAGTGTGAATGGACAGAAGAATACTTGTTGCATCCAGTGAAATTGGCTCCAGTGACACATTTGCCCTTCCAACTTGGTGGGGGAGGCCCATACCCTGAATCGTTGAAACTGGGGCAATCAAGGGAAATTCCTGTTTATAATTTACATGTTAAAAAATTTAGAGATATAAACATTAAATTAAATAGATGAAAAATGAGAAGTTTTACTCACTATAATAAAATAAAAATACTCTCTTTTGTCTATTTATATACATACCCGTGTCAAATAAACCAACAATCATATGTTTTTCCACACGAGAGTGTCGGTGTTTTTTTAGGGGCAACCCTAGGAAATTCCATGATCTTGTCGTGTGTAATTTGTTATGTGTATTTGGAAACACAGATACCACATTTCCCTCCTCTGTATATGTAGAACTAAACATCATTGAAAAATACATGCATAGAGAGAAGTTATATATGTATTAAAGCAATTACTCGAGTTAAATGCAGTTCTTAGGCTTTTTTGCTGTATTGTTTATTAATTAGAATTAAAATTTGTAGTTCACTATCTTATGTTGATTTTTAATGTAATATAGAAAAAAATCATTTAAAAAATTTATATGTAAGTTTTGTGCTTATTTTAATATATACTACCTAGTAACTTCTCTGCTTCATGAGGCAAAAGTCTTGCAGCAAATCCATTGAAGCTCTTTCCATAGCTATGTATTTTGGATTCTCTGGCTAACTGCTGGCTGTAGAGAGGAAAAAAATGAAAAAATTATGATTATGAAATGCTGATTATTTATAATAAATCAAATAAAGTCCATAGGATTATAATAATGAAATGCATTTCTACTTGAGAAATGAGATTATTACTCTCCAATGGCAGTAGCCAGCAAGTTGTGGTGATGATCTTCCGGAGCATATGCTGTTGCCACTGTCAGCTCTCCCATGTATACAATATAAGTCTGTTTTTAGTTTCATTTTTTTTAATCACAAATTTACAAATTTTAGAGTCAATGTTCTTGTTCATCAATTTAAGTAAGCTCTTCATAAAATTGAAAACAAACAATAACAATAATTATTTATATATATATATATATATATATATATATATTATGTGTGTGTAGATTAACAAGTTGTAGTCACAAGATAACTTACCTTTCTCTCATGTTGATTTGATCCCTGAACAGCTAAACAATAGAGAAAGAAGAGTAGTATTGACAGAAAATTCTGTAACATCTTCATTGTAGTGCTCATTCCAACAATTAACCAATTTTGTGTAAAAAGAACTAATATTTTGGTGTTAGTCACTAGTAGTTTTTTTTATTTTATTTCACCATTGTGCGGAGAAATAGAGGATGTGTTTTTGACTAAGTTGCAAAATTGCTTAGGAATAAGATTCAATACTCAGTATTTGGTGGCTTGGATTTTGGATCTTTGTGACATTTCATTAATTTGCTTTGCTTTGATTGCAATGAATCATGTCATTTGAACAGGTGGCATGGAGTGAAATTGATTTTTGTATACAGATTTTTAAAAATATAACTAATAAAACCCATATAAAAATATAAAGATATACTTACAAAACCTATTTTTGTGTATATGGATATCAAACTAAAAATTTCAACATTACAAGGATTAAATTACGTTTAACTTACATCTCAAATTTACACTTAGACCTATTTGAAGATGGAAAACATTTTAAAACAAAAATTTATGTGAAATAAATAACCTCAAATTTAAAATTAAATTAACAAAATCAAAACCATAAATTAAATAATAAATCCTAAATATTAATTAGTTCAAGTTACATCAAGTGCTTTACACAAAAGCTGAGTCACTTTTACTATGTTTTTTTTGTAGTGGGGTTAATCTAAATCTTGAGAAGATATTCACATGAAGGCAATTTACGACACCTAATTTAGGTGGATTTGATGGTGTCATTTTTTCAAGGCCCATTTCTTATCAATATCAGAGTAAACAATCTCCTGACAACGTACGAGTCCACAAGCTCCTCCAAAGCATAACCATTTTTCACTACCTTTGTTCATGTTCCATCTCACTTTGTGCAACGCAGCCATTTTGGGAGGGAAGGTTTCAGGTATATTCCCAAAATCCGACTTTTCATTATCAGCCTCGGTAGTAATTGGTGGCACATCACCATCTTTGCAAACCACATCTAGGTTTTCTTCTGGTTTTTTCTTGCTGCCGTTGTTCAGTTTTGGTCTTTTGGACTGCTTCATAGAATGTAAAGCTTCCTCCGACCCAGATTCCAACAAATCCACATTCTCACCAGCACCAATGGCTGCAAAAAATTGAATTGTTAATAAGATTTCACTGCTAAACTACGGCAGTTAATCATATTGGTATCATATTATGGTTAGCAAGACTGACCTAAAGTCTGAGAATCAAAATCAAAACTTGAAGTTTCTGGCACTTGATTAAGTGCGTTTTTGTATGGATTTGTCTTGGATAACAGGTCTCGGAAAGATTCAGCACACCGACCCTTGACAGGTAGCTTCTTACACAGAAAAGGAGCATTTGATACAGGAGTGTTGATGACTAGATTTGAATTCTCCTCGGTTACTGACCCACAAAGGAAGCGTCGGTCTCGATTGCGTACATGATCTGTCTCCACTGATTTAGTAGTAAGCTGAGTATGTCAAAACAAGCTCAGTATTATTTTTATTTGGAGGAGGTTAGAGAAGGTCATGTGTACAAAGCATTAATCAAGGATTGAAGTTACAGTTTTGAAAGAGTGAAACTATAGGATGGCACTTAGAAAGAGCGAAACTGCATGAGTGAAATTATAATTTATCCCAAAAATTTATTTAGCCTATTCGGCAGTAGCACTTCTCATCAATATCATACATTTAGAAAAAATCATCATGGGTTCATGTCATGTATAATAATAGGTCTTGTACTCCTAATCTTAAACAACATATAGGAAAGCCTCTAGCCCAATATTTACGCCAATAAAATTGAGTCATTAGTTACATAAATAAGGGGCCAGGCTGCAAAATCTTTTGAACCATTTAGGCAAGATTAGCTAATAAATTTTACATGAATTATGGCCCGTGTAAAAAATCAACTCTATTATATCCTGCAGTTACTATGTGGAGGCACATATGCAAAAGCCATTTTTGCTTGTACTAAGAAATTAACAATGCGTAAGCCCATACTTCCTTGTGATGAAAGTTGAAGTTCAACTTCAGCATAAAGAGTGGGATCTGAAAACTCTTGACTATTGGTTATAAAAAAACTATTGAGTAAAAAAAAAGGCAATGCAGGTAATTGCAATCTTCAACAAATTATAAGAGCAGTTACCTGAAAACGGAAGACAGTACCGTCTGCACCACAATAAGCAAGCATGCCTAACATAATAAAAGCAAATCCATCAATTTAAAAAATTGTAGTAATGATAATGAATTGTTTTAGTGTACCATTATGATATTGAGAAAACAAACAATGACAAATTTGTCATTACAAGAAAGTTTCTTCGCTCAGAAATACTAACGGTTACTTTATGGAGTAAGATTAATAGTACACAAGTATTTTAATTCCTAAAGTAAAATGTTTCTAGCAATAAGATTATGTAATCATATTGTCAATGCATACCGAAACGCATACCTGTTATACGTGACACTTGAACACTCCAAATGGCAAAAGATGCATACAAAGAACCGTGCAACCCAGGTTGCTTTTTTCCACTGTATATTTCTCCAGTGACAGGAAGGTCATTTGCAGCCTTCGCCAAGCTAATGGTTCTCATTGTTCCATCTTCAAAGGACATAATGATGCAACTAGAAAAAGTACGAACGAACTCATTCTGGGCTCATTACATTGACAATTTAGACAGCATTTGATCCAGTTAAAATAATGTATTACCTTGGCTTTGACAGCCAATCCAAACTGTATATGATTCTTGGCGCAGGATTGAGGCTCCTCAAAGGACGAAATGGATTACTACAAACAAATTTCAATCACAAAGCAAACCATTGTAAACAAGTTTAACAGACCTAGGCTAAATATAATTTCTCTGTTGCCCGTAAACAAGAAATCATACACCTTGACTTGTTAAGATACAAAAGTCTTACCTTTACAATGTTAGAAACAGCGAAGCTAATTGTTAAAATTATGATTGTTATTGTATCGGTTTTCGGGTATGTGTACCTAATCTAAGGGTTGAGTGCTATAGGATATAACTTTCCTTTGAATGTACTCTTTCCTTTTTTATATATATAAAAAATACATCAGCTGAGCAAGTAACTCCCTGATTTTTTTCATTACATTCAAATTCAAGTTGGTATCAAGAGCTCACTGTCTTCAAACCACCACTGTCCACTATCTTTGGCTTAGTCAGCCACTGTTTCGTCCGGCTAAGTCAGGGTTAGATGCGCCTCAAGGTGCATGACCCAACCCTAGTAGTTGCATGACCAAAAGCTTCATAGCACACCGCCACACATTGATCACCATTAGCTCTTCACCAAGCACATATCAGAATCACATCGGATAGCCACCGTTTGTCTCGTCTATGTCTTTTGGACAGATTTATGCCCTTGTCCTCCTAGTTTGACACACTTAGATAGATGGTCAAGGCTCTCCTCTTTTACTTAAGTCCTAACAATAGGTGTCTTCATTGAGAGTTGGGCTACCAAAAGTACTATCTATAGGCTGGATTAAGTAAGGTACAAACCGAAAACTGATAGATAAGTGAATTAAGGAAAAAAGGGATCAGGTCAGTATCAATAGAGTGAAGCTGCTGTCGTGGATGTAGGCCCTTAAAGGAAATGACAATGTAATGAGTCTAACATTGAATAGAATAAGTTACTTTATGTGGTACTTATGTCAAGAGGTTCTCTTAGCTAATGGTCTAGGCTTTTTGGTTGGACTCTTCTCTTGAAAATTAAGTGTTAACAAAACTTTATTGTAATTAAGATTTTAGAAACTAGCATTTTAGATTAATGGAGAACGAAACATAAGCATTGCATATTATTGTTTAAAACATAAGAAAGTAAACAAAAATATCAAGGGCGAAATAACAGACTCACCGTATGTCCCAAAACTTAAGGCCTTCATGTCCAGCAGTTACTATTATATTAGAACTCTCTGGATCCCTGGAATGTGATAACAAAACCTCAGACTGCATTCAACATGAGGGTAAAAAGATGCGGAACTGATGCATGATGTTTGCATGTGTAATAACCTAATGTTTTGTTATTGAAGCAATCTTCATGGGAAAAACAAGGGTGCATGTGTACATCTCAAATAAAAAACGATTGACTTACAAACCATATCCAGACAAAATTGGTGGTATCATTTTACTTTTCAATAGGAAAAAGTTTGATTAAGAAGGAAAGAAACCAGCTAAATCAGAAATAGTACCCTCTACGAAAAATTAAATAAGAAAAAAATAATAAATCAATGATGGGTTTGCGCCAGTCATGAAGGTGGAACCAGTCAAGAGGGTAGAGAAGAATGTATAGGGGAGGCCAAAGAAAACTTTTGCACAGGCCTTCAATAACAGTTGAGACGTTTCGTTAAGCCAACTTCTTACTCCTTGTGTCAAGGGAGATCTTGTAAGGGTGCAGATTAATGAGGAGGACTACTTGACTGGGCTTGAAGATTGTAAGAATCACTGACATGGTCACATAACTCTGCACAAAGGGGAAAAACCAATGACACATCTTGAGTTTTGCTCCAAAATCAGCAAACCTTGGTCTTCTTTAGGTAAGTGGAAGGAGGTGCCTATGGGGAAAGGGTACTATGAATTCGGGTTTCACTCTTTGGAGTATATTAGAGGCGTGTCTTGGCAGTAGGATCTTGGAGTATCTTTTTCACATGGAGTGTTAAGGGGTTTTGCCTGGACAAAGAACTTCATCCTAGCTATGGAGAAATTAACAAAAGTCAAGTGTTGGGTGAAGCTGAGGGGATTACCCATGGAATACTAGAAACCTAGAACATTATTCTGGGATGGAATACTAGAAACCTAGAACATTATTCTGGGATGGAATACTAGAAACCTAGAACATTATTCTTGTGGTAAATAGTATATTAATAGGATAAAACATATTCTCAATATCTCCATAGTTAGTAGGAAAAAATACCTTAGGAATCTTCTTATTCATTTCAATACATTTTTATTTCCTTTTTTAAAAGTTTTGATTATTACAAATAGAGATGATGAGAATGTAATTGGTGTGATTATTATCGATAAAATAATTCTTTATTTCATTTGTGGGTACAAACTATAGTAAGTCCAAACCTCATTTTAAAAGTTGATTTTGTAAAGTTGAGTTAGGCATAAACGCTTATTAACATGGTATGAGAGCTTGGAAGTTTTGTTGGGTTTCATGTTACCTGCTATTGGACATTATAAGTCAATTTTGTGAAGTTGAATTAGACTTAAATTTCACTTTCTTAAGAAGGTATCAAAGCCATTTTAGAAGTCTATCCTAACGAGATTCGTTGTGGCTATTGTGCCACCACTATCGGATTCTTATTAGACCACCAACAAATATCTAGTCTCACACTCAATGTGTTCATTCCTTGACCTGAAGAGGTGTGTTGGATATCTCACATTGACTAGTGATATGGCAAAATCATAATGGGTGCAAACATTACCTTACAAGTTGGGTTTGTGAGATTAAATTAGGCATAAACCCACTTATTAACTGTCTTGATTACTACAAATGGAGATGATGAGAATGTAATTGGTGTGATTGTTATCAATAAAACAATTCTTTATCTTCTTATATAGTTTTAAGTATTCTCAATTGCTAAAGGAATTGGAACACCTCTTTCTTTGGACCATTGTATGCTAGCAGATCAAAGGTTTATTATTTTGCCCGAATTCTAGTTCATGTGGTTCTTAAATATGACCTACAGCTGCAAATTATGGTGATTGATCTGGAATATGAAAGTTTCAGAATTTTGTCACTCATGTGAGATGATTGGACCTTCTTCAAAAAATTGTAGGAGGAATAAGACTATGGTATATAGTCAAGAAAAAAACTGGTTTTTGATTTAATGTATATGGATCAGGGTGTGGACAACATTGAATCTCAGAAGCAGGGTTTACAAAATGGGATATGGAGCATAGCACACCTAATCATCACATAGTCTCAACAAATGGAATTGGGAGATGACGGGATGCTTCATAGTATTCAACCAGAGAAGGAAGTGCATGATGCACAGACTTCAGATGCTCAAGATATAAATAACGTAAAAATGATTGCATGCATGATCACAATACTATCAGTCCTGTGCCAGATATTTCAGGTTTAGAAGGTAAGGATAAGGTTGCTCTGCAGGATTTTGAGACTAGTGAGGAATATCAGAGAAAGGAAGATGATATTGAAGAAAGTGTCTGATTTTGAGTCCGAGAGAGGACAGCAAGCTAAGAACTTAGAATCTGAGGAGGAACAACTAAATATTCAGTCCAAGGAGATGGAAATGGATATCAGAATTCTGTCAATATTTTGCGGTGATAGTTGAGAAGGGGGAGGAACTTGATTCAGCTGAGAAAGAAATTTCACCTGAAACTGTGGTAAGGCCACCTAAGAAAAATAAGGAGTGGTTATACACTAGCTAGAAGATACAAAAACAGTAATCTTGCAGTTCAAATGTCTGCATTGGAATTTTAGCGGAATAGCCTATGAGGAATGCTTATAGGCATAGTTTTTATTGTTTGGTATCAACTATTGCCCATTGCATTAGGGAAGGGTCTTTTTAATTCAGTACAGGCTACCGGAGTTTAGGTTTGCTTGATTTCATGGGTTACCTGTGTTCCCCCCATGGTTTTTGTTTTGTTTTTCATTTTTTTCTTAATGCTATTTTCTTATGAAAGCTTAATGATTTCATAAGAGAAATTCATATAAAAAAACCACACAAATAGATATAATAAAGAAATTAGTTTATGAATTAATTAATTAGATATGGTAGTTGATGGAGTATGGTTACTTAACAATGAGAGGTTACATAGAATCCTCAACATTTACAGAATTTTTCTTTATAAGCTGCTTTGAATTTTATGTTTCTTAAAGGTAGTGGCTGATGATTTGCCTCATTCTCATACTAAAGTGTCTGACTTAAGTAAATATGATTGTAGCTGAATTATCATTTTTTTTAACAATGAGGGAATACAGAGAAGTAAAAATCCTAAACATTTGCAGAGTATTTCTTAATAATGTGCATGGAATCCTGTTTTCGTAGAGATATATAGTAACAGAACCATATTCAATGCAACATGCTATTGTTGAGAAGGTTCAATTTACTAACCCTTCAAACGGAGCCCAGGCAACTGTTCTAATAGGAACTGTATCCCCACCAAAACAAAGCAAAGGCATTGTATCTGCATATTGCAAATTTAGTCAATAAAAAATAAAGTATTAACTTATTTTTCAATATAGCTATCTTCCCTAACAACCAAATAGGTAAACACGAGACAAACACCAATTAACAAAAATATTACCATCACATTTGGATGAAGAATTTATACAAAATTTCCACAAAGCAACCTAAATAAATATAAAGCAAATTACATTAGAAGTGATATACATTGTGAATAAAAAAGTTTTCAGATGACAATAAGCTGATATTTTAACAAAACAGTGCTACTTAGAACATCATAAATTATAAGTACAGGATTATTAGAGGAAAAATATTATGGGAAAGAATTGAAGGTTTTCCCTTTTCCATAATGAAACTTCATAGAAAAATCTATTTCCTAATTATTAGAGCAAATAAACCTCAATTTAGAGAATGTAAAGTACATAAATTGAACAATTAAGGAGTTATACCGTTCCATCATGGCAGCCAGCAAGTAAATAGTCATGCGGGGGTGTAACCGACCACTCCACTGTCAGTGGAATGCTGTGAGATCAAATGATGGACTAAATTAAACCACATATTCAGGATACCTAAAAGCATATATTAAACAGGATTATGTAAATTCAATAACATTTTGCAGCTGAGTTCCAGCTTTTAGCATTCTCCACAATGGATAATGAGCAGACTATAAACAGAAGGTTCTCATTCAGTAAAAAAATCATTCACTAGAAAAAGAGATTAGCATAGCAAGTTCTTTTAAAATGAATATTTTTAAGTTTCTATTTAAAAGAAATCTGAATAAAAGCTAACATTTCCTTTCAACAGCACCTCATAACTTTTGCAAGGAAAACTAATGCTTTTTACCCTAAATTAAAATAACAAGTAAAGAGGTTAATTTAATTCAAAACTTGTCCCAACGATTTATTCAGTGCCCCTTTGTATGAAAATTTATTCTAGTTTCACTATGCAGAAACAGATTTATGAATAGAGATTCAGTGTACAGCCAAAACAAACACTAAATCATTACCAATGCGGTTCATTTTTTGAAAAGGATAATGTCAGGTAGCATTTTATCATTCATGAAATTACCACTCCAGTTACAAACAAGCTCTAAATAGGGATGTATCATGTAAATGGGTCAATTACAGTAGTGTTTACCAAACCTTAACAAAATAACATCACACCAACCACTACATGAATAACATTATTGATGAAAACATCAAAATGCTATCACAAAAAGAAAAAATCATGCATACAGCAATCAAAACAGAAATAAGGTCCCATTATTGACATTTTCTTTAAATTTTATATTATATACATAATTATATTATGAAAATAGGAGTTTTTTTCCCTAAAATAAATTTATGGTTATGACAAGCTCGTGTAAGAAACTTTGTTGAGTTTGATAAAATAATGATATTCAAATATGCTTAAACAGACAACAATGAAAACGTTAAGAATGGGTGCACTTATGACCATAAATAGTATTACTTTCAAAATAGTACACAACAGATCATTATTTGCATATACAGAGGACTACATTTCTTAGAATTTGAGTTTAGACTCAACTCAACCTTACACGGAATTTGAGTTTGGTATAGTTTACAAAGTGGGCGCCTCAAAAAGAGTGACAGATTTTCTGTAAGGGATTAAGACAAAGAGCTACAAGGATTTCCAAGACCTTTTGGCCATATAATACAGAAATTGATGAAGAAGTAAGGACGGAAGCAATTTTTGCTAAAATTTTGGAGGCCCCTACAAGCTGACCTAGATTCACTTCGCCAATATACCTTGGAACAAGGCTGCTTCTACCATAAAGGGAGGCATTAGCTGGATCAGTTTGGATTCCAAAATTATTACACGAGTTTCACATCACCTATTGGGGACGCTTAGACATTTAATGAAATTATAAGAGAATGGCTCAGTCACTTTTATGGTTAGCTATGAAGGGAATAAAACCTAATTTGTGGCATCCTGTCATGAGTCAAAGGAGCAAATATCAGGCTTCTTCTCCAGTTGGTCTATTACAGCCATTGTCCATTCCTAATGCCATCTGGGAGGATATAAGCATGGTTATGGGACTTTCAAGATCAAAAGGATTTTATGAAGTTCAAGTTATAGTGGATAGGTTAAGAAAATATGGGGATTTTATCTTGATTAAGCGACCATATTTCCCCTTGGTCTATTGGTGAGCTTTCTGCTGAAGAAATCATAGGAACTACATGGGCTGCCTGTTTCCATTGTCAGTAATATAGACCCCACTTTCATGAGTCATTTTTGGAAGGAACTTTTAAGAGGACAAGGTACTACTGTAAATGAGTACAGCCTATCAGATTGAATATTTTGGACAAACAGAGATTTTAAATACAACCTTGGAGACCTATCTTAGGTGCTTCAGTTCAGAACAGTGGAAGTACTGGGAATATTTTATTCCATGGGCAAAAAATGGGTACAATACCAGCTTTCAAAGCGCTCCACAATGCACCCCCTTTGACCTACACCTTCTTTGGCCAGGTTTGTACTTGGGGAAACTTTGCTGGAAGCCATGTCTCAGGATTTAATAGATAAAGATGAAGCATTGAAGCAATAGAAATTTAACCTACAAAAGGCACAAAATCAGATAGTTCAGTATGAAAATAAGCATAGGAAAACTTCTATGATTCAGCCAGGAGATTAGGTTTGCTTAAAGATTGGACCTCATAGCCAACTCCTAGCCTACTAAACTTCATCCTAAACTATCAGCCAGGTATTATGGACCTTATTTGGTTTTGCAGCAATTTGGAGCAATAACTTTCAAGCACGCATACATCCAGTGTTCTCTCAAGCTAAAAACGCAGCAGGGGATTGCACAATTGAAATGGATATTCCAGTCGAGTTGCAAGGAACACTGGACAATCATCAACCTTCACAGATTTTTAGTACCAAAACGTTGAATTAATTTGGTGCTCGACTTCTCTCAGGTGTTGGTGCAGTGGCAAGGAAAACTTCCATAGGAGGCTACTTGGGAGGACAGATCCTCCATTAGCAATCAGTTACCTGATTTCAACCTTCGTGAATGGTCATTTCAGAGGGAGGGAGTACTTTTAGGAATAATTTCAGGGAGTATAATAAACCTGTATACAGGTTTTTTATAGGAGGAAGAGGGAAAAAGGGTCAAACTGTAATTTTGGTGGGGGAAATGAGTTAACTAAATTAGTTTGTTTTTAGTTGTTATATAACTCCCCTTTTGTTTTGAGATGCAGTTTTTTTAATAATTGTTTTAATTGGATTTTTCCAGTGTGAAAAAGAGAGTGCTACTTTTGGGGGTATACTTGTGTATACCTTTGGTTTTGTATGACTTTGATTCTTAAATCAATAAAGAGGAAATTCAGATAGATATCAACGCTGCGAGTGTAACTTGGTTTTTGGTTAGGATTTTGAGTTTTTCTTGAATAGAGTCCAAACAGATACCTTTGTACGCCACGGCGCTTCAACATTGAGCATCTAAATACAGGCTCCAATTTTATAAAACGTGGATCAGTCCCCTCTCTGTGCATATAAATTGCTCTCAATACATGAGGAAGAGGAACCTCCCACCTGCAATGACAAGTGAAAACAAAAACAAAAGTCACCCAAGTCAATGTTCCAAAAAACAACTTACACTTGATAAAAAAAACTTATTTTTTCTGTGAATAAACAATGAAGTAGTTATTATGAAGGAACAAGATTTATTAATTTATTAACAGCATCTCTACTAAAAATAATTTCTTAGAAACACTGGATGAAAATTTCATGTATAGTATTCAAAACTTGCAAAGCGACTACTGAAATTTATGATAGAATTAGAAAAAACAGTATGACCATAAGCACCAGAAATTATGAAGTTAGGTAGTGACAAACAAAAAATTCTCAGTATCGAATAAATTATGAAGCAACATAAATCTCTCCTCATTTTCTTCCCCATACAGAAAAAAAAAAAAAAAAAAGATTACCACATTCTTCTTTCAAACAGAATTTAGTGCTACGGAAAACTATGACTAACAACAACCAGAAATGTTTTCCTGAGATTTACTGCTAAATGCTTGCATATGCATAAATATTAAAAAAATACACTGAATGAGACAAATGAAAGAGTACTGACATTGTGACTTTTTATTGACACAATTTTAATTTGGCTTTTACACCATGTAAATAACCAGCTACACTGATATGTAAATACAAATAAGAAATGGAATGTAGTTAGTTAGTTAATCTGCCAGCAGTAGTTCATAGTTGTATGGTACCTGCTAATAAATAAGGTAAGACTGTTGTATTTTCAACTAAATGATAATAACAGATGTGCAGTACACACTTTCTTTTATTTCTCTGTTGCTGTCCTCTTTCCCTCTATTCTCACTATTTTGTTTCCTTTTCTCTTCCCCACCTAAATTCTACATCATACACTAACTGCAAATACAAAATTTTAGGCAGACTGTATGATAAACTTTTGCATGGCAAACACTTTGTTCTTGTGCACAATAGTTTGCAATACACTTCATTCAAACTATAGGTACTTTCAATACTTATTCTCTGTTTCTGTAAGCACCCTTCGTATAGTCCAATTATGTCTCCTTCAAGTTTTCATGAAGTCGTTATTGTACAGTATACCAAGTTTGGAAAATTTGAGAAAATATTTTCCATTTTTATAAATTGACAATACACAGTCGACTAGCTTCTGTTTGCATTCAAGTATTTATAAATAGAACAGAAACTTGAAACAATGACAGATGCTAGTTGTGACAATTTCCAGCATCTGACTACAGATAAAGTAACTGAAATACAGTAAGTAAACACCAATCTAAATTAAACAACTAGACAAAAGGAGAACTGGTATTCTCTCACACAATATTATATATAACAATTAGAATTGTATTTGTTTAAAATAGACAATTTTCAAATACTTCAAATCTAATGAAGGAGTGGCAGTAACAACATATAAACACAATTAACAAAAACAAGAAATCATAAATATTCAAGAACAACGACTGCAAATGGAAAATAAGGCTCAAGATATCTTACACTTCCAAAGATCCATTGCCCAACAAGACAGCAAGATAGCCCATTATTTGATGTTCGTAAGAAGAATCAGAAATGTTAGTAGGTCGCCATTTCACATCCCATGCCACTTTTCCGTTATGAGCTAGGCATGAAACTAATCTAGGCAAAGTTACATCTTCCAGAATAGAAGAAGTAGTTGGTGGAGCTTCCAACTCTGAGGTAGAACATAGTTGATAATAATTTGCCTGATTATCATACTGTAGTGGCTGACTTATATCTTGGTCATATCTCCCTTCTCTATGATTAATTTTCAATCCACTGTTTTTAACAACAGTTGTTGACAAAGTATTGCAGGCAGAAACAGCCTCCTTTGTAACAGAACATTGTTGCAAAGCATGTTTATTGCAATTGTCATGAGCCACATGTAGAGAAAGAAATTCAGCTGAATCCTCTAGGACTTGAATATCAAGAGGCATGGATTCATTCTCACAATTTGGATCATTTGTCATTGTTGAATTTGATTCATGTCTTCTTCTAGGCCTCTGTACGGAATTTTCATTGCAATCGTCAAGAGTCATATCTGGAGAAAGATATTCAGTTGAAACTTCTGTGTTTTGAATATCAAGAGATTTATTGTCACAATTTGGTTCATCTGCTGTTACTCCTTTTGAATTTGATTTTGGTTTTCTTCTAAGACTCTTTATTAGTGCTGACTTTTCATCTGTCTCTTCATTTTCTTTAGCTCTGTTTTTTCTTCTGTATGTAATAAGAAGTTTTTCATGGTTTTCAAGATTCCCATCTGAAGCAAGAAGCTCAGTAGAATTTTGTGCAACTTGAACATCACAAGCTGACTTGTTCTGGGTCTCACAGTTCATATCATCCACTGCAAATACTATGGAATTTTTTCCAGGTCTTCCTCTAAACCTCTTTATTTGTGTCAATTTGTCATTTGTGCCTCCATCACTTTTAGGAAGTATTTCTTCATTTTTTTCATGATTCCCATCTGGAGTAGGAAACTCAGTGGAATTTTCTGGAAATTGAACAATAGCTGGCATATCCTGGATCTCACAATTTGCATCATCCAGTGCTGTCACTGTTGGATTCTTTCTCGGTCTTCCTCTAGGCCTCTTTATTAGTGTCGATTTATCATTTGCACCTCCATCTTTTTTATTACAACTCATATCATCCACTGCTACCACTATTGGATTTTTTCTAGGTCTTCCTCTTGGCTTCTTTATTTGGGTTGATTTGTCAGTTGTGTCTCCATCTGTTTTATCACAAGTCATATCATCCACCACAGTTGGATTTTTTCTCGGTCTTCCTTTAGGCTTCTTTCTTTTTGTTGACTTGTCATTGTGTTCCCACATATTTAGAAGACACCATATTTGTATGACACCTCTGCCAGTAAGTGGGGCACCCATTTTGTGATAAGAAGAGCCCAGTGGATGAGCAGCAACAGCAATAAACTAAAATACATATCATATAGAAGTTCATTTCATGTGCAAGGTTTGCAGAAGAAAATGTTTATTATATTTCCTATTCTCATATCTATAGTAAAGATCAAAGTTTAGTTTATCAGTTCACTACATACAAAAAGTCCAAGTGCAGACAAAAAAAGGAGCAAGCATACACAACATTATTCAAAATATTACAATGTGGATTTCCCCTTTCATTTAATGCATCTCATTTTATTACAGGTAAATGAATTTACAAAAGAAAAACCAAAAGAGATAATACTCAGAAGAATAGTTCAATTTGATTAAATTGAAAGTTAAGAACAAATAGGGACATCAAGAAGAAGATTTGAGAATATACAAGAGAATTATCCACTACCAATAAATAGCCCTATAACCTTGGTAACATCAAATTGGCAAAGTTATACATAATATGTGAGTCATCAAAGTCACTCAGACAAATAGCATTTGGATTGCATTAAAGCTTTAAAGACTTTTCACTACAGCAGCCAAAAAAAACCTACAATAAAGATTGATATGTGTTAAAGAAAGACAACTAACCAAGTACGTACCTCACATTTAATTGAAGAATCGGGTTTTTCATGTATTTGAGGACACCAGTCTAATGCCCATACAGAGCCTCCAACATTCATCACAAAATCTCTGCTCCAACAAAACTTGAAGTGTTAGCCAAGTTAAATAATATAGGACTAAAATGCTCTAATTTATCATTATTTGATTAATAGAAACATATACTATAGTGGCATAGTCATGTCAATGAATAAAACAACAAAAATAGCTATATCTTAGTCATACTTGCACTCTTGAGATATGTCCTCCCCAAGTTGTTCCTTTTGCATATCTTGCTACAAAAAAGATATACAACGATAATGTGTTGGAAGTCCAGTTAGTGATGAAAAAAAGGTAAATATCATGAGATGTATGTTGTCAAAATTGGCCAGGAAACAAATAAGGTATACAATATAAAGGAAATGTACCTTAGGAACAGAAGCAGAAGAAAATGGGGGCAAATTTATGGCACTGACATCTTTTCCCTCAAAACAATTAGAGTCCTCAATTCCATATGCAAATTTAATGTTTTTTGATGGATATTTAAAATCTCTCCATTCTCTGCACATTTAACGTCAACAAAAACAAGAAATTAAGGATTTTATTTCGGAAATACAAGGTTTTTGGTAACTACTAATATTATTCTCTAGATTGATTCTCACACTGACAGTGCAAAAGGTTTTTTTACATTAAGATCCAACCATCTTAAAAATAGATATTATCAAGGTGACATGTTGTATTTCTGAGTTGCGGGAAGAATTATACTTGCAAAATCAGGAGATACATCCATAACCAATTATTCTACTAATTTGAAAGGAATTTGACTATAATTAGAAAATTTTAGACCTAATCCTTCCTATGCTTGTCATGTTGTACTTTAGACATGTTCATTCTAGAATTGAACTTGCAATCTGATTCCCGCAATTAGATCCTATAGGAAGAATGACTATGTAACAAGGTTTCTTAAAGGCTGTAAATGAACAGTATTCACTTGTGAATATCCTCCAAATATTCAGAGGACTTCTAATGTAAGCAATTACACTGTTGGATATGAAATAGAAGAGGATTTGAAATCAGTCAAGTCAGTCAGACAGAAAGAGATCAAGAAAATTTCTTCAAAACTGACTTTTACACCTGAACAACATTAAGCTGTATTGGAAATGTTGCAGCAATATGCTATGAATCATAACCTCAACCACATTGTGAATCAGCCAACACATAAATCAGATATGATTTGTAATATTGCAAAATAAGATGATTCCAATAATTGGATATTCCATAGAAGGGTTGCAGATCATGTTTGCCATTCCATGTCAGGAGATGAAAAAGTATATGTTTCCTCTTTAATTCACAAGAGGGAAAAATAACAATATTAGTTAACATAGCTGGAAACAGAATAACACTGTTGACTCCTCACTCCTCTTATAGATTACACACTAGCTAGGAGGAAAAACTCCACATTGTACCTAATTTATAAACATAAGACATCAAAATTGATTTGTTTGTACCTTAAGAAAGTGACTGAGGAAGACATTCTTTGAATCTCTCTCTGTTCAATAGCAGCACTGCCTTCTTCTTTCCCACAGAGTCTGGCAATGGTGTCCATGTCTCGGAAGAAATTTTCAACGGAAAAATCGAACAGAGCAATCCTAGCAGCACTAACATCACTACCATTGTTTGCAGTTGCAGAATTTGCTGCTGATGCTTTCACAGCAATTCTCTGGGTGGCTTGTTTCGCCTTCCCCTTCTTGTTCTTCTCCTTCTCATTGCAATCAATTAGCTGAGCAGTGCAAGTGTTATTCTCTCTCTCTTCCATTCCTCTAAGAACATAAATTGTAAATTTTTTGAAGATACCAGGTTTCGAACCCTAAACCACAATGAGGACACAAGTTGTTTATATATAAAATTTATTTCATATATAAAATTATTTAATGATAATATTATCTTCTATAATATAACGGATATACACTCTTTTACAAAGATTTTATTGTTACTTTTTAATTTTATTTTTTTATCTTTTACTAAATAAAAATTATTCCATCCTAAATAAAAACATAATTAATAAATGCTAAATATTTTAACAAAAGATAATCAGGTAATATCTACACTCTAACAAACATTGACCATATTTCTCCACATAATTTTTCAAAACATTTTTTATATTTTTACAAAATTTAAGTTTTTAAATTTTTTATCAAAATCATATTATTTTATTATAATTTAAATTTATTTTACTATTTATTTCTTATATAATTATATCAATTATATAAAAGTACTCTAAATTTTATAACTATATAATTTATAATTATATAATTTAATATAATTAAATTATGTTATAAATTTTATTATATAAATTATATGATTTATACAATTTATATAATTTATATAATTTTATGCAATTTTTTATATGATTTATATAATTCACATCATTTTATATCATTTTTTAAATTATATAAATAATATATTCTATAATAATTTATCATTTGTATAAATTTATATGTTTGTAAAGTCATATAATTTTATAAGATAAAAAATTTTGCATAATTTTATAACTTATACAACATAATTTTATATAGTCTAATATAATTTTATATGATATATTATAATTTTATATAATTTTATATAATCTAATATAATTTATATTATATAATACTAGTGGGAATACAAGCACGTAGTGCTGGTGTATCCGCATTTTGTTTATTTTTATTAAAAATATTTGATATATATGTCTAATAATAAAATTTGAATAAATAATATTTGATATTAAACTTTAAATAAATGATGTTATTATTTGTACACTTATATTAAAAATATAAATTTATACTACTACGTTTTAATAAATATGATCATACATGATGTATATGGTCAATAATAAACTGTTGAAGCATATTCATCTACTGAAAAAAAAAAATTCAATTTCTGCACTTAAAATCTAAGAATATGTGTTGTTGCTTTGATAACATCTATTTGTGTTTAACTACGGAGATAAACAATAAAAAAGGTGATGATAAGTGAGAAATGGTGAAAATACTTTCCAGGAATGCGGAAAGCACCAATAATGATTTATTAAGTTGTTGCTTTGATCGCATCATAAAGAGATAAATAATAAAATTTACTTTAAATCACCTATGTCTAACCCTTAAATATAAAAGCATGCATATATATGGTGGTTAACTTTATCTTACCACCTCTGTTACATCCTCCTCTCTCTTCCTCGCATACTTCGATAATCTCCCACACTATCCTGCCACCATGCCTTCAAAACATTGCACCACGTAAACCACCTTCACTACATGCCATGCACTTTCTTCTCTGCCATCCACCTCATTCAATCAGCAAGCGATTCAACTCTTTCAGATGTGTGTCCCATGTGAAACACACTTCGAGATGCAGGGGCTTAAAACTAGAACACTTCATTTTGAAGTATGTGCATTGGACTAACATAAACAACCTTTTATTAAATAATATCACTTTTAAATAATAAAAATTAAAAAGTAATAAAATATGAACAAAAAATGGGCTTAACTTGCTTGAGATTCAGAATAGATATTGAGAGTATAAGGTTTAGAAAAAATTATCACTTTTTCTTTCTCTCGCACATGCAAACATCTGTTCGGATAGTTCCTCTTTCTTTGGGTTCTCCTTTATCTTCAAATTTATATGTTCTCCTGAGGAACACTTCTCAACTCTTTAGTAAGTATTTGTAGTTTTAATAAAATGAGACGAGTGAGAGTAGGAGAAGAACATGGAACGTGAAAAAAGAGTGTTCAAGATGAGTTATGAGGTTTTTTTTCTCTCTATAATTTGAATATAAAAAAGAAAAAAGAGTGAATATAACTGTAAAAATTATTAAGATTTTAAAATTTTAAATTTTAAATTGAAAATTGAAAATTGAAAAATTGACCTGGTGTCCAGCCATGAGGATGACATTGCTAGCCACAACAGTCTTCCTAGACCTAAAGTTGGTTAGCTTGATAGAGAATGGTGCCCTGAGTGGTGACCCTTTGTTAAATTCCAAACTGCACCCCAAGATTCTTGCATGGGAATCCATGACCCAGATGCTTCCTTCAATTCAACTTTGTCAAGTTCACCATCTCCATCTTCATATTCAACCATCACTGCAAAATATTCTTGGTTCCATCCAGAGTCCACATGAAAAGCTATTGACATGCCGCGATACTTGCATGCAACCCTGCAAATATTAAAATTAATCATTTTTGTGTAGAGTAAATCCAATTTTCGTAGCATTTTCAGAGACATTGATTATAATATATGTGGTTGAGTATATCTTCAGGATCACTTTATTTTTTTCTTTAAATATTTTTGTACTGACAATTTTTTCTCTTTTTTAAACATAAATTTTTCACACTTTAACGGTTATAAATCCTTTTTTCTTTTACTTCATATTTTATTTTATTAATTTATTTTGATTATTTGGATATTTTATAATTTCGGAAATTAATGAAGCATTTTTTTTTATTTTAAAATTTTATTTTATTTGTTGTCATTTAACTGGGGAGAGTAGAGAGATTGAGACTCAATTCCTCATATCTATTTTACACTTTTATTTCCTCATCTAGCATCCTTTTGTTTTTATTTTCCTATTTAACATCCTTTTATTTTTATTTTTTTATCTAGCACCATTTTAAAAGTAAAAAAAAAATTAATTAATTAATAAATTAAAAAAAATTAAATGCATTAAAAAAATATTTTAATATTTAAAATAGTTATTAATGAATAAAGAAATGAGTTTTTATAAAATAAAAATTAAAAAATAATAAATTAAAAAATTTTAGTTTAATTTTTTTTTAAGAATGAGGAAAATAAAAAATTAAACCCTACAACAACATAAAAGTTGAATATAAACATAAATTAGTATTTATTTTTATTATTGTTGATGATGTAATCATGTTAATTTCAAGTAAAAAATATATGACATAATTATAAAAAAATCAAAGTCAATTAGTAGTGGATACAGATAATATTGAAGTGTCTATTTTACATGTAAAATCCTAAAAAAAAAAACTAATGCAAATGCTACACTTAATGTTTAAAAATGAGAAAAAAAATGTAAAAATAAATAAATATAGAGAATATAAACAGCAATAATAAAAATAAAAATAAAAATAAATAAAAATGTCAGAAAAAAATGTCACACGTAAAAATACTTTGATATAATTTTTTTTATTTAATATTAATTTAGACTGATCTTAATATTTTTAATTATTCTGGTTTTTTTTTTTTCAATTGAAACAAAGTTAAGTTTTTATTGAATATTAATTTGATATTAGTGATTTTGTATTTTTTATTTTCAAATAAATATTCATAAAATAAATTAGAACTATATACAAATATAATGCTATATTACAAATTTATTTTTATGAAATTTTATTCACAAAATAAATTTTAGTATTACTTTCAATTTCATAAATTAATTATTTTTAATTTATTTTTATAAAAATAATTCATTATTAAAATTATATCAATAATATTTTTAAAATTTTAATATTACTTAATTTATTTATTTACTTTTTTCTATTACATCAATCAAAATTTTCTATAATTTTTCTTTTTACTTTTTTCTTTGACTTTTCTATTGATTTTCCTGAATCCAAATAACATTACTCTTCATTCTTTTTTTTTTCTTCCTTTCATTTTATTTCTTTTCCACTCTCATCTCAAATCAAACAAAAATAATTAAATATAATTTTTAAAAAAAAGTACAATTATTTATATTAAGAAGCAGTAGGCTTTTTTAACTATAGTATTTCTTTATATATTACTACAAATAAGTAACGTTTTTTCAAAAATTAACTTTTTATTTTTAAAAGTAAGATGAAATTATAAAGTAAGTTTTTTCCTCTAAACTAAGTTTAACTCATTTATAAAATAAAATTATTACAAAAAAAATAACAGAGTTTTTACAAACTATTTTTTATTATTTTTTCTCTCAGAACTGTTTATTAAAAACTTTATAGGAATAAGCTTCTCCTCTTTTTTTCTTTTTCTTTTTTTAAAAAAAGACTCTATATTTCAAAAAAATAGTAATTTTAGTATTTAATTTTTTAAAAATTTATTCCCTTGATTTTTAATTATTTATAATTTCTTTATTTCAAAAAATACCTTTAATCTTAACGCTTACTAATTAGGTATGTTCAACTTAATAACTTTAAATTAAATTAAAACTAAAATATAGGACAAATATGTGTTTTGTCTAACGTGACAATAATTTTGTCAAATGATCAAAACTTAGCATTGGTTTATTAACGTCATTTGAAGAATTTATAACTTGTTTATAAAATAATAAGATTCAAGATCTAGTTTGAAAAACATTTAATGAAAACAACAAACAATAATTTATAAACTTATAAATTTATTTTTGCAAATATTTAAACCAGTCTTAAAAGCACAAATAACAAAACGAATTGTACAAATGTTTTATATTGATTCCTCTGTATTAGAGGCTATATTCAATTTTTAACCAACAAGTTAAGTTATTATATAACACCATTGTTAAATAGCTTCAATTCTAAAATAATTTAAAAAGTTCTCAACAAATCTTCGAAGAAATGTGAGGGATACTTTCACTCTCTTTTTTTTGCGTGTGGAATGTGAATGATTTGATTTTGGAGATTCACGTGTTTCTTTCAATTTCTTAATAACACATTC